>CM045731.1:7450000-7542500 GCA_024760905.1 Plotosus lineatus | reverse complement strand
CAGACAACATTAAATGTTTGAGTTTTTTGTTTATCTAGATGCACACTTTCTTATGCTTCATTTTGCACACCACTGACATGTTCTTGGTCACTGTTATCTGTTAAAAGGCTTTAAACAACTTAGCAACACCCCAAGTGTTAATGAGTAAAGTTTTCCCATTTAGATTCCTTAATCTTCTTCTTTGCCTTTCGGTTGTTCCCTTCAGGGGTCGCCACAGCAAACCATCTGCCTCCATCTCACCCTATCCTCTGCATCTTCTAATCATATCCAACTTCATGTCCTCCTTCACCACATCCATAAATCCCTCTTTGGTCTTCCTCTCAGCCTTCTGCCTGGTAGTTCCAACCTCAGCATCCTACTACCAATATATTCACTATCCCTCCTCTGTACATGTCCAAACCATCTCAATCTAGCCTCTTTGACTTTGTCTCCAAAACCTCTGACATGTGCTGTCCCTCTGATGTACTCATTCCTGATCCTATCCATCCTCGTTACTCCCAAAGAGAACCTCAACATTTTCATCTCTGCTACCTCCAGCTCTGCCTCCTGTCTTTTCCCCAGGGCCACTGTTTCTAAACCATGCAACATCATTGGCCTCATCACCGTCTTGTACACTTTTCCTTTCATTCTTGCCAATACCTTCCGATCCCACATCACACCGGATACTTTTCTCCAATCGTTCCAACCTGACTGCACACGCTTCTTCACCTCTTTTCCACACTCTCCATTGCTCTGGATTGTTGAGCCTAAGTACTTAAAATCTTCCACCTTCTTTATCTCTGCTCCCTGTAACCTCACCGTTCCTCTTGGGTCCTTGTCATTCACTCACATGTATTCTGTTTTACTGCTGCTAACCTTTATTCCCCTCCTTTCCAGGGCATACCTCCACCTCTCTAGATTTAACCTGCACTTGTTCTCTGCTCTCACTACAGATCACAATGTCATCTGCAAACATCATAGTCCATGGGGAATCTTGTCTAACCTCGTCTGTCAGCCTGTCCATCACCATAGCAAACAAGAAGGGGCTGAGAGCTGACCCTTGATGCAGTCCCACCTCCACCTTGAACTCTTCTGTCTCACCGACAGCCTCACCACTGTCTTACATCTCTCATACATGTCCTACACCACACTAACATACTTCTCTGCCACTCCAAACTTCCTCATGCAATACCACAGTTCCTCTCCCGGCACCCTGTCATATGCTTTCTCCAGATCCACAAAGGCACAATGCAGCTCCTTCTGACCTTCCCTGTACTTCTCTATTAACATCCTCAAGGCAAACACTGCATCTGTGGTGCTCTTTCTTGGCATGAAACCAAACTGGTGTTTATAAATGCTGACCTCTGCCCTTAGTCTCGCTTCCACTATTCTTTCCATAAGTTCATCGTATGGCTCATCAGCTTTATCCCTCTGCAGTTGCCACAACTCTGCACATCTCCCTTGTTCTTAAAAATGGGCACCAGCACACTTCTCCATTCCTCTGGCATCCTCTCACTTTCTACGACCTTGTTGAATGTTCTTGTCAGAAAATCAACTGCTACCTCCCCTAGACACTTCCATACCTCCACTGGTATGTCATCAGGACCAACTGCCTTTCCACTCTTCATCCTCTTCAATGCCCTCCTTACTTCTTCCATACTAATCTTTGCTACATCCTGGTCCTCAGCAGTCACCTCTTCTACTATTTTTTCTCTCTCATTTTCCTCATTCATCAGCTCTTCAAAGTACTCTTTCCATCTTCCCAACACACTTCTGTCATCAGTCAATACATTTCCCTCTCTGTCCTTTATCAATCTAACTTGTTGCACGTCCTTCCCATCTCTATTTCTCTGCTGTGCCAACCTGTATAAATCATTTGCTCCCTCCTTACTGTCCAACCTAACATACAAGTCATCATACGCCCTCTGTTTGGCCTTTGACACTGCTACTGTCACCTTACACTGTGTCTCCCTGTACTCCTGTTTACTCTCTTCAGTCCTCTCTATGTCCCACTTCTTCTTAGCTAACCTCTTCTTTTGTACACACTCCTGCACTTCCTCATTCCACCACCAAGTCTCCTTATGTACTGTCTCTTCTGGAAGAAAGTATTCACCACAGCCATTTCCATCCGTTTTGCAAAATCTATCAACATCTGTCCTTCTGTGTTCCTGTCTTGGATACCAAACCTGCCCATCACTTCCTCGTCCCCTCTGTTTCCTGCACCAACATGCCAATTGAAGTCTGCACCAATGACCACTCTTTCACCTCTGGGGGTACTCTGCATCACTTCATCTAAATCACTCCAGAATCTCTCCTTCTCTTCTAGCTCACATCCTGCCTGTGGGGCATAAGCACTAACAACATTGAACATCACACCTTCAATTTTTAACCTGAGACTCATCACTCTGTCTGACACTCTTCACTTCTAGAACATTCCTGACAAACCTCTCCTTCAAGATGACTCCTACTCCATTTCTCTTCCCATCCACACCATGAAAAAACGGCTTAAACCCCGCTCCTATGCTTCTAGCCTTGCGACCTTTCCACCTGGTCTCCTGGACACACAGTATGTCCACCTTCCTCCTCTGCATCATGTCAGCCAGCTCTCTACCTTTTCCTGTCATAGATCCAACATTCAAAGTCCCTACTCTCAGTCCTAGACTGATGCCTTTCTTCTTCTCTCTCTGCCTCCCACCTCTCCTTCTTCGACCAACAGTAGTCCAATTTCCACCAGCACCCTGCTGGTTAACAGCACTGATGGTGGTCGTTTTTAACCCGGGCCTTGACCGATCCGGTATGAAATTTGTCTTTACAGTATGCATTTTGTATTCTGCCAAAAGTTTTACCCTGGATGCCCTTTCTGTCGCAACATTCTACATTTCTCCGGTCTTGGGACCGGCGTGAGGGCAGACACTTGTTTGTGCCCCCCCCCCACGGCTGCATTTTTTTAATCGATGTGTCCGGCTGGCAAGTTGCGGCCTCAGTGGGCACCCTGCCCTGGTCCTCCTCCTACTACTACTACTACTACTACTACTACTCGCCCTTTCCATCCAGGGCGGATGGGAGGGAGGGAGGGAGGGTGCCCATACACACACACACACACACACACACACACACACACACACACACACACACACACACACACACACATCGTATTCGACATGATAACCGCCCAGGGCACTTAAAAAATTGGAGTGGGTGGGTGCTGATTAAAATGTTTACCAGCGGAGTGGAACGGTAAGTGCTTATTACCATCGAGGTGTTATTCATTTTGTGGTATCAACCAAATTATTTCCATAAAAGCTGAAAATATACAAAAAACAGCACAATTAAAAATAATAATAATAAAAAAAAGACCCTTTAATTTTCCCTCCCAGTGCTATTCCTTTAAATATTTTTCCCCCAATGTAAAATCGAGCCAATCAACATGAATGTCAACTTTAGCACATGGCACGTTGGAAAGCACATGGCCAGGAACGTATCTAAATGTATGAAGTTAGTGAGCAGGAGAATCGGGTGAAAAATACTCTTCATCACTTTCTGATAAGTCCATATCTGGCTCATCGCTCCGTTCATTCAGAGCATCCCAAAGTTTTGCATGTCGCAGTTTGTGATGGTTTATTTTGTTTACCAAGAGAACACAGCAAAATATTTCCCTGTTTTTTGAAGCACGGCGGAACAATCAAATGTGTTGCTCCTGATGAACATTATAGACATTCCCCAGTGGCATGGGGTCTTGAAGTACCGTGTAAACTCACTTTTACAGGCAGTGAACGCCTCATTGTACGATGGCAGAACCTGATCGAATACAATTGATAAGTTTGATCTACCATTTTGCTCCCAATACACATGGGTGGTTATTGGACGTAAGATTAAAAAAAAAAAAAAAAACACTGGGGGGGTGCCTATTGGAGCAGTGTGCTTTTTACATCGAGTACGGTATATATATATATATATATATATATATATATATATATATATGTGTGTGTGTGTGTGTGTGTATATATATATATATATATATATATATATATATTTTTTTTTTTTTTTTTTTTAATTAATTAATTAATTTATTCTTTTTTTTTTTTAGATTAGGAGCACCTACTATTCTGTAATGTTCAGAGACATTAACAGAATGGCTAAAGTGAGAAAGACCTAAAAAAAAGAGAGAGAAATTAGTCCTTCAGTTAAAGGTTCTACTCTTTGGCTCTGGGTAATGAGCTCACTGGAGACTTGGCTGGAGGTTTGTGCTCTTGCTCTCGGCCTAGATAAGATGACTGCCTTGGGAACAACTGCTCTGTTATCAGGCATGGTTTTTGCACGGAGGGAGACACTGCATACCTGCCTTCCACATATTCATGCAGCTGATGCAGGTGCAGAAACAATTACTTGGAGGGGGTGGAGGTTTCAAGTTATTAAATGTGCATATAGTAGCACGTTGCATCACTATTAGACCCAAAGTAAGTCAGTTCAGCAACTTCAAGCATATTGAGAAAAATAGCAAAAAACAGCCACATTCCAGAGGCTATCTAATACACTGCATGCAGTTACTGCAAGCCAAGTATGGTATCTCGCATATTGGTGGCAGCATGTGAAATTGGAGGAAGCCAGTGCTCTCCAAAAAGAACATTGCGGCTCATCTGCGGTTTGCGAAAGATCACACAAATAAATCAAAAGGCTCTTGGAAAAATGTCTTGCGGACGGATAAGACCAAAATTAAACTTTTTGGTTTGAGTAAGAGGCATTATGTTTAGACAAAGAAAATCACTGAATACCAGAATAAGAATCGTATCCAATCCGTGGAATATGGCGCGAGTATCGTGATTTAGGCCTGGTTGCTGCATCTGGGCCAGAATGGCAGTCACCATGGATGGAACAATAACATTTTGGATTAGACCAGAAAATACTAAAGGCAAATATCAAGACATCTGTATTGAACTGAATCTCAAAGGAAATTGGTGCTGTAGGCAGATAACGATCCTAGCCATAGGTTTACACTGGGGAACAATGTCTGCGATCTCCATGATTTGAGAGTGTCTTGGTAAGCATGGATGGTTGTATGGTCGCACCATGATGATCTCATGGGAACTTGGTTGATTTGTGATGAGCATGCTGATCGGGATGTAACAGACATTGATACGCCATCGTACGGGATCTTGATGATCCTGGAAACATGATTCCTTTAGGTTTCATTTCTTGGATGCTCCCAGGTTCCTATTTATACCTCAGTTGTGCTTCAAGTTTGATCATAAATCATGAAGCTTTTTTAAATCGCGGCTGTCGTGCCCCGTATAAGCCCAGGGTAAGCACACAAGACATGCTACCAAAGAGATGTTAAAGAAGGATAAACTTAAGGTTTTAAAGTTCCCACGTCAAAATCCTGACCTTAGTCCGGCTGAGATGTTTTGGAAGGAC
Organism: Plotosus lineatus; assembly: GCA_024760905.1. NCBI lineage: Eukaryota > Metazoa > Chordata > Actinopteri > Siluriformes > Plotosidae > Plotosus > Plotosus lineatus. Next base: position 7,537,109 of record CM045731.1, on the reverse strand, counting down.
CTGAAGTGAGCAGTTTTTGTTTTTAAACAAGTTTTCATCATGTCTATGTTAAATTGTCTGCTTGGTCACAAATTCTTGCTTGATGGCACTCATGTGATATTCATTATAATTCCTTGTTCAACCCTCACCCACCATAACTAGAAGTGCCTGTAAGTCAGGGCTCAGATTCAAATACAGGAATCCCTCGCTACTACGCGCTTCAATTCATGCACGCCAGTGCATCGCAGTTTTCTTTTTTTTTTTTTTTTTTAATATTCATCAAATTAAAAATTAAGGAAGAATAGGGGAAAACGTGAAGGAAAACGCCACAAAACAAGCCCAATTATGCAAAAAAAGAAAAAAACGAACCCAAAACCTCCCATCAAAATGTGTGTATGCACGTGCGTGTCTGTATGTGTGTGTATTTCTATTTTATTTACATGTTATGCATTTTTGAATGTTTAATTGTTATTATAATCATTTATAGCATTGAACATGTATTTATTGATATTATATACACTTATACATGTACGTATACATATACAGGCGGCAGTGGTGGTCTAGTGGTATAGGGCGCTGGATCGATGATCCAAAGGTTGGTGGTTCGAGTCCCACTCTCCACAAGGTTGTCACTGTCCCCCCCAGTGCGGCTAACTGGTTTATCAAAGGCGGGCCATGTCTCTCACTGTCTATGGTGTGAGGCATGTAAAAGAACCATTGCTGACATTCGTAAAGAGTAGCTGCAAAGTCGTCAGCGTGTTTTTGTCCCTTGCTAAAAGGGTTGTGACAGGAAGGGCATCCGACGTAAAAACCTCTGCCAAATCAAACGTGCGAATCAGATGATTCGCTGTGGCGACTCCTGAGTAAAAGGGAAAAAGCCGAAAGGAAGACAGAATACATGTACGTATACGTCAGTCGGAGGAGGGTTGATCCTACTTCGCGGAATTCGGCGGTCGTGGGGAGGAGAAGTCTCGATCCTCATTAACCACGGAACGTGGTGGATCCCTGTAGATTCCATATAAATATTTTTATTTTCACATTACGTAGTTTGAATTAGACAAAATTGCCAGGATTATTCACACTGCTGGTGGCAGTTTAACATTAGATAAGAGCTGTTTACTTTAGCAGGTCACATGAAATTTGTCTGGTGGAAGGTTTCGTAGATATTATTCATTTAGTCTGTCTCATTGTCGCTGAAAGACTAAATAACTTATTTGCAATCCTTAAAATCAAGCAAAAGTAAATCCACCATCTCCACAAGCTGACAAGCTACAATTCCGCTGTACTTTTTCTCAGTAGATTTGCTTTAGATCAAACTATGTCTTGTCTTTTCCCCAGTAGAATTGTTTGAGATCAATTTAAATCACAAGAGCTGGAAGGAACACATGGTTGCTTTGAACTAGACAGCAGCAAAGATTAAAAACTTAAAAGTGTTTTCTTTTATGTTTTTTTTTTTTTTCTGTTGAAGTTAAGCAATTCATGACTGAATCTAATTTTAAATAGCATTATCAGAACTGTGCAATTGAGAGCACACATACACACACACACACACACACACACACACACACACACACACACACACACACACACACACACACACACACACAAGAGGTTGCAAGTTTCTGACAATTGGCAATGTGGGTTTAGCTCATTCATTGGACACTTTCCCAGCATGTTAGAACAGAAAGGACGGCTCATTTTCTCAAGCATAACTTTCATATCAATGAAAAATATTTTAATAATTTGAATGCCAGTGGGTGATTTATAACTTTATTCTGTCAACATACAGTATTACAGGGATCCCTCGCTGCTTCATCCTTCAATTCATGCGGCTTCAGTGTATCGCTTTTTTTTTCAAAAAATAAAATAAATATTAATCTAATTTAAAAATAAGGACATTAAGGAAGAATAGAGGGAAAAGTTAAGGAAAATGTCACAAAAACAAGGCCAATTATGCAAAAAAACTACCCCTAAACAAATAAGAAACACAAAACAACCCAAAATCTCCCATCAAAACTATAGTCGGTCCTCTACTTACAAAAACCTCTGGGTACGAAAAATCCAGGTTACGAAAAACATTTTCCTAAATTTTCGTTGTCTTTTACGAAAACACTCTCTTTTTACGAAAAGCGCCAAACGCGCCATTCAAAAACTGAAACGTGCCATTCAAAATTCAAACAATGCATGAGTTGCTTTCTGATTGGCTGTCTCCCAACATCCTGCCCTGCTGGCCTCCCATTGACCAGGAGGCAGCTGAATTGTACCCATACTTCCTGTTTGTCACACGTGTGAGAGAGGAGAGTTGAGCAGGAATGTTGGCTTGTGAGCTATTTTTGAGAGATCATTGCAGTGTTATATTTCGTTATCCATCATGAACCTGGAAAATACTGAAAAGCGGAAATACAGTGACCGAGGCGATTATTTCGGCACAATATTGAAGCAGAAGGAAAACAGAGTGCTCCGTGGTACAAGACCTCTGATCTCGCAAGGAAGCAAGTTAATATTGAATCAGGACCTCTGATCTGTCAAACATGTACTGTAATTCTGCTTTAAATACAACATCCCTTCCATTTAAACATTTAAATACAATTTCTCCATCAGCTCCAGGCCACGTGTGGGCGGAGCCCGCATTCAGCAAAACACACCAGAGAGAGTTTTGTGTGTGTGTCTGTGTGTGTGTGTGTGTGTGTGTGTGTGTGTGTGTGTGTGTGTCTTTGTGTGTGCATACGCATGCGCACGCACGTGTGTGTGTGTGTGTGTGTGTGTGTGTGTGTGTGTGTGTGAGAGAGAGAGAGAGAGAGAGAGAGAGAGAGAGAGTGTGCGTGTTCACGCACGCATGTGTGTGGAAGAGAGAAAGATAGAGAGAGACTGCATACAGAGTCAGTTAGAGATGAAAGAGGTGTTCTGTACTCTCTTTCGAGAGAGTACATTGCAGCTTATTTTTTTGTTTTTAAAGTTGTTTAATTCAGTAAATGTTTAATAAATGTGGCGCACTTCGCCGAATGTGAGCAAAACGCCGGAGCACTGATACACCAATTTGTATCAAAGATACAAGTTAAAGTTGAGTTTGGACCTCTGATCTGTCAAGCAGGGAATGCGCTTTGAATTCACCGTCTTAAAATGCTCCGGCGTGCTGCGTGTGGGCGGAGCCTGCATTCAGCGGAGTGCGCCACAAATGTGTATTTTGTGTGTGTGTGTGTGTGTGTGTGTGTGTGAGAGAGAGAGAGAGACAGAGAGAGAGAGACAGAGGGAGAGAGAGAGATAGAGAGAGACAGTGTTGTGTATGTGCGTTAAAAAAATGTTTAATAATGCTTTCACTAATAAATATGTTAATAAAATGGTTTAATAAATAATTTTCTTTTACTTTTAACACATATTTCATACAAAATTGGTGTACTTTTATCATTTTTAAAGGGTTTATGGGGTAGTCTTGGGAGCCTTGGAACGAATCACGTGTTTTACATGTAAAAATGCACCTCTACTTACGAAAACTACAGGCTACGAAAAAGGCTCTGGAACAGATTATGTGTGTCGTCTTCTCCTGCAATACCATCTGTATATGTGTGTGTTTATATTTTATTTACATCTTATATTATTTTTTTATTGCTCAATTGTTATTATAAGCATTTATAGCATTGAATGTGTCTTTATTGATATTATATACACATATACATGTACGTATACGTCAGTCGGGAGAGGGGGGTCGATCCTACTTCGTGGATTTCGATGGTCGTGTGGGGATCTCGGTCCCAATTAACACAGAAATCGAGGGATCCCTGAACTTGATTTTAAATGTGTTTCACATTAATCAAGTTTCATTTTTTAATTCTTCGATGAAGAGTGTACACAATGTATTCACCTTTGGTCTGCACTTTAGCCAGGTCGGGCCCTGAGTCACTTAACTTTAGTGTATAATTACCAATTATCCAGAGAACTCAACGCTGGTTATTGATAACTAACAATTTGTGTTTATTCAACCAGCTTAAAGGATGTTTCCTTTTGTCTCAGTCACTCTCTTTTTCTTTGACTAATGAGAGGGGGATGGGAGAAGAAAGATAGAACTGCAAACAGTTAATGGATCCAAGTTCTCCTGCCCGAGTCCTATCTTCTGCCTATCCTGTAAAGTTGAGTCTATTTACTTGAATCACTGGGGAATTCTAAACATTTCATTTGTTCATGTAATAGGCCACACCCAGTTTAAGCAATCACATCACCATTGTCGTGGTGAACACTGGTACGGACCTTGGCCGTGCCTGCCTACTTTAGTTCAGGTCTGAAGAACCATTCTTGAAATACAGACTTGTCAAATGTATTTATTTATGAGAGCATCAAATTCTCATCACGAAGCACAAGGCACGCATTATGGCAAAGGCATGCAAGACTTTATAATTAGCATGCTAGGTATGAAAATGTATTCAATATTAATTAGTGAACTTTCAAATTTAGAGCATTTGTTTTCATATATTTTTGTCAGGCTGCGCTCCAAAAAACAAATTTTAAGTTGAATTTAAATTTTAAATAGGTGTGGCTTACATTGGGTGATAAAGCTCAGCTCAGTGAATGCGTAGATGTTAGGTTGTTAAATGTGCACCATATATAGCTTGGAATACATAGGAAAAAGCAATCTTTTTTTTTTTTTTTTTTTTTTTTTTTTTTTTAATTTAACATAGCACCAACCTTTACCCCTTTGGGGAAATTTGTGTAATTTTGGTACCCAATCCCCAGCAATTAGCAATTGAAGTTCCAATAGGTTTCCTCAAACCTTTTGATGCTGGGGCTCAAATAATAATCAGATTTCAACAATAACAATAATAATAATAATAATAATAATAATAATAATACACACAAACACCCTTTGGAAACTAATATGGTTCTGCACACCTTTGGTCCTCTGCCCTGAAACATCTGACTACCAGTTCAGAGTGTAACCTACCATCACCCAGAGTCAGCTGAGATGGGTGCCAGCCTCCCCGTGACACTATCTAGGATTAAGTGGTTTGGAAGATGAATGAATTACTACTACTACTACTACTACTACTACTACTACTAATAATAATAATAATAATAATAATAATAATAATAATAGTAATTGTAATAGTAACAATAATGTCCATTGGAAAACAACATGGTTCTCTCCACTTTTTGTGTTCAGTCCATAAAAATAATAATAACAAAAAATCCTTTCAAAAGCAAACAGCTCAGGCAATACAATTATAACAGGGTTTCAGCTCTTTGTGGGATTGGCCCCCTAAAAAACATGATTTCGGAAGATGAATACTTTCACTGCCTTGTCTCCTTAAAGAAGCTCCCTTGAGTTTCCCCTTTCACTTGTTCGAGGTGATAAATGTGCACGATGTGTTCTTGTGCAAGACAATTAAACGCAGCACGACCAGATGTTTTCAGCAGGATGTAACCTTTGCTCATACTCAGCAGTGTGAATAGATCTATTGTGTTATGCACTAAGATCACACTTGCTCTCTATAAAAAGGCTCCTAATTGTCACTGCAGCCTAGAGGTATGAAGAATGAAGGCTGTGTGAAAGTTCGCTGTGACGATGCTTTCATTGGGTTTTCGTCTGCATGAGATACAAGTGCCAGGTGTAAATTTCAGTTTAAAAATTCCACTGTTTGTAAGCTAACAGTTTTACAGAGTAATTACATTGTGACAACAGTGGTTGTTTGGAACAGTTAGCCAGGAATCATAATATATGTATGATCATATAATTTATAGCAATCAAAATACATACATCACTCAGTAAATGCAACATTAACAAGTAACAAATAGCCTGTTAACCTGATTTAAATATTTCAAAAAAATTGCAAAGTAATTATAATCCAGTATACATGCCACAATAAGTTATTTTGTTAGAGTATATGCACATACACTGCCCTCCATAATTATTGGCACCCCTAGTTAAGGTATGTTAAATGGCTTATTTATTTATTATTATTTTTTTTTTTTATTGCAGAAGCTTCTCTCACACTGAAAATTGTGTGTGTGTGTGTGGGGGGGGGGGTGACCTTCAATTCCAGTGAATTTTAAGGGGGAAAAAATCCCTGTCTAAGAATGTTTTTGTTTGTTTGTTTGTTTGTTTCATAAATTCACCCATTCCATAAGTATTGACACCCCCAACCAATTCCCAAGAAATAAAAATAATTGCAGTATTCCTGTCATTTCTATAGTAGTTGATCAAAGGAACATCTGGAGTATCTAGGAACATTTAATTAGTAATTCATCACTTCCTGTTTCCCTGTGGTATAAATATGATGTGACACAGAGGTCATTTCTCTTATCCACTCTTCAACATGGGAGAGACAAAGGAAACACCATTCATGTAATGCAGATGTGTGTCGACCTTCACAAGTCAGGTGATGACTACAGGAAAGTCACCCCTCGCCTGCATCTGCCCATATCTACTGTCAGAGGAATCATTAAGAAGTTTAAAACAACCGGAACAGTGGAAAACAAGCCTGAACGAGGAGACAAGGTTATTTTGCCACCCCACAGTGAGGTGGATGGTAAGAGAAATAAAAGGTTCTCCAAAGCTCACTGTTAAAGAATCACAACAAAAGTCACAAAGTCTCCAAAACAACCATCAGGTGCTAACTACATGCCAACAAGTTGTTTGGGAGATACACAGGAAAAAAAAAAAAAAAAAGAAAAACAAACCTTTTCTCACTCACAACCATAAACATAAACATCTGGTGTTTCTTAAGCGATGCTGGAACTTCAGCTGGGACCGTGTGCTTATTTCAGATGGGACCAAGATAAAGCTTTTTGGCAACAAACACTCCAAGTGGATCTGGCAGAATACAAAAGCTGAGTACGCAGAAAAGCACCTCATGCTCGCTGTGAAGTCTTTGGGAGGATTGGTGGTGCTGTGGACCTGTTTCTCTTCCAGAGGCCCTGGGAACCTTGTGAGGGTGCAGGGCATCATGAATGCTTTGAAATACCAAGACATTTTAAAGCAAAATCTGGTGGCCGCTGCTTGGAAGCTGAAGATGGGCTGTCACTGGGTCCTTCAGCAAGATAATGACCCTAAAGATGTGGCCAAATCTACACAGAAATGGTTCACCAGACACAGAATCAAGCTCCTCCCATGTCCACCTCAGTCCCCAGACCTCAACCCATTGAAACCCCCGTGGACTGAGCTGAAGAGGAGAGTGCAGAAGAGAGGACCCAGGTCACTGGATGATTTAGACAGATTGTGCAAAGAGGAAACGGTCCACGATCCTCTTTCTGTATTCTCTAAGAACACATCTTAAACAGGGGTGTCAATAATCATAGATGGCAGTGTATTGTACGAGAAACTATTATGATTCATGATATAGTGTCATTTTCTAAAACAAAAGGAAAATTTTATACATATATATATATATATATATATATATATATATATATATATATATATATATATATATATATATATACACACACACACACACACAGGGATCTCTCACTACTTTGTAATTCAATTAATGCAGCTTCAGTGCATCGTGGATTTAAAAAAAATAATAATAAATAAATATTCATCAAATTAAAAAAAGGAAATTAATTGAATTAAGGAAGAATATGGAAAAAGTTAAGGAAAATGCCACAGAAACAAGGCCAATTATGCAAAAAAAAAAAAAAAAAAAAAAAAAAAAAACTAAACCAATACAAAACAACCCACCCCCGAAAATCTCCCAACAAAACCATCAGCTGTCCGAGTTCAAAAGTGAAAATGAAATGAAATTGAAGAAGAAATAGAAATGGAATAAAATCTATAAAAAGATATATCATAAATATAAGTATTAAATATGATTAAACATTATCCTGAGGTACACCTAATACTCGGCTCCAGCAGAGAGGCGTGGCTGACACAGAGGTCCGGGAAGAGAAGCAGAACGATGCAGTTCTGAACTCCTAAACCAGGGGTGTCAAACTCGTGCCAGAAAGGGCCATGTGGCTGCAGGTTTTTGTTTCAACCAAGCAGCAGCACACCTGAATTTGCTCATTTAATCAACCGAGTTGAGTGTTCAGGCAGTTGATTGGTCAGTCTCTGTACAGAGCACACAGATTGACCAATCAGTGGCCTGAAGACTCAGATGAGTTGATGAAATGAGCAAAGTCAGGTGTGCTGCTGCTGCTTGGTTGAAACAAAAACCTGCAGCCACATGGCCCTTTCTGGCACGAGTTTGACACCCCTGTCCTAAACTTTCAAAGAAGAAACAAATTGACTCCAGAATTATAATGAGCCAGATAAGAGTGAAATCAGATCTGCTGTGCTGTGCTTGAGAGGAAGCAGGAGTTTAAACATGGGACATAATGATATGTACAGAGGATTAGAGAGAGAGAGAGATAGCGAGAGAGAGAGAGATTGTATACAGTACAAACTCGTATAGGTTATTTATACACGGTTTAAACATACGTTCCCCTCTAAAGACTGCCCTGTAACAACTTACAAACAAATTCATCTAACCGTCTGGAACCGAACATGTTTGTAAGCTGGGGAGCTTCTGTACTTACATTTTTGCATCTGTGTGTGCATGCGCATGTATGAATGTGCGTCGTCTTCTTCTCATGCAGTTCCATCTGCATGTGTGTGTATATTTATATTTTATTTACATCTTATGAATTATGTTTTAATGTTTAATTGTTATTATAAGCATTTATAGCATTTAATATGTATTTATTGATATTATATACACATATGCATGTACGTATACATCAGTGGGGGGAGGGGTTAGCGGGAGAGTGATCCTACTTCGCGGATTTCGATGGTCACATGGGGATCTCGGTCCCAATTAACCGTGGAAAGTGAGGGATCCCTGTATCATCTTCTTCTTTTCCTTTCAGCTTTTTCCTTTTTTCAAGGGTCACCACAGCAAATCATCTGATTTAGACATTTGATTTGGCATAGGTTTTTACGCCAGATGCCCTTCTTAACACAACCCTTTAGCAAGGGGCAGAAACATGCTGACGGCTTTGCAGCAACTCTTCTTGAAAGTCAGCAATGGTTCTTTTACATGAACCTCTCACCATAGACAGTGAGAGACATGACCGACCTTTGATAATCCGGTTAGCTGCACTGGGGAGACAGTGACAACCTTGTGGAGAGTGGGACTTGAACCCCCAACCTTAAGATCAGCTATCCAGCACCCAGGCCACCACTGCCCTATATATATATATATATATATATATATATATATATATATATATATATATATATATATATATGTCCGGTGTGATGTGTGATAGGAGAGTATCGGCAAGAATGAAAGGAAACGTGTACAAGACGGTGTTGAGGCCAACGATGTTGTATGGTTTAGAAACAGTGGCGCTGGGGAAAAGACAGGAGGCAGAGCTGGAGGTAGCAGAGATGAAAATGTTGAGGTTCTCTTTGGGAGTAACGAGGATGGATAGGATCAGGAATGAGCACATCAGAGGGACAGCACATGTAAGACGTTTTGGAGACAAAGACAGAGAGGCTAGATTGAGATGGTTTGGACATGTACAGAGGAGGGATAGTGAGTATATTGGTAATAGGATGCTGAGGCTGGAACTACCAGGCAGAAGGGCTAGAGGAAGACCAAAGAGACGATTCATGGATGTGGTGAAGGAGGACATGAAGGTCGTTGGTGTAAGAGAAGAAGATGCAAAGGATAGGGTGAGATGGAGGCAGATGATTCGCTGTGACGACCCCTGAAGGGAAAAGCCGAAAGGAAAAGAAGAAGATATATATAAAATATACACACATAGATATATATAAAAATATTATGTATAATAATATATATATATACTAGTATATGAAAAATGTGTGTGTGTGTGTGTGTGTGTGTGTGTGTGTGTGTGTGTGTGTGTGTGTGTATACACACACACACACACTCATACACACACATTTTTTTTTTCTTTTGCCCACAGCTTGAATTATGTTTATTATAATACCGGTATGCTCTTTTAAATATCAATGAACTATTTTAAAACATTCAAAAACTGTAATGTAAAGCAGAAATATTTAAATATATACATCTTTGACAAAAACAAAAAGAATACAAACGAAAAAGCAAAAAAGTGAGCTGCAGCAGAACCAGAAATACTTACAGCAGCATATTTATTCTTATGTTAATAAGCACACATTAATTGCGGCACTTAATCTTGGTCAGGTGATGATGATGATTATTTGCATTAATCATATGATGGGGTGATTACGTGACTGTCATGGAGGATCTAGTACAGTATGTTGAGAAAAGTGGGCTGAAATGGTTCAGTGCTTGTTTACGTATTGGGCTCAGAATTACGTGTGTGTGTGTGTGTGTGTGTGTGTGTGTGTGTTGGTGGGGGGGGGGGTAAAACACGCCACGCAATTCTGACACTCATTGCAGCCACTGAAAGCACATATTCATCTGAGTATGGTAGACTGAATGAAATCAGAAACAAGTGAGGTATTTATACTCACTATCTCCTCGATAAAACATGAATGTGCACTGGGCAGTGTTCTACCAGATTACATTTGGAGATATATGTTTCACTCTTAATCTCTGTGTTCATAGAAGGGTTTAGTTCGTGGAAGGAGAAGTGATAAAGTAGTGTTAGTTTAATATTCCTCTTCTTTTTCCTGAGGTAATATGAAGTAATGTTTGTTATCTTGTGGCTTGAGCGCTCTGCTGCTTCACACTCTCTCGACTCTAAATTAAACTCCGGTGACCAAAGGGGATGCATTTTATATGCCTGCTTTGCCTCATCTGTGGGAAAATAGATGAGAAACCTCAGTGCACAGCACCACAATGAAAATGGAATTGTGTCTGACAAACACTGCCTCTCTCTCTCTCTCTCTCTCTCTCTCTCTCTCTCTCTCTCTCTCTCTCTCTCTCTCTCTCACACACACACACACACATACACACACACACACACACACACACAGGAAAAACATAGAAAATATTTATTTTAATGGTGGATCACACTCAGGTATTGTGTTAGACACGGATGTCTTGCCCAAAGTTATACGGTCGGCCCCCAACTTAAGAAGACTCCTGTGTACGAAACCCCCGGGTTATGAAAAACATTTTTCTAAGTTTTCGTCTCCGGGATATGAAAACAACCCTCTTTTACTAAAAGAAATTCAAAATTCAAACCCGCCAATCAAAATTTCACACGACGCACGAGTTTCTCTCTCATTGGCTGTCTCTCAACATCCCGCCCCACTGGCCTCCCAGATAGAGACAGAAGGACGCTTCACTCTTTAGTTTATAGTTTAGTTTTTTAAGTTGTTCAATTCAGTAAATGTTTCATAAATGTGGGTGCATTTTGGAATTCCGATCCCGAATTAAAGTTGAGTTTGTCAAGCAGGGAATGCGCTTTGAATTCCACGTCTTGTGGGCGTGGACCGCAGCGCGTGCGAGAGAGAGCGAGAGAGAGACACACACAGAGAGAGAGAGAGAGACAGAGAGAGAGAGAGAGAGAGAGAAAGAGAGAGAGAGGTGTGTGTGTGTGTGTGTGTTTATGCGTGTGTGTGCGTGCGTGTGTGTGTGTGTGCGTGTGTGTGTGTTAATAGAAATATGTTTAATAATGGTTTAATTAATAAATATGTTAATAAAATGTTTAAATGGTTTAATAAATAATTTTCTTTTACTTTTAACACATATTTCATAGTGGGGCAGTGGTGGTCTAGTGGTAGAAGGCGCCGAATCGCTGATCCACAGGTTGGGGTTTCGAGTCCCGCTCTCCACAAGGATGTCACTGCCCCCCCACACACACACACACACACACACACACAGTGCAGCTAACTGGGTGTAAAGGCCGGCTATGTCTCTCACTGTCTATGGTGTGACGCATGTAAAAGAACCATTGCTGACTTTCGACAAGAGTAGGCTGCAAAGCCGTCAGCGTGTTTCCACCCTGCGATGGCCTGGCGAGCCGTCCAGGGTGTACTCTGCCCTCGCCCTGAGTTGGCTGGGATGGGCACCAGCCTCCCCGTGACCCTAATTAGGATGAAGCGGTTACAGAAATGATGAACATATTTCATACAAAATTGGTGTACTTTTATCATTTTTAAAGGGTTTATGGGGTTTATCCAGTCCAAAGACTGGAGCCTTGTAACGAATTAGGCGTTTAACATGTAAGATGTGACCCCTACTTACGAAATCCCCACGTTACGAAATGGGCTCTGGAACTAATTAATTCCGTAAGTTGGGGGCCGACTGTATATTGAGAGTTATAGACTGAATTTTTTTTATGTATATTTTTTTATCATACTTAATCAGTCTCTTAATCAGTCAGGTTTATTAGCACAAAACTATTGTTGTTTGGATACTTTTGGTTAATGGACTGTTTACACTCCAACAGTAAGCCACACAAATAATACCTGACACCTGATTGTCTGACCACAGTTGATGGAAAGATGAGATGTCTGATTACTGAGTGTATAAACACACAAGGTTTTTAAGGAATAAGTAAATAGAAGGTATTCCAGGCTGCATTTGTGGCGGTGTGTATAATATTCAAGGAAGCACTCGAGCGCTCTGCAGAAATGTCAGTGCCGTTTCAAATGTTGCTTGAGGATTATCTGTGGGTGTTCTCTGGCATTCATGCAACCTGATGGATGTACTTATATTTACTTATATTGTTAGTCATGCTTCATTATTTTTCTGCCTTTGTACCATCGCACGTCATAAATGCAAAGAAAACATGCATGATTTCTTTTGTAGTGGAATTTCACTTCTCTGACAGGAAAAGAGCTTCAGTTAGTGTGTAAGATGCAACGGTATGGAGGACTAGCGTTCAAACTTCTCGAAGCCGAGAGAAGTGAAAGCTTTGCGTGAGAATGACATTCTTGGCATTGAGTCACACATTTAAGTTTGGAGTGGATCTTGTCTCCAATGCAGAACTGGATTCTATGGAGTTTATCCCATTGTATTATATTGGACTCTATGTAAAGGCGTATTATTTGAATCTTTGCATCCTGACTTCATCATGTTAGTTACATCTGCATTTACTTGTTGAAGAACATTTTTGCTTCAGCCATTTTAATTTTCTTCCAAACGAATGAACTTTATCTTTGGAAATTAATCTGTGTTGATATTTACTCAGTGATAATGCCTTACAGTGGCACCGTGACTTACAAAATTAATCCGTTCTGAGGGCGAGCTCGTAAGTCAAAATGTTCATTAGATAAAACAAAAATTCCCATCAGATATAATAGAAAACCAATGAGTCCGTTCCAACCCCCTCCCAAACTCATATAACCTGTCACAAACACGTATATTTCACCTATTATATTAAAGATAAACATCAATAAATATCTAATAATAATAATAATAATAATAATAATAATAATAATAATACATGTGCATTAACATTAATAATAATTAATAAACAATAATAAAACAAGAATAAACAATAAGTCAACTAACCCTTCCGATCATCGACTGCGGCGAATATGTCACGTGGGCAGGCATGAGGTGGTGTAGGAAAAAAGCACCATAGGGAACACAATGAGAGCGCAACTGCCACCTACTGTAGATGATGCACAATTACACTTAATTCTAGTACACTATGGCAAAAAAGCATGTTCCCAGGGTCATACGCCCCCCCCATCCCCCACCCCTGGCATCACATCACGCCCCCAAAGGGGGCATACCCCACTACTTGAAAAGCACTGGCCTTGTGGGAACTCACCACGAGCCTTTCTTCTCAAACATTTGTAGCATGCACATGCACAAAATTCTCCTCCTCCTCCTCTGTTACGCACCACCTCGTGCCTGCCCACGTGACATCTTTGCCGCAGTCAATGATCAGAAGGTTTAGTTGACTTATTTTTTTTATTCTTGTTGTATTCTTATTTATTATTAATTATTATTAATGTTAATGTATATGTATTATGAAATATTTATTGTTTTTACATGTTTATAATTATATATTAGGTCAAATATATGTGTTTGTGGCAGGTTATAATAGTTTTAGAGGGGGTTGGAACGGATAAATTGGTTTTGTTATTTCCTAGGGGACTAATTGTCGGGGGGGGGGGGGGGGGTGAAATTTTTAATTTTTTTCCTATAGGGGGCGTCACAGAATAATTGAGAAGCACTGCACAAGGTTTTCTCGGAGTGCGGAGGAATACACACGGAAGAATATGAGGCTAATCGGCCAGGAAAAGCCATTTCCCGAGCAGAGCTGGTAAATCAAAATTTTGCTCGTTGGATGGAGCAGATTTTTGGTGGGATCGAAGCTCGTATCACGGAAAATTCATTATAAAAGACACGCGTGAGTCAAGGTACCACTGTACTGGTACTATAAAGTAGTAGATGCGCTACTTTCACACAGTATTTTTAAACGTTATTGCATTTTCTGCCGACAGGCCGCGGTGGTTCAGTTTTTAAGACTCTGGGATGCTAATCTGAAGGTCTCTGACATTTTACCAACATTTTTGGGAGTTTAAAAATAACAGTATCTCAACTTTTGTGCATGTTGTAGCAGTGATGTTAAAACAAACTGTTAGTTCATTGCCCTGTGGAATTTTATTTTTCTTCTTTTAAATGGTATTAAATATTTAATATTAATCTATAAGAGAGTTTTGTTCAGTCAGAAGTTTACCCAACTGAAAATCTAACTGTGAAGCATGTTATGCACTATGAAACATTCATATGAATAAATTGTTCTTTTTTTTCTGCTGGTCTTCAAAAAGCATAATTTTAAGTATAATACAAAAAATATAAAAAGAAATACAATCAAGAAACCTAGATATGTATCATTGTATTAATAAAGGTTAAAGACAAGCTGTAGTGCACAACCTGAAACGTGAGGATCCAATTATGGATAGTCTGGCCTTTCAATAATTTAATAATAATGACCAGAACTAATTTTTGTTCTGAAATTAAAGCCAGAATCTATTACTTAGTGTCTAATGTAGCCGTTTAATTGAGGTCCCAATTAAAACAGGGAAATAAAGATACTGCCAGGGTGCAGACGTCAAAGGGGTTCTTGAGATTGTAGAGATTTTTTTTTTTTTTTTTTTTTTTAACTTTGGCCTTGACTTTGCAGCCTTCAACGTTTGGCTATATGGGTGCAGCTAAATTGCCCCCTGCAGGTTAATGAATAGAATGCAATGAGCTTTAAGTGATTCTTCAGGTTCTCATTAGAAAAAATTTTATATCCATTTTTTTAACACCAAACTGTTATGCTGTAGACAACTTAGAGCAGATATACTTGAAGTAAAGCAAAATAAATATTCCTTAAAATATTTAGCAGCTCATCACTTACTTGCAATTATTGTATCAAGCCGAGAGCTTCTGGCTTTACCAAATTATTTCCTTGTTATTTCCTCTTTTTTTTTTTTTTTTTTTTTTTTTTTTTGAGTTGTTTCAGTTTTGTACTGCATCTTCTTTTAGTTGTTTGTTTTGGGAAGATTTTCCTTTGAGTTTCCTCCTCGGGAGGTCAAATACTAATTGGGTTACATGCTGGTGAATGACCCATTGACCATCCTAAAACAGTTTTCCTGACGACGGCCTTTGATGAGATTGCAGTGTGTTTTGGGTCATTGTCCGACGGTAAACTTTTCCTGCGGACTAGTTTGGATATAATTCTGAGTATTTTATTGAGTGGAATGTTTAGAAAGAAAGTTTATTTTTAGATCATACACCCAACTCCTGATAACAGCTTTTGGATATTGGATTAGTAATTCTGACAGCTTTCTCAGCAACCATCCTTGAGCTCAGAATAATACCGGACGCATTGCAGGCTACCCGGCCAACCGTAGGTTCTGGCAGGTCGAACAGAGGCCATAAACAAAGGCGATGGAAATGTGGAGGGTGTAAAGCTAAGCTAAAGACAATATCGACTGGCTTTCCTGACCCAGTATATTCCTCGCTAACATGTGGTCCTTGGTGAACAAAATGGATGAGTTATGACTTTGGATAACCCACAACAGGAGACTCATGGACTGTAATGTCGTGATATTCATAGAAACATGGCTACACAGCAGAATACCTGACAATGCTATCGAGCGACCTGGGTGCCACATTCACCTGGCAGGACAGAATCGCAGATAACTCCACTAAGTCAAAAGGTTGTTCGTGCATTTATGTCAACAAAGTGTACAAACTGTCAATGTTGGAAGTAAATGCTCAGCTAACCTCGAGTTTCTCATGGTTACGTGTTGACCGTTTTATCTGCAGAGAAAG
The DNA here is from genome assembly GCA_024760905.1 of Plotosus lineatus. Classification (NCBI taxonomy): domain Eukaryota; kingdom Metazoa; phylum Chordata; class Actinopteri; order Siluriformes; family Plotosidae; genus Plotosus; species Plotosus lineatus. The sequence goes on along the minus strand of CM045731.1, from coordinate 7,520,973 downwards.
TTGTGTACATGTGTGTGCATGTTGTTGTCATGTCGTTCCTGCTCCATATGCTATGAACAACCTTGGTCTGGTCATGAACATCAGGTATCACAGAGATGGATTTGTTTTTTTTTTTTGTTTGTTTTTTTGTTTGTTTTTTTGAGCTTTGTTGCCTCTTCGCAGAAACTAAGACCTTGGAGAGACTCATCCTTCAGGCCTTTTGGGACACATAAGGACAATCATCTGCTTGCTTTTGTCAACCCTTCTGTGAGGCATCCAGGCAATTTGGTTGACAGTTTGTGAATGAAAAACAGGTCCTGGTGCAAGCCGCTCTGAATATACAGAACAGAACAACACTCAACCATAACTGTTGATGGAGCTGAACTAAAGTGTGTGGAGAGCCTCAAGTACCTGGGCAGTACAATCTCAGGAGATGAATTACTAGACAAAGTGAGCACATCCAGGATTTAGCAAGCAAGCCCGACACTTGGAAAAGTGAAAGTGTAGGTCCTCTAGCAGAAGGAAATAAGCAAAAAGCTCAATATCTACAAAGCCTTAGTTCTTTCTCAATTATTATACGTGTGTGAAATGTGGAGCCTGTTTCATTAGCATATCACGCAGCTAGAACAGTTGAAGGGTTTTAGTGCCATTACCTTCTGAGTCTTGATGAAAAATGAGGTCGTATCAATCGCTGCTGCAAGAGAAAGACATCGCGTGATCCTCAGCGGTCCTAAGCAATAACTACCATTGTCACATCTCTGAGTGCCTGTGTGCTCTCAGCTTCGGTCTGTGAAGCCACATGTATCCTCAGAGCTGAGAGCACAGACTGCGTCATCCCCGGATGGCCTACAGAGATTCATTATTTTTCAGACACTGCTTGCCAGCTTCATTTTACTCAATAAAATGACTCAACATAAATTTAGCTTTCACTGTCCATTTGTGTGCTGATAGACAGAGGTGATGACATAACACAGTCACATATCTAAGAAAACACCATGCAAGAGCAATTCTAATGAATTATGCTCAATAATGGACTTTATATTAGTCATACATTTGGGTGGTTTTGGCCTCTGAGATAGGGTTGTCAAAATGTGACTCATCCATCCATTCGCATGCTTTGATTCACCTGTTTTCACCACAGCCGAGTTTCATTTAGTCGACCCCCCCCCCCCTCCCCGTCCTGCTGGTATCCATCAAGTTATGCCATTACAGTATTATCATTTAAGTATACAGTAACCCCCCCATTATTCACGGGGTTGTGTTCCCGTCGCTTTCCGCGGTCCTGAAAATCCGCAAATTATTGATGCGGTTTTAAAACCCCATATTTTATTATTTATGGTCCTATATGATATTCTGTTGTTGGGTTCTTACACCCGAGCCTCGTGGCTCATCAGGCCGGTGCTTATCCCCAGTTTCCATAGTGTGAAGCGACCAGGAGTTCAACTCCCCCTGGATGAGACGCTAGTCCATCGCAGGTTACCATCCCAGTGTATTTTTACTGGTGCCCATTTATACTGTTGGGTGAACAGAGGCACACTTGTGGTTGAGACCTTGCCCAGGGGTCTTAGCACAGTGAGGGTCTCAGTGGGATTCGAACTCACAACCTCCCGATCATGAGCGCAGCACCCGAACCACTACGCCACCGGCTAAAATATGACCCTTAAACACGTTCTATAGCCAGTTTTACTCATTAATACAGTAATAATGCAGAAAAATGTAGTAATGATTAAGTAAAAACTTTTTAATTTTGTACTGTGATAATATTTTTGAATAAATAAAGTGCTTACGCTCCTTACCAGAAGCTAGAGAAGATGCAGGGCGTTTGAGGGCATCAATAATCATTAAAAACACACTAAAAAAACGTGAATTCACAATTCAAGCAATCACGTTGATGACATGTGTGCAAAGGAGAATAAAAGAGGTGTATACATCATCTGCAACCAATCAGCAACAGAGAGAAACAAAAGCTCTGAGCCATTGGCTAAATTTGAATCACATGCCTGTAACTTTTGGGCCTGCCGCGAGTATGCGTGGCCACAACCGATGAACCGCGAATGGGCCGGGGGCTACTGTATTTATTGAATAATTTCTTTTCCTAATCTAAATCATCACTAAGTTCAGAGAGAGAGGGTGCTGCAGCTGCTTATTTTACTATAAGCCATCGCACAGTGATGCATTCAATTGTATTAGTATAAATAAAATAAATTGCAATTCCCAAATAGGTAAAGGCAAAGTCTGTTGGGCTTTTTACACCCGAGCCATAGCGGCTCATCAGGCTGGTGCTTATCCCCGGTTTCCGTAGCGTGAAGCTACCAGGAGTTCAACTCCCCCTGGATGGGATGCTAGTCCATCGCAGGTTACCTTCCCAGTATATGTTACTGGTACCCATTTATACTGCTGGGTGAACAGAGGCACACTTGTGGTTGAGACCTTGCCCAGGGGTCTTAGCACAGTGCTCACAACACGACCCCCTGATCATGAGCGCAGCACGACACCATCAGCTCCGTTCCCCAAACAGACTCATGATTAATTTTTGGGATTTAAAAGGCACATGGTGTGAAGATGTGCAGAACATTTAAGTGCTCCTTGACTTTTTTTTTTTTTTTTTTTTTTTTTTTTTTTTTTTTTTTAGCAAACCACCCTGAACATCGAGTAAATGTTAACTTTATCATATATTTACTGTTAACGATTCTACAATCATTAATTAATAAAACGACTTCCTTTATTTTTGAACTGTGTTCGCATGTAATAGGTGAGTAGCATAGTAGAATGTTAATGCCAGCTATTAAAGCTTAATTGAAAAATAATGGAGTGGCGTATAAAGAATGAATGCCACGGAAATGACTTAATTATCATACATTATAAATGCACAGCATTTGTTTTGTATGCGTTCTGCAAGTAAAGCCATTATATCATGCCCAAAGTAGGGTTGTAGCCAACAACAACTACAAAAGATTAATTGAATTTTAAGAACAAAGCACTTTTGGGTCTGGTTCACGGTACTTTATTTCACAGACTGTGCTTTCATCCTATTGTTTATTCATTTATTCATTCATATTTCTGTACCATCTCTCTGTTGTGGGAAGCTGTTCAGTTCTGGCTGTGGGCTTTGAAACACCCCCTACCCCCGAACTGATGAATGATGTTGGATTTAAAACCACAAGCTTCCTGTTTCATTGAAGGCAACCAATACTGTAACAAGTCCTTTTGTTTTACATTAATGTGTACAATTTATTTGTTGCTAAATTGTTGACTAAAACCACCATATATCATGACTTCATTGAGTTTATCCGTAGCACTTATGTAGTAACAAGTGTAGACTTTGTTAGGATTTTGATTCACACAGAAACCTTCATAATTTGTGTAGTTTGATCTCAGGGTCATCCCATGCTTAATCACACACCCCTCCCCCCAACTACAGTAGGCCCTCGCCCATTTGCGGTTTACTGGTCGTGGCCCCACATACTCGCGGATTAGCGGCAGCCCCAGAAATCACTGGCACGTGATTCAAATTTAGCCAATGGCTGAGAGCTTTTGTTTCTCACTCTTGCTGATTGGTTGCAGATGATGCATACACCTTTTTTTTTTTTCTCCGCACACATGTTATCAACATGATTGCTTGAATTGTAAAGTAACATTTTTTTTAGTCTGTTTTTAATGATTATTGGAGCCCTATGATGTCACTCAAATGCCCTGCATCTTCTCTAGCTTCTGGTAAGGAACCTAAGCGCTTTATTTATTCATAAATGTTATCACAGTACAAAATGTAAAAGTTTTTACTGAATCATTATTACATTTTACTGCATCATTACTGTTTAATGAGTAAGACTGGCCATAGAATGTGTTGAAAGCGCATATTTTAACGCATTTAATAATATCATATAGGTTTATAAATAATACAATATAGGATTTTATGTATGTATGTAATAATCATACATAGGGTTTTAAAGCCGCATCAGTAATTCACTGATTTTCAGGATTCACATGGTAGGGGCGGAACGCAACCTCTGCGAATAACCAGGGCCTTTTGTACCTCCATATGTCTGAACACATGCAAAATAGTTCTGCTTAATTTCTAATAGGTTCACAGAATATAAAAATTTCAGCTTTTTGCATTTTCAAAAGGCAATATCTTGTCAATAAATTCATGTAGAGGTGTGAAATTTTGTATGGACAGTATTTGTCAAAAATAAAAGCTACTGAGAGAAAATAATTTTAAAAATGACATCATTTGCATTTTTATGCTATTAAACAGTGCAATTTGTTCATTTGTTTTTTTGTTTTTTTTTTTTTTTTTTTTTGTCAAGTAGACACACCTACTGAGAAAACACAAGGAATAAGGCTGATATTGTAGATTTCACCTATATAGGTATACACATATATGACTTTTAGTTTGGGGGTAAAACCTACAGCAATCTAAAAATGGGACAAAAAAAAAAAAAAAAAGCAAAAATGGGCCTTCTCTTCAGAAAATTCAACTTTGTGTCAAAATTTGTTTCTTTACCTTAAATGCCTTAACTTTTTCATCACTCAAAGTCAGTTACTTATATATGTGAAATCTACAATATCTGCATTACTCCTTGTATGTTTCCAGTAGATGTGTCTATTTTTTCCAATATTACAATCCACAAATGAGCAAATTGCCATATTTGTGTATAAAATAAAAATATACAAATGATGTCATGGTTGCATAGTGGATAGCACATCCGTCTCACAGTAAGAAGGCGTGAGTTGGATTCACAGCTCAGGCGTTTCTGTGTGGAGTTTGCATGTTCTCCCACTGATTGCATGGGTTTTCTTTGGGTACTTCAGTTTCCTTGAACAGTCCACTAACATGTAATAAACATGTATAAACAGTAGGTTCATTGGCTGTTCCAAATTTCCCTTCAGTGTAAGTGTGAATTGTTGTGTGAGTGTTGGCCCTGTGATGACCTGGCGAGCTGTCCAGGGTGTACCTCATCCTCACTCAGAGTCGACTGAGATGAGTGCCAGCCTCCCCAGGACACTAATTAAGCAGTTTAAGAAATGAATGAAATTATGTCACTGTTTGAAATATTTTTCCCAAGTAGTATTTCTTATAAATATTTTCCATATCAAATTTCAGGTCTCTACGTGCATTTAGTACCAAGATATTGCCTTTTGAAAATGCAAAAAAGCTCAGATTTTGCTTGTGAGTGAGTATAAAATTGGGGTTTAGGGTATATATACTATCTATATAAAAATACACACACACACACATATATATATATATATATATATATATATATATATATATATATATATATATATATATATATATATATATATATATTTTTTTTTTAATTTATTTATATATATTTATTTATATATATAACCATATATATATATATATATATATATGGTTCTGTCGCATTTAGTGACAGGTTGTTATTGTCACATCAGCTCGCCAGTCCTCCTCCCATTTCCTCTCTGTACGATGCCTCGTTGTCCTTGTTGATGAGGCTGACAATGAGGCTGACAGCGGATTTAACCATGAGGCTGTCTTCTGAGCTATATGTATATTCATGTAGTCATGAGTCAGCAGCATGAACAGCAGTGGGCCAAGCACATACCCCTAGGGGGCACCTGTGTTTAAACTGATAAAGCCTGTAATCTCATTGCCGATTTGCTCTGACTGTTGTCTTTCTGTCAAGAAGTCCAGAATCCAGTTGCAGGAGAAGGTGTTGATGAAGTAGGGAGAATTTGTTGACTATCTGCAGGGGAATGATTGTGTTGAATGCTGCACTGAAGTCAACGAAAAGTATTCTGACGTGTGTCTTTTTCTTTTAGATATGAGAGGGCAGAGTGTAGTGTGTGTATGTGCGTTGTGTGTGGGAGAGATGGCATCAGATGTGAAGCAGTTGGAGTGATAACCAAATTGTGGGGGGCCGAGTGAAGTGGGGAGTGAGGAGTGGATGTGTCTTGACCCGCCACTTGAAGCGCTTCATCACGATGGGGGTCAAGGCCATTGGGTGGTTGTCATTGGATCACATCTTTGTTGCTTTTCTTGAAGCTCACAGAGACCACCGCCTGACTCAAAGATGTGTTGAAGATGTCAATGAGCACGCCTTGACAGCTGGTCTACAAAAGTTCCTGAACATTCTCCCTGGGATGTTGTCTGGGCCCACAGCTTTCTGTAGGTTGACTTTGGATAAAGTCGCATTATGGGAACATGGCAGGGCTCTAATGTTTTGCGCAGTGGTGCAACAGTGGTACACGCCAGCTTTTGAAGAGGAAATTCGTCATTCATGGTCATAACAAAAGAACTTTGCGATGCATGTGCAACCCCCCCCCCCCCTTTCATTCTCTTCTCATTTTAAATCGAGTTTAAAAATCAAGACGTTCATTATGAATAGGTATTATATACAGTACTTGTATATTATGTTCATATGTTTATTAGGATAAAACTAATAAGACAGTCAGGCAAAATTAGAAGGCTTCCTATATGCACGCCTGTATGGTTCTGCTCAGAGTGAATGGTCTTATGTTCTTAGAACCTTTAATTGAGCAGATATTTTAATTATATATATATATATATATATATATATATATATATATATATATATATATATATATATATATATACTTAGCAGGAGTACCCACTTTGCTGATTTAAAAAGTAAGAGCAACTTATTTGAAAGCTTATAGAAATCCACTTAAACATCATTGAACACTTTTGGGCAGGCAGTGAGTGCACTGTGTGCTGTGCATGTTCTTAATAGCTGATGAACATCAATGATGGCTTTCACTGGGTGAATGGTATAGTGTAGTGTGTGTGTGTGTGTGTGTGTGTGTGTGTGTGTGTGAAGAGCATCAAAAAAAAATTAATATACAAGAGTATGCAACATATTCGGGTATACCGCGACTTTAAGTCATTTTGAGTTAAATCGTTATCAATTATGCATTAGTTTTCAAAAAATATATGGGGAAAAAAAATAAATAAAGTTTACGTCATTATAATCATATAATCACACCCAACTATTTGAGAAGCACTGAATTAGCAGCAGCCCCGGCAAATTACAGTACAATATACATATACATCATCACGACATTACTGGCACGTGATTCAAATTTAGCCAATGGCTCAGAGCTTTTGTTTCTTCCTCCTGCTGATTGATTGCAGATGATGTGTACACCTCTTTTTTTTTTTTTTTTCTCTGCACACATGTTATCAACGTGATTGCTTGAATTGTGAATTCACATTTTTTTTCGTGTGTTTTTAATGATTATTTAAGCGCTATGATGTCACTCAAATGCCCTGCATCTTCTCTAGCTTCTGGTAAGGTGCCTAAGTGCGTTATTTATTCACAAATATTATTACAGTACAAAATTAAAAGATGTTCACTTAATCATTACTAGATTTTTTCTGCATTATTACTGTATTAATGAGTAAGACTGTCTATAGAATGTGTTTAAGAAGCATATTTTAGCGCATTTCGTTTTATGTTTTAAAACCGCATCAATAATTCGCGGATTTCCAGGATCCATTTATGGAGAAGAAATGCAACCCCGGAGAATAACGGGGGCTTTCTTTGTGTGTATATACTGTATATGTACTGTATATATAAAATATTATACAAGTAAATTTGGCTTAGCCTAGCCTAGGCTAGCCTAGAGACAAGCTAATTCAATTTAAGTCGTTTTCGACTTATGTAGTCTCTCCTGGAACCAATTCACGACTTAAGCCAAGGTATACCTGGACAGAGCTGTAATTTTGTCCAATTCACTGCTCAGCATGGTACCAGTTTGCCTCGGATTAGTTCTTTTGTCAGCGAGCAGGTTTGAATTGAGATTTGTTTGTTTTGAGACAATAGTGTTAATCAATCACTGTGTCCCCATGCACTGTATTCTGTCATTGCTAATCTCTACTGCTAATCTCTGCAAAAATACTACCATGAAACAGCTGGCGGCCACATTTAGTGGGAAATCCCAGTTAAAAAAAAAAAAAAAAGAAGAATCAAATGGTAGTTTCTTGGATGTCGATATTACACAATTGAGAATGGGGACAAGGGTAGATAATGGACAACTGCCACTGTTGGGGGTTAGGTGCCTTGCTCAAAGGAACTTTAGCCATTTTATGTGGAGGAAGGGAAGGTGCTGCTCCTTCCTATACTGAGACATTTTTCCTTCTCAGACATTTTCAGTCCCAAAGCCGCTTCTCTCAACATTATGCTGCGACGAACCCCAAATCTTTTTCTTCTGCAAATTAAACCTAAAACAGGGCATTTCAAATAGTTTTTGACACACTTTGCCTCATTTTCTCTCTTTAGACTTGCTTATGCATCACTGGATGCACCATGAGCATATCATTGATTATTTGAGGCAGCTGGAGACTAATGGTTAGAGAAGTGGCTTTGGGACTGAAAGGTTGTTGGGTCACTTCTCGAGCCAGCAGGAAGAAGGTATTAGTATGGGAGTGAGCAGCACCTTCCTGTCCTACGCATAAAATGGCCATTTCTTCCAATCCTTAGTCTGAACCTTCACCTAGGACCTGTTTGGCTTGGGTGACCCTCCCAAAGGGCAAAATGCCTCCTAATATATAGATCCCAGGATCGCTTGAGATTTTAGTGCCAAAATACTTTGGAAAAGAAGCCTGTTATATTCTGCTTGTTAAACAAAAAAACATTGTAAAACACTTTCTGTGAGGCGTCCATGTGATGATAAAACAATGTAGTTAAGGACTAAGTAATGTGCTCAGGTTCATTAATATCAGCATGTTGAGTTTACGTGTTTATTTTAGCAGCTTAGGCCAAACATTTTTTATTTATTTATTTTTTTTAATGGCTGAATGTTCTTGTTCTGGATCTCAGTAGTGGCCCTCATAATTCATGTAAGCTTTTTACCATGTTATGTTCATTTTTCATTGTTTGTGTATAAAACTTGCGAGACCCATATGGGTTTTTTGTTTGTTTGTTTGTTTGTTTGTTTTGGAGGGGGAGGGGGGTAATTCCCTTTAAACCTGTTTTACATTGAAAACCCGGTTTGTTTCAAAAACCTTCCTCCTTTCAAACTTTCAAAAAGATGCTCAGCGGCTGATGAATAAATAACTGATTACCAAATGATTGTATAATAATTGAAGTTACTGTTTATTAGAGCCCTGCATTTGCATGTTACTGCATGAATGACTGCCTGAATTAAATTAATTTATTTATTCATTCAAGAGGTTTTTTGTTGTTGGTATAGTTTTTTGTTTTTGGGGTTTTTTTTTGTTTTGTTTTGTTTGTTTTTTGTTTTTTTTGGTATTTTTGCCTGGTGGAAAGCCATCAACTAATTCTTGGTATTGCAAATTTAATAATTTTATGTCATATATTTCTTGATATGGGCAAATTTTTATATCATGTAAGCTATATTGGCTAAATCCTGCAGTAGATTGCCAAAGCACTGCTGCCTTGAGGTGTAAACTAACTTATGTTTTCTCAATATTTATGTTGTTGTAAAGCTAGAGATAAGAGTGCTACAATTACATAAATGTCGACAAAATTAACAGTTGTTAACAGTTCAGGACCAATAGTGCTTCAGACTGGAATAGCCACTTTCTACAGGAAGAACGTATCTATTTTGTGGTGTGTGTCCTCATGTCTCCAGTCGTCCCATAAAGTCATAATGTGTGCCTGACTTACAGAACATTTCAAAAAGCTGATAACCTCATATTCGGTAAAAAAAAGTTCTTATTCTTTAAAATGAAAATAGGTTCTTAATATCAAGTACTTTAAATACATAATTTGTTGCTTTTTATGTTTAGAATAAAGTAAGAATGGTGCTACGTGCACAGCATGCTAACCATTTTTTGACGCCAGGAACATTCAGCCGGACCCAGAAATGCAGGAGACAGAGTATGATGTAAACGGATGAGCTTGCTTGTTCACAGGGAAGGCACTAGAGCATGGGGAAAACATGGCCACTGTTAGAGACGAGGAGAAAACATGAAAGCCATAAAATAAGGGAACTACGGAGCGGGAACTGGTCGAGCACGGAGCTGAGAACCAGGAGCCAGCCAAATCACAGGGAAACAATGAGGGACAATCTTCTAGCATCGGGAGGAGCGCGGTGCTCATCTTTGTAGCCCGATGATTGCTGAGTAGACTCAGGTGTGTGCTTAGTGTTCCGCCCGCACTTAGTGTTAACACACACACACACAAACACACACACACACACACACACACACACACACACCTGTCTGTCTTTCTCACACACACACACACACACACACACACACATTAAATGTTTATTGTAGCGCTGCAGGCCATGCCCACAAGACGTGGAATTCAAAGCGCATTCCCTACTTGACAGATCGGAGGTCCAAACTCAACTTTAACTTGATTCCTGGCGGGATCAGAATTCTAGATGAGCTCAAATGCGCCACATTTATTAAAAATGTACTGAATTAAACAACTTAAAAAACTAAACTAAAAACTAAAGAGTTAAGCTTCCTCCTCTCTCTCTCTCTCTCTCTCTCTCTCTCTCTCTCTCTCTCTCTCTCTCTCACACACACACACACACACACACACACACACACACACACACACACACATGGAAGGGATGTCTTATTTAAAGCGGAATTACAGTACCTGTTTGAAAGATCAGAGGTCCTCACTGTATTTCTGCTTTAAGGTCTCCTTCTGGTTCTGCGTCATCCCTCCTCGCCAATGGGAGGCCAGCGGGGCGGGATGTTGAAAGACAGCCAATGAGAGAGCAACTCGCACATCGTGTGAAATTTTAATTGGCGCGTTTGAATTTCTTTTCGTAAGAGAGGGTTGTTTTCATATCCCGGAGATTTTCGTACCCAGTGGGTTTTGTAAGTCGGGGACCAACTGTACATGCAGCTAACATTCTTCCTTTTTTCTCTTGCAAGTGTCTTTCAATTAATTCCCTCCATCTAGTGGCAAGGATATGTACTGCCTACTCACACGGGGGTTGAGGGCCGAGGGCCAGCAATCCATTGCAGCACGTATGACTCAGAGTACTTTTATTATTTGTATAGTAAGTTTATTTCTGTTGTACAATTTGTTTGCATAATTACAGTGTTTTATTTATGGCAGTGAATGGTGAAGATACTTGTTCCATTTGGGTTCCCCTCTTTTTACAATGTTCACATGCACATGTGAGAAATTACTCCATAACAAACATGGACACAGATAACCCTCTGTGTGTATCCCAGAGGAGATTTGGAGAGGGACCTGTTGAGGGAGGAAAGCCTCTTCCATTGGCCATCATAGGAAATGTGAGGTCACTCACCAATAAAATGGACAAACCGACAGCTTTAATAAATAATCAGTGCATCTACAGGAAGTGCAACATGCTTTGTTTCACAGAAGTGTGGCTGCAGGGGAATATACTAGACAGCTTTATCGATCTGACCAGCTTCACTTTTGTCAAGGTGAACCAAAGAAAACAGATAATTTAAGAAGAGAGAAAAAGCCTGAATGTCTAATGGTGAAGGGCTGTATCAGTACTCCTGATGTGGAACTTTTAGCGGTAGGATTATGTCTGTATTACCGGTTGTGGGAGTTTTCACATGCTATTGCTGTGGCTGCTTTCATTCCACCAGCAACTGCAGCAGCCAGTGCGAGTGATTTTATGTCATCCACACTGTGATTCTGGGACTACGCAGGATAGTATCCCAACACATTGGGATTCATACTGATCAATGGGAATTTTAATCATATATCTCTCTTTCTTCTACCCTGACAAACTTTACACAGTATGTGGTGTGTGCAACAAGAGAGAAAGAAATCCTTACATTCCTACATAACGTGAAAGAAGTATACATCTCTTCTCTCCCTCGTCTGGACAATAAGATCATAACGTGTTGCACCTTAAGACCACCTACAGGTCACGACAGTGCTGTTCAGGTATGGTCTTAAGATGCAGAGGAGGCACTGCAGGAGTGCATCTATGTCACAGAATGCTCTTTTTTTTTTTTTTGAAAGCGGACTATGGCAGTGACACAAGTGTAGCCGGTGGTGTAGTGGTTAGGGTGCTGCGCTCATGATCAAGAGGTTGTGTGTTCAAATCCCACTTAGACCCCACTGTGTTAAGACCCCTGGGCAAGGTCTTAACCACAAGTGTGCCTCTATTCACCGAGCAGTATAAATGGGTACCAGTAAAAAATACTTGGAAGGGAACCTGCGATGGACTAGCGTCCCATCCAGGACGAGTTGTACTCCTAGTCACTTCACACTACGGAAACCGGGGATAGGCCTGATGAGCCACTAGGCTCAGGTGTAAAAAAAAAAAAAAAAAAAAAAAAAAAATGTCAGTGACACTGAAGGTGTTTTTTGTTTCATCACAGACTACGTACACTTCTGTCAGGATAGCATTTTTCAAACTGAAAAGGTTTGTTGTTTTCCTAATAATAAACCACGGATAAATAAATACATTAAGGTTCTTAACAGAAAAACAAGAGTACACCAATGGCAAAGCACCATGAGAAACTCTGAGCTGTCCAGAACGAACTCGAGAGAAAGCTGAGTGATCTTAAATACAGCTACTGGGAGAAGATCAAGACCAAGAAGGGACGGGGGGGAAGGGGGGGGGGGGCACCAGAGAAGTGAATGAAGGTGCCTAAATTGTAGAAGACCTTCTGCATTGTACCAGTACCAAAGAAACAACAACCTTCTTTGCATGTCATGAAGAAGAGGCTGGGTATTTTAGCACCTGAGGCCACAACGTACTGATCCCCTGCATTTTAATCAGCAGTACATCAATGCCGAGGATTCCATTATCTTCCTCACTTACCAGGCCCTATCATTTCTGGAGAGACAGGGAATCACTGTTTAAGAGTCACGTCTTTTGGTTTCTCCATTAAAACCATCCAGCCCTGCCTCCTGAGGGATTAGTTCTTGGATATGCATCTGCACCCCATCATCACTGCCTGGATTTTGGACTATGTCATTCACCCATCACAGTATGTTCGGCTGGACGACTCGGTTCTTCTCATATTTTGCATCAACTCTGGCTCATGCCACTTCCAAAAGTTCTCTTACAATTCTTCTTGGATGTATCAGTCACGACAACAAGAAGTGCACAGGGACTGATTGAGAGCTTCATCATATGGTGCATCTGAAGCTCAAAATTAGCAAAGCATGGAGGTAGTGGTGGACTGGTGGAACAGGTGGCCCCCTGTCCCCAGTCACCATGCAGGAGGAAGAAGAGGCAAGTGTGGATTCATACAAGTACCTTGGATTCCATGTGCTTTTCTTAGGAAAGGATGAAGGATCATGTTCTTCCTGTGGAGACAGATTGTTCAGCATCTGCAATAGGCTACTGAGGATCTTCTACCAGTCTGCGGTGTCCATTGCACTCTTTTTTTTGCTAAGGCGTAATGGTAGGGTGGCGCAAAGACTGGTGAGGCCAGCAGGCTCAATAAACTACAGAGTAGGGGTCAGTCGATTCTCATTTTACTTTACCTTGCCTCTTCAGAAGGAAAATTAAAGCACTAGACTACAGTATGCACATGGAGACAAAAACCTTTTGGAATATACTGTTGACAGACAAATCAAAATCTAGACTCGTTTCATTTGACATGGTAGTCAAGTTATGTTTGATGTTGCTTTATTGCCTCATGGACTGGGAAGCTTGCAGTCACTGATTAAACTATGAGTTCTGCACTGCTTAAATAAAATGCCAACATTTATAGAGAACAGTCCTCATAAAGGGACAAATATGCAAATTGCATAAAGTTTTTCTTTCGAATAAAGGGTCAAATCAAGCTTCAGTGGACAGGAGTATGATTACGTTGTCAGGAAAAAAAATCCTTTAGTCATCTCGACTAAAATTTTCTGTTGAAAACATGGTTGGAAAAAAAAAGGTTTGTCTTTGTTTTTTGTTTGTTTTGTTTTCTTTGTGGCTTTCTGAAATGTGACCTTCCAGCAGCAAAACAATCAGGAGTCAGTCTTTCTATAAATGAATTTTTCTTATTTGAAAGTGCATAAAATAAGCTTACAAGTGATGAATTTTGCATAGTATTTGTCGGGATTTCTCTTCATTGTCTAGTTCTTTCTCTCGCTGGTTCTGAGCAAGGCCTAGCCATCTCGTGGATCAGTCGTCTGTGTCACCCAGAGCTCTGGAGTTGCTCGCAATAAAGGGTCACGTTCTTTATTCACAAGCTCACCAAAGCTTACAGAGGTGAACAAAGTATTTATACCAGTCTAGGTGGGTTACAGTTTTGATGGTTGGGGGTCATAAAACTATTGTTTTATGTATTATTGTAATTACATATTGTAAAACTACTAGAACTATTGTCCTGCCCAAGGTATGACCCCTGAGCTCGAGAGACAAAAGGACAGCTGGCTAAACAGGACACAAAGTAGATGCAAGGAGCTGATTACAACAACACATGGTTCTTGACTATTTGGTAACAGTTTCTCACGAGAAGAGGAACATGTTACAATGAGAGCACGTTGTGTTTTTCCATAGAGAAACAAATATAAATACATAATTAAAGGATATCAAACACAGAAATGGAAATTATTGCAACTCTCAAAACGCCTTTCAGTATTTCTTTTTTTATTATTTTATTCGGCAGAATTTGACTGAAATATGGATAAATGAAGTGTGAACTACATAGTCTGGAATAAAATGTAAAAAATATAGGAAACAAGATTCATAGATAGTAAAAGGTTTACAGAATAATCTTTGGAGCAGCATTTTTTTTCTGGAAAAGCCAATCGTAAATCAGATGTAAGTATAAAAGAAATCAGAGATTTTAGTTAAACATAATTGACACTGTTGCAAAGCAGCTTTATATAGTAAAAACACATTTGGAAAATAATTTAAACTTAAGATATTAAACCTTTATAAACCCTACATATACCTAATGAGCAAGGCTGTGGTGGCTGTGCAGGATGATGACAGCATAAATAAAAAGAGAGATCCAGATGGAAGACAGACATGAGGGCGCCTGTGACATATGGCAATCAGCCACCCCACACTTTTCGATTTAAATTCTATATTGTCATATCACCAAGCTCCATAGCACATACTCTGACAAAAATTGATGAAGATCAATTTGTTGCACAAGTAAGAAGAACTAGCACTATTTTATATATATATATATATATATATATATATATATATATATATATATATATATATATATATATATAAAAAAAATGTGTGTGCGTATGTATGTATCTATGTATCTATGTATGTATGTATGTATGTATACAGAGGTATACTTCAGCTTACATTGTTAATTTGTTCCACGAGAGACGAAATAGGTCGAGAATGAATTAAGTCGAATTGGCTTGTCTCTAGGTTAGTCTCGGCTAGGTTATGCCTAATTTACTTGTATAATATGATATACTGTGAATACATTATATATATATATATATATATATATATATATATATATATATATATATATATATATATATACATGAAGTAAAAGCTTTTTAATTTTGTACTGTGGTAATGTTTATGAATAAATAAAATGCTTAGGCTCCTTATCAGAGGCTACAGAAGATGCAGAGTGTTTGAGTGACATCATAGCACTTAAATAATCATTAAAAACACTAAAAACGTGAATTCACAATTAAAGCAATCAAGTTGATACCACTTGCGCAAAGGAGAAAAAAAAAGGTGTACACATCATCTGCAACCAATCAGCAGGAGGGAGAAACAAAAGCTCTCAGTCATTGGCTAAATTTTGAACCACGTGCCCATAATGTCTTGATGATGCACATGTATAATTTTCCGGGGCTGTCACTAAATCAGTGCTTCTCAAATAGTGGGGTGCAATTATGTGATTATGATGACGTAAACTTTATTTTTATTTATTTTTTTCATACGGTTTTTTTTTTTTTTTTTTTTTTTGAAAACTGATGTAGAATCAAAAACAACTTAAGTCAAGGTTTATATATATATATATATATATATATATATATATATAAAATGCAGCCATGAGGTGGGGGGGCACTAACCAGTGTCTCTCCCCCTTATGCCGGCCCCAAGCCCGGATAAATGCAGAGGGTTGCGACAGGAAGGGTATCCGGCGTGAAACTTCTGCCACATTAAAAATGCAAATGGTCAAAACAAAACTCATACCGGATCAGTCGAGGCCCAGGTTAACAACGACCGCCATCAGTGCTGTCAACCAACAGGGTGCTGATGGAAATTGGACTACTGTTGGTCGAAGACATCGAAGAAGGAGAGGCGGGAGGCGTGTCCGTAGGCAGAGAGAGAATAGGAAAGGCGTGAGCCTGGGACTGAGAGTAGGGACTTTGAATGTTGGAACTATGCAAGAAGTAGAGAGCTGGCTGACATGATGCAGAAGAGGAAGGTGGACATACTGTGTGTTCAGGAGACCAGGTGGAAAGGTAGCAAAGCTAAAAGCTTAGGAGCAGGGTTTAAGCTGTTTTATCATGGTGTGGATGGGAAGAGAAATGGAGTCGGAGTCATCTTGAAGGAGGAGTTTGTCAGGAATGTCCTAGAAGTGAAAAGAGTGTCAGACAGAGTGATGAGTCTCAAGTTAGAAATTGAAGGTGTAATGCCACAGGCAGGATGTAAGCTAGAAGAGAAGGAGAGATTCTGGAGTGACTTAGATGAAGTGATGCAGCGTACCCCCAGAGGTGAAAGAGTGGTCATTGGGGCAGACTTCAATGGACATGTTGGTGCAGGCAACAGAGGGGACAAGGAAGTGATGGGCAGCTTTGGTATCCAGGACAGGAACACAGAAGGACAGATGTTGATCGATTTTGCAAAAAGGATGGAAATGGCAGAGCAGAAGACAAAGTGGTGGATGTTAAAAAAGGAAGAGTATCGTGTTGTCTTCAAAGAGGAGTTGAAACAGGCTTTGGGTGACCAGGAAGTGCTTCCAAATGACTGGACAACCACAGCAAATGTGATCAGGGACACAGGTAGGAGAGTACTTGGTGTGTCCTCTGGAAGGAAAGTAGATAAGGAGACTTGGTGGGGGAATAAGGAAGTGCAGGAGTGTGTACAAAGGAAGAGGTTAGCTAAGAAGAAGTGGGACATTGAGAGGACCAAAGAGAGTAAACAGGAGTACAGGGAGACACAGCGTAAGACGAAAGTAGCAGTGGCTAAGGCCAAACAGAGGGCGTATGATGACTTGTATGATAGGTTGGACAGTAAAGAGGGAGAAAATGATCTATACAGGTTGGCACAGCAAAGAGATAGAGATGGGAAGGATGTGCAGCAAGTTAGATTGATAAAGGACAGAGAGGGAAATGTATTGACTGATGACACAAGTGTGCTGGGAAGATGGAAAGAGTACTTTGAAGAGCTGATGAATGAGGAAAATGAGAGAGAGAAAAGAGTAGAAGAGGTGACCATTGAGGAGCAGGATGTAGCAAAGATCAGTAAAGGTGAAGTGAGGAGGGCATTGAAGAGGATGAAGAATGGAAAGGCAGTTGGTCCTGATGACATACCGGTGGAGGTATGGAAGTGTCTAGGAGAGGTAGCAGTAGATTTTCTGACAAGAACATTCAACAAGGTCCGAGAGAGTGAGCAGATGCCGGAGGAGTGGAGGAAAAGTGTGCTGGTGCCCATTTTTAGGAACAAGGGAGACATGCAGAGTTGCGGCAACTACAGAGGGATAAAGTTGATGAGCCATACGATGAAGCTATGGGAAAGAATAGTGGAAGGTAGACTTAGGGCAGAGGTCAGCATTTGTGAACAACAGTTTGGTTTCATGCCAAGAAAGAGCACCACAGATGCAATGTTTGCTTTGAGGATGTTAATAAAGAAGTAAAGAGAAGGTCAGAGGGAACTGCATTGTGGATCTTTTGTGGATCTGGAAAAAGCATATGACAGGGTGCCAAGAGAAGAACTGTGGTATTGCATGAGGAAGTCTGGAGTGGCAGAGAAGTATGTTAGAGTGGTGCAGGACATGTATGAGAGATGTAAGACAGTGGTGAGGTGTGCTGTCGGCATGACCGACGAATTCAAGGTGGAGGTGGGACTGCATCAAGGGTCAGCTCTGAGCTCCTTTTTGTTTCCTATGGTGATGGACAGGCTGAAAGATGAGTTGAGACAAGAATCTCCATGGACTATGATGTTTGCAGATGACATTGTGATCTGTAGTCAGAGCAGAGAACAAGTGCAGGAAAATCTAGAGAGGTGGAGGTATGCCCTGGAAAGGAGGGAATGAAATCAGAATACATGTGTGTGAATGAGAAGGACCCAGGAGAAACGGTGATGTTACAGGGAACAGAGATAACGAAGGTAGAGGATTTTAAGTACTCAGGCTCAACAATCCAGAGCAATGGAGTGTGTGGAAAAGAGGTGAAGAAGCGTGTGCAGGCAGGTTGGAATGGGTGGAGAAAAGTGTCCGGTGTGATGTGCGATAGGAGAGTGTCAGCAAGAATGAAGGGAAAAGTGTACAAGACGGTGATGAGGCCAGCGATGTTGTATGGCTTAGAAACAGTGGCGCTGAGGAAAAGGCAGGAGGCAGAGCTGGAGGTAGCGGAGATGAAAATGTTGAGGTTCTCTCTGGGAGTAACGAGGATGGATAGGATCAGAAATGAGTATATAAGAGGGACAGCCCATGTAAGATGTTTTGGAGACAAAGTCAGAGAGGCTAGATTGAGATGGTTTGGACATGTACAGAGGAGGGATAGTGAGTATATTGGCAGTAGGATGCTGAGATTGGAACTACCAGGCACACAGCCTAGAGGAAGACCAAAGAAGAGATTTATGGATGTAGTGAAGGAAGACATGAAGGTCGTTGGAGTCAAAAAAGAAGATGCAGAGGATAGGGTGAGATGGAGGCGGATGATTTGCTGTGGCGACCCCTGAAGGGAGTAGCCGAAAGGAAAAGAAGAAGAAGAAGAATATATACTGTATATATGGGGCCAGTGACATAGTGGTTAGGGTGCTGTGCTCATGATCGGGAGGTTGTGTTCAAATCTCAGTTAGACCTTCACTGTGCTAAGACCCCTGGGCAAGGTCTCAACCACAAGTGTGCCTCTGTTCACCCAGCAGTATAAATGGGTACCAGTAAAATATACTTGGAAGGTAACCTGCGATGGACTCGCATCCCATCCAGGAGGAGTTGAACTCCTGGACACTCACACTACAGAAACTGGGGACAAGCACCGGCCTGATGAGCCACTAGGCTCGGGTGTAAAAATCCAACAGACTTTATACACACACACACATATATATATATATATATGTGTGTGTGTGTGTGTGTGTGTGTGTGTGCAATAGACTATGTGGTTCTGTGTTTGTCACATTTTAAAGTTATTCTACAAAATAAAATAAAATTAACTTGTATGGAACAGTTCGGTAAAAGTGGGCTGTTTCTGAGAGCAGCCCATAATGCACTGCTTCTTTACCTTCCTATGTCTCAGTAAAAGGATTATATGGTTTCGGAGGTTATCACTTGTTCATATGTGGATATTTTAAGAAGATTGTCATTCATTCATTTATTCATTTTCTGAACTGCTTAATCCTAATTAGGGCCGTGGGGAGGCTGGCACCCATCTCAGCCGAGTCTGGGTGAGGGCAAAGTACACCCTGAACAGCTCGCCAGGCCATCGTAGAGCAGAAACACGGCTATGCGGCTCCTCTTTACGAAAATCAGCAATGGTTGTTTTACACAAACCTCACACCATAGACAGAGAGACATGTCCAACCTTTGATAACCCAGTTAGCTGCACTGAGGGGACTGCAGTGACAACCGTAGACAGTTGGGTGTGAGCCCCCAAACATAGGTTTGGGTCATCCAGAACCTTACTTCTGGGCCACCGCTGCTTAAACAAGATTTTCTCCAAACATTCATTTAAATTTACAAAGACATAAAAGAGGCAACACTGTAGTGCGTCAAACTTCTTACTTTACGAATGTCTTTGTCAAAGATACCCCAGTATTGTAAATAATCATAAAAAAATGTACTATACTGTAGATATACAGTAATGTGAAAATATTAGATCATCCTATTCTATAGTCAACTGTTTACTCAGTAATGTTCACATAATAATTCCCAATCTTGTTTTCATTTATTTCTGGAAAAGTAAGTGATTTCATTGCAATTAAACAACATAAATTAACATAGTTTTACTAATCAAGCAAAACATGAACAACAAAGCGTATTTCAAGCCATGGAAAATTAGGCCTACTGCAGTATTAGCATTACTGCTCCCATGCTCAGCGGGTAATGCCCAGAATTAAATAATCTTTCACTCGCTTCAATGAATAAAGTTCTCATACAATAGTCACACAAATCATCCAATAATTAAATGGTGCTGTGAATTATACAATTACTCTTCAATAGGTATGATCATTAACAATATTCATGTTTTTCATTCAAGATGATTTTATTGGACAGTTCCCCCTTTCACGATTACAAACGTATTTAAATGAAGAAAATATCCCTCATTCCAGAGCTATTACAATTTCTTTATTCATATTGATGCTGTTAATGGTCTGCAACCGCATGGACCTTTGCAGCATGAGTTTGACAACCCTGCAATAGGCCATCCTCAGTTCATGAGTACAAAACACACAGCGCCCCCAGTGGTGTCTGACACCAACTTAAAATGAAAGGCTCAATATGCACACTGGAAAAGTAAAGCTCAAAATGAAATGCATAGTTATCAGAAGATGTCCATCATAGCATATCGGGCACAGAGGTGACGCGGTCAGAAATACAATCTGCGGACTTATTCACATTCCTACATGTGGAATTTGCTGCTCAGTTTTCATCAAATAATCGTACTAATTCCAACCAGTAACATAAGGTACCATTTCATTCTTTCCCACCGCCACCTAAGACCTTCATCAGTCTTTGCCATAATTACCTCAGATGAGCTGCCAATCTCTCCTAATTGCTGCTTCCCTAAAATTCTGATTACACACAGGACACCAAATCAAACATCACATCATATTAGCTGATACCCAGTAACCCTCATCTATAAATAACTAAATATGGATGGAACACCTACTCACGAGAAATTGAGCTCATACTGCATCTCTGCAGTGGATTTCAGCTTGGTTTATGCATTATGTAGTATGATGCAACTGGAAACGGTAATCTGGAAGTGTGTCAGGTATTGAAACATCTGTCTGCTTGCTGTGATGGACACTCACACATGTACTGTCAATACATACCTATGAACAAGTTACCAAAAGCAGGAACAACTGAATGATTCAGGGGATGTTGGAGAGGAGCACAGTGGTCCTGTGATGAACATTCTATTCTCAAGTATGTAGCTGAGTCCTTGGTTTAAGCTCTTGATTTATTTACTTTGTTTATTGAATATACAGGGATCCCTAACTTTCTGCGGTTAATGGGGACCGAGACACAGCCCCCCCCCCCCCACTCCCACCCCACACGTGTGCCAAATTTCCGCGAAAGAGGATCGACCCACCTCACTGACGTATACGTACATGTATATTTGTAAATTATGTCAATAAATACATATTCAACATTATAAATGCTTATAATAATGATTATACATTTAAAAATAATGCATAAGATGTAAATAAAATATAAATACAAACAAATACAGACTCCCGCACACACGGATGCACACCTCACATAAAAATGTAAGCAATTTTGTTGGGGGGTTTTGGGTTGCTTCTTTTGTTTGTTTGTTTGTTTGTTTGTTTGTTTTTATATAATTGGCCTTGTTTTTGTTCCTTAACTTTTTTCCCCTGTTTTTCTTTGATTTCCTTATTTTTTTTTATTTTTCGATGAATATTTTTGAAAAACCCGCAATGCACGGAAGTCCGAAGTAGCGAGGGATCACTGTACTCATGTATATTTGGTAATCAACGTAATACTTTTTGAAACCTCATTTATAATACAAACTTAAGACCACACCACACAGTCAGTTTATTTTAAGGAAGTACAAATTAAAGTAGTATTTTGTAATTGTAACCTAATAATTATTTATGATTTTCCATCAATAAAAACAGATAAATACATTTAAAACTATACAGTAAAACCTCCGCTGACGAACGCTTAAGCTCACGAACTTTTCGCCTCAAGAACATTAAATTTGCGAGCATATCGTCTCTGCTGACGAACTAGTTTTCGGCGGACGAACCAAACCACGCGGTCGAACAGCGCCACGGTGGCGGCCACGAGAAGCTGATGCACGCTCACTGCGTCACAGTTCGTCACGCCCTTTCTTTGAGTGCGGAAGTGGTTTGTGTTTGCTAGACATTTTGGACCATGTTGAGTGTACTTTTGCTATTATGGGACCGAAAAAGACCCCACCACAGGCGGAGATCATTGAAAAACACGAACGAGGTGTGCGTTTGTGTGACTCAGCGTCCCAGTACCAGTACGCTAAGTCTACCATTGCTCCCATCCTTAAGAACAAGGAAGCTATTAAGGGTGCGTGTGTGGCTAAGGGTGTTTCCAAACAGTAGGCGTTTCCAAACTCTCCTTCCAAACAGTAAGTCCCTCCCTCCCTCCTCCTCCCACTCCATTCCATCAAGCCATCAACTACCATCACAAAGGTAAATAAAACCACTTTATTATACAGTACAGTTTATTTCTTTAATTACAATACAATAGCACATTTATTATACATAAAATAAGGTATATTTTTGTGTAGTTTTAAGGCTTATTTAGTAGAAAATTATGTTTTATGGGGACCTGGGAACGGATTATTCTCATTTTAATGGTTTCTTATGGGAAATAAATGTTCGGAAGACGAACTTTTCGCCTTACACACACTTTCTGGGAACCAATTATGTTCGTGAGCTGAGGTATCACTGTATAATTAAAAAAAAAAAAAAAAAAAAAAAAAAACATCAAATATAAAGAAGACATGGGCCTTCTGGTATATCTCACCCCTTGATCTGGTGGATAATTCTATATTCTATCTCTGTCTTGACTTTCTATAATCAAAGACTTGAGCTCTTATACCGAACATGCTTTCAACAGAGTGCTGTCAGTGGTTTTCACTTCATATACGTATACGTCGTAATCTTTATTTGGATTGAGCTCCAGCAGCGTGGAGTCAGTGTGTACTGTTAAAAGTGCAACGTGAAGTGAATAAGTGTGTGTGTGGGGGGGGGGGTGTGGTGGTGGTGGTAGTGGTGGTGGTGGTGGTATGGGGCTTTAATGTCTGTGAATGTTGAGTATACGAAAACCTAGAAGCAGACAAAAAGAGTAGGCAAACCTATAGAGAGTGAGAGTGAGATAAATGTGTGGGAGGAAAAAGTATGATGCAGGAGGATGTAAAAGGGTAAGCAAGGAAGAGCAAACAGGGTCTAATGAAGATGACATCCTGAGCACATGGATGGCACTGCTGCTATTCTAGCCATCAGAGAATAATATCCTGCTGAGAACACACATAATTTATTACTGCAATCTAATCACCTCTTCAAATGAGTTCCAAATGAGTTCCATTGGAGCTCATTAGCAGCCATTTTGATGAAAATTGGCTCCGACAATAAATATAGTGACAGTAGCGAGCGAGTGGAGGCAAAGTTAAGAAATGGACAAACAACTGGGCACTCAAGTCAAATAGTTTAGGCTAATTTTTAGCTACACACTTAAAATTTTTACAACAGAACAGGCAGAGTTGATTCGCTCTGCGTCTTTCTTCTTTCAAAGCCAAGCTACTAAATAATGAAAAAAATCAACATTGATAGGCACAAGTTTCATATTAACATTCATTGAAATGGCACAAATTCAGTGTATAAATTAACAATAATGTGTGTAAACCTTTGACCACCACAGTATAACCTGGATTAATCGAAATAAACTAACAGCCTTTATATAGAGTATAGTTTGCCTTAGGGAGCTGTAGAGGCATTGTTATTCTTTGCAGGATCATATTTTGCGAGCCAGTTAATTTATTACTGAGTGAAAATTATTGATTTATTTCACATTTTAGTTGAAAATGTAAATTCCATTTTTTTTCTGATTTTAGCAAAACATTGCTAGAAATCAGTCTTTGGAACAACGCCAATTTTTTTTTAACTCCATAATTCTTTTCACATTGCTGTGTGAACACGTTTTATGCATTATTCGATTTTAAAGTTTTTATATTTTTTGGTACATTTTTCAATGAATGAAAAAAAAAAAAAAAAAAAGTTATTCGGTGGAGATAGTGTTTCCGAATGGTCTATTGACGCGCAGAGAGCTAGCTCTGCATGGAGTGAAAGGGAACTAGTGTGTGAAAGCCTTCCTTGCTCGTATATGGCGGTTGCAAAGCTGCCAATCAGCCTCTCATAGAATTTGATGTTCATGAACACACTTGTGGGTGAAATGGCCTGGTGTCCACAAACATATGGCCATAGTATGTATCCTCATGATTTGACTGACAAACTGTTTTTGTTGTGTTTGTTTTTTCCTCCCCATGTACCCTCACACCACCAGACTGGCTCAGTCAGCCTTCAGGGCACTTTCCACCACATGCATTTCTGAAGTGATTTTCAGTTGTCTCTCTAATGGGTGTCTTTTTGCTGCAGAGAGAATACAATCGATGCAGCAATTAACATTAAAAGTGTTGTGCATCTGTATTAAGTCTCTAAAAGTGATAAGGGAATGTTTTATTACGTAAGGTAAGGTATTATATACGGTAAGTGCATGCATGAATGAGAATGTGTGTTTGGTCACTTCCAGGGCTTGCAAAAGGTATTCATACCCCTTAAACCTTTTCACAATTTGCCGCATTACAAGCCCAAACGTAACGGCATTTTATTGGGGATTTGGTGATAAACCAATATAAAGTAGTGCATAAGTATGAAGAAGGAAAGAAACTAAACCTGTGTATTATTTTCCTTTCGTTTTACATTTGTTTGATGTTTTATGTTGGTCTATCATGTTACATGCTTCACTAATCAATACAAGGCGTGTAAGTGCAGTACGTACTCATGTTTAAATTTCAAGCGCAATACTCATGTTTAGAGCAGGTCTCGAACATTATCATGTTCTAGCACCAGGAACCTTAGAATTAAAAGCTCTATATCCTGCACTACTGGCATATCATTCACTCTTCTGTGTGTGTGTGTGTGTGTGTGTGTGTGTGTGTGTGTGTGTGTGTGTGGTGGGTGGGTGGGTGGGTGGGTGGTGGTGGTGGTGGTGGTGGTGGTGGTATGGGGCTTTAATGTCTGTGAATGTTGAGTATACGAAAACCTAGAAGCAGACAAAAAGAGTAGGCAAACCTTCAAAAATTCAAACAATGCGCAAATTGATCTCTCATTGGCTGTCTCCCAACATCCCGCCCCCACTGGCCTCCCATTGGCTCGGACAGATGACGCAGCTCCCTCCCATTGGCTATCTATCAACATCCCGTCTCGCTGGCCTCCTATTGGCTAGGAAGGGATGACACTGCCGTTCCTACTTTGTTCATGTTTGTGTGTCATTCCAACTGTATTTTAAGGCTCAGGCTTTTAACCTTCCATAAACATTTGTAAGATTATAACTCTGCTAAGAAGACATAGTCAACGCGCGCGCACACACACACACACACACACACACACACACACACACACACACACACACACACACACATGATTCCCGGAGAAAGTGATTCCCGGTGACATGGTCATTGTAATATTATAACTCTGCTAAGAAGACATGGTCAGCACGAAATAAGTACCTTAAAAGCTATGCTTTTATAATTATTAAAGAGTAGTATTGGGAGCCTTGAAATGAATCACGCGTTTTACATATAAAATGCACCTCGACTGATGAAAAATCCAGGTTCCGAAAAAGGTGCTGGAACGGATTAATTTCATAAGAAGAGGGCTAACTGTATATATACATATATATATATGTGTGTGTGTGTGTGTGTGTGTGTGTGTGTGTGTGTGTGTATGTATGCGTGCACATGTATAGCTTAGTGTAGTTCCTTAGTTGTCTTGTGTATTTTCTTTTCATAATTGCTGCGAAACAAAGAGCTGCTAAACTGAATTTAATTTGTTCATGCAACTGTTGACAATAATAAAGATCTCGTCACCTTTATCTCTTTATCTAAAAAGTTAAACACTTTCTTTTTTCAGACATGCTGCTTTGTAGCTGAAATGACACTTCACCCAGTACAGCAGCTTTTTGTGGAAAGGGGATGGTGTTGTATTCTCTAGTGTTGAAAATCACGTGTCAAAATGGAGACCGTGGGAATTGTATTTGCTTAGACCTCTCTCACGCCTCTTTCTCATTTGCTGTATAGATTGGGGTTTATAGTTAAAGCCCTTCGACTGCTTAGTCGGTGGAATGGGGTCACTAAAATGAATTGATAGTTCGACCTTTGTTTAGTTGAAGTCCAATACCATTGTCTAACATGAGTTGATATTCTTCATTAAGCATAGTGTACGTTGTCCTGCTGCAGATGACAAGAAATAAGAGTGACGAGGACAAATATCAAGATTAATGCTGGCAATCATGGCAAAGCTGACAGTAGACTCAACAACAACAACAACAACAACAAAAATTCAAGACAAGCATCTACATCTGGCTACAGTACAAATAACTAGATAAATTATTAAACAACAAACAAAAATACTTTTGAGCCGCATATAGGGTACGTCGCAATCGTCCTGGTGATCGTCCTTTGCTGTAGGCTGATGCACAGTCATCCGCTGCTCTGATATCAAACGCATGATGTGTCTGAGACAGTGCTTCTCAATTATTTTCTGTGGTACCCCCTCTAGGAAGAAAAAAAAACATTTCACCCGCTCCCCCCACCATCCCGCGGGTGACTATAAATAGTATTATTTGTCTATAAAATTGTTATTAGTACACCTCTGCATAACATTGTATCTTTATTAACATTAAAAACAAAAAAGAAATAATCATAGTTCAACTCACAATCAAGAAAAACTTCATTAATATTGTTTTTTAATCTGTAACAGAAAATATTTAAAGTGCACCAATGTGCCTGAAATAATAATTAAAAAAAAATCCTTATTTAAACTCATTCGACTTATGTCTTAATATCTCCGTTTCTCTTCACCTTTCTCTTTGTTCTTATTAGAACTTTTTCCGTGATGTTTTTTGAGGGGTTGTTTACTGCACTTCGTATCATTTCTTTGTGCAAAAAAAACGCTACACCATAGCACAACAATGAGTGCCCCACTGCCAACTACTGGAGAGGAGGTGCAATTACACTTAGTTCTAGTACACTATTCCAGAAAAGCATTTTCCCCAGGGTCATACGCGCTCCCTGCGGCATCATATTTGAGAACCACTGGTCTGAGAGGTAGTATATGCCTGTTCTATCCCTTTTTAGTCGAGGTTGTATGTGATAAGAAGGCAATACTTGAGGGGTTGGAACGGAGCAGTTCTTAGTAGCACACAGCAACAAATACAACTGCAGGTGTGTTCAAAATAATCGCAGTGTCTTTAAAAAAATGAATGAAGCTCAATCATTATAATCGCTTTGATTTCCATACACACAAATGCATTGGGAACACTATGCATTCTATTCCAAATCAAAATATGAAAGAAGAGCTATCAAATTTGTGTTATTCGTTTAAAGAAATTGAAGAATAGTGAATATTAGTGCCTGCATTTATTCTTTACAAACTCATTCAGTGTGTAATTTGAAAAATGTTGGAAGATTTTGTTTGTTTTCATTTGAATCTCTGAACTAATATCTATTTGTATAAACACTGGTTCAGAGAACTGCTGCACATCTGTGTTGTGGAGTCGACCAACTTCTGTTACCTGTGAGCAGGTGTTCCAGCCCAGGATGATCAGACTGCATTCCACAGATCGTGTCTGTTTCCTGATTCTGCCTCCAAAGCTGCATTTTTTTATGTCACCCCCTCATGTTTTCTATTCCTCAGTTTCAGCATCTTCCTCCCTCAAAACCTCGAACCTGTTCTTCAGCTGGAGAACAAAGTTGTACTTCTGTCTAGGATTCTTTAGGAGGCTGATATCAGGTTTCTGCACACCAGCTGTTTTCTTCCCAGCGCTTCTGAGTTTCAGCCTAAGAGACGCTACAACAAGATGATGGTTGCTGCTGATATTAGCTCCACGTTTCACTTTGGCATCAAGGAGGGATCGTCGCCACATGCCATTTATAATAATATGGTTGATTTGGTTCACATCTCGTTCATTAGGTGAGGTCCATGTGAGCTTATGGATATCTTGATGTTGAAAGAGGGTGCCTCCTATAACTAAGTTGTGGCTAGCACATGTCTCAACCAGACGAAGACCATTTTTCGTTTATAAGCCCACAGCCTTCCTTCTCAATGATGCATTCGGAGTGCTTGTTGTCTCTGCCTACCTTGGCATTGAAGTGTGTTGGCACATCCAATATAGCTGCTTCCAGTTGTTCGTAGAAGGCGTCCTTATCCTCCTCAGTACTGTCATTGGTCGGGGCGTAACACTGGATAATTGAGAAGTTAATATTCTGACCCTTCAATCTGGCACCCATAAGTCGACTGCTGATTGGTTTCCAATGCAGAAGGCATCACTCAGTCCCTTTCTTCAAGATCAGGGCAACCCCTTCTCGATGTTGACCATCTCTCTGCCCTGTGTAGAGCACAGTCTCTCCGGTTGCAGTCTTGATCTCTCCACTGTCTGTCAATCTGCATTCGCTTACACCTAAAAGTGTCAGGTCGTATCACCGCATATTTGAGGTAATAAGACTGAAACTGAGGATGGAACAGGTCAACAAGCTGTGGGAAGACGTGAAGAATGTCTACACAGGCACAGGGAATGAAGTGCTAGGCCCCCGAAAGAAAACCCAGAGCAAGGACTGGATTAGTGAAGCAACCTATGAGGCTATCGCAAAAAGGAGCAATCTGAAGTCACGACTACTCTGCGCTAAATCGGCAAGAATACAGGAAAACCTGAAAGCTCAATACCGAGAAACCAACAAGGTTGTTAAGAAGATGGCCAGGAAAGACAAGCGAGAGCATGTAGAAGAGATGGCATGTCAAGCAGAAAAAGCAGCGATATTAGGGCACCAAAGTGAGCTATACAAGATAACGAAGCAGGTATATGGAAAGTTCTGCAACAAGAGCAATGCACCTGTGAAAGACAAGCAAGGAAGACTTCTTACAACCAAGAGGGACCCTGAAACTCTCACGAACATCATCAAGAGCTACTTCGATGGCTTTTCTTGCTGTGTTGGTAGCAGCAACATTATATTTGAGGTGAAAACGAGAGTGCGTCAGGGCTCTGTCCTATCAACCTTGCTCTTCAACCTCGTGATTGATTGGGTCATGTGCCGCACAACCGAGGACAAGAAGAGAGGAATTAGGTGGACTTAGCTAACAACCCTTGAAGGTCTTGATTACGCTGTTGACTTAGCTCTCCTTGCTCATTCACATAGGGACAGCCAAGAGAAGACGGACAGGCTTCCATCCTTTGCATCTCAGGTGGGATTAAGAGTCAACACAGAGAAAACTGAAGTACTGGCTCTGAACATCCCCAACTCTAACCCCATTACTCTTGGAGAGGATAACCTTTGGTATATTGACAAATTTTCCCACCTGGGCAGCATCGTCACTAAAGAAGGAGGTGCAGATGAGGATATCAAGAGCAGATTGACCAAAGCCAGAACAGCCTTCTGGATGCTGAACAACGTGTGGAAATCCTCGAAATAAAGTGTAGCAACAAAGATGAAGCTATATAAGAGCTACGTCATCTCGACTCTTCTTTACGGTGCTGAGTGCTGGCGGATGACTGATGCTGACGGAGACAAAGTAAATGTTTTCCATACAAAGAACCTACGCAGAATCCTAAGAATCTTCTGGCCTTTAACAATCGCAAACGATGTTCTCATGGAACGGTGTGACAGTGAGCATGTGTCAAGAACAATCAAGAAACAAAGATGGACCTGGGTCGGTCACGTGTTATGCCAGGAACCAGATTATCTTCTTCGTATTGCGCTACACTGGACGACTGGGAAACGAAGACCGGGCAGGCCGAAGACAACATGGAGGCGTACAGTGGAAGCCGAAATGAAAACGATTCGCAAATCGTGGGGACAAGTAAGACAGATGGCGAATGACCGCGATGAGTGGAGGAAGTTTGTTGCTGCCCTATGTGCCACCCGGCATAACAGGCAGTAAGTAAGTAAGTAAGTAAGTCAAGTTTTCTATTGGATTAAGGTCCGGGATTGGGTCGCCGCTCCATAACCTTAATCCCATTGCTCTGGAACCAAGATGTTGCCCGTTTACTGGTGTGTTTGGGGTCATTGTCTTGTTGGAACCCATTTCAAGGAGGTGTCCTCTTCAGTATAAGGCAGCACGACCTTTTCTGATGGATTTTAACTGATCCATGATACCGGAGATGTGAAAAATAGGCTCAACACCATAGTATGAGAAACATCCCCATATTATGACGTGTACGCTGTCCTCACAGGGAACTGTGGTTTGAATTCAGTGTTTGCGGCTCATCTGACAAACAATCTCTTCTTTGATCTTCCTGGCGCTGATTGTTGGCCGAGTCCTTGCCATTTCTGCTGTTCTTCGATAAATTCCAATGGCAGTTCTTCACTTTTGTCCACGTCTTTCAGGTTTTGTTTTCCATTTTAAAGCATTTGGGATCATTTTATCTGAGCAGCCTCTCATTTTATGAACTTTGTATGTTTCCTCCCCTCCAATCAACTCGTTAATCAAGGTATACTGTTCTTCTGAACAATGTCTGGAACGACCCATTTTCCTCAGAATTTCAGAGAGAAACGTTCTAGAACCAGCAGGTACAACATTTCCTGCTTTCCTTCCTTAAATACAGACAATAATTAACGCCTATATTTCAAAGAATGAATGACGTCACGAATTGAACTCCACACTGATATTATTTTGAACACGCCCCTTTCAATCAGTGATTCAATTACACAGATTCAGCAGCATACGTGTCAGGACTGTTGGTTCTGTTGGATTCTATTACACTACTACACCTGATGGTAAATTATTTACCATGTGGAAATAACATTTCTACAAACCAACCTTGATTGATCAGGTTAGAGATGTCTGACTGAGATTATTTTGAACACGACTCTATGTGAGAAGTCAGTCAGAGTATTTTTTTTTACCCTGCAGTGGATTGGCAATCTGTTCGGTTGCACCTTGGGTTCCCCTAGAGTTCTCTCCAAAACCCACATAAATAAATAAATAAATAAAATGGAAAAAGATGGACACCCTAAAAATGGTGGTGATCGGTTTGAGTTAATGTGCAGATTTTCAAATTCAGGTTGAAAGCTGTAGTGACAATATTGGTTATCACACGGTGATGAAATTCTATAGGTTGCGTAGTTGCACAGTCAAGCAGCAACAAGTCGATCACAATGGTGATCAAGTGTCTCTTTCCATACTAAATACTGTTTTTTCTAAATTAAAAACACATCCTTACATTGATACCGGGTCCACTTTAATAGGAGATTATACTGAGCAAATTTCTTGAAATGCCGAAATATATATTTGGACATGTTTTCCGTCGCGTGCTCCATGGCAGCTGCCATATTTGTGCTTCCTCAGAGTATGGCCAGTTTATCATTGTGTATTACACCTTAATCTCATCCAGTCAAGCTTTAATTTTTTATTAAATTATTATTTGTTAAATATTACATACATCCAGGACGTGAATTAGATATTATACATTTTACATATGCGTTGGCTATTATAAATAATTTATGAAGCATTTATGTTCAACCTCTTGATTTGAGGTACTATTTCTTTCATTTTAGCATAAAAATGTCATTAATGTTTCTACAAAAACTCGTTGCCAGTCGTAGCACCAATGCACAAGATGATATTGTCTAAAGTTAACATGCTGGCTTAGGCGAAGTGCTGCCAGCATATTAACAAGTGAATAAATAATTGTTTTTTTTTTTTTTTTTTTAGATTTGTTTAATTTTATAGCGAGGGGTTAATTGTCATGATTTTACGAGTTGGATGAATATAAGTAGAATGGTTAGGACTTGGGCAGTGGTGGTTCATGCCCCATTGTCATTGGTTGTCACTGCTGTGTCCCCGGTGAAGCGAACTGGGTTATCAAATGCCGGCCGTGTCTCTCACTGTCTCTGGTGAGAGGTTCATGTAAAAGAACCATTTTTGACATTGCTGCAAAGCTGTCGGCGTGTTTCTGCCCTGCGATGACCTGGCGAGCTGTCCAAAACGTCGTCTGCCCTCGCCCAGAGTTGAGCGGGATGGGCACCAGCCTCCCCGTGATCCTAATTAGGATTAAGCGGTTCAGAAAATGGATTTGGTGGTTCGGAAGATGGCTTTCTGACTATCATAAATTCTAAATTTCCACATTAAAACATCACCTTAAATTCTATTTGAATATCAGCTTCTCTGGGACCCTCAACATGCCTCGTCCCACTCCCGAGTTTGTCTGTAATGCATACCCGTATCATGTCAAATGAATGATATGCTGCTAACAAACACACAGTCTGGCCTACCTGTCTTGCTCGCAGGTCTTGTCTCTGTGTATCGTCACTGATTAACTGATCCTGTGCTATAATGCAAAGAAATGAGTGGTGCATTCCTGAATGGGATAGATACTGCCCCACCCTATCAGGCTAGATTCACCTTCAAAAGTACTCCAAGTCTACATTTGGTTTCAGAGCACCGTTTGGACATTCAGCGACCATAGCCTTCTGTAAGTTCCATCTTGACACCACACTGGATGTAACCAAAGACATCACACCTTTTTAAAGTTACTCTTAGTGACGATGACGTATGTCATTAACTCCTGCATGAATGCCTATCCTGTAGTACTTGCTCAAGCTTACAATCCAAAGACAACCTTTGTCCAATGTTCTGGCTCCCAGTATGTATCTAATTATATTAGTATATTATATTAATATATTAGTAATTTATTCATTCATTTTCTGAACTGTTTGATTCTAATTATGGTCACGGGGAGGCTGGCACCCATCTCAACGTACTCTAGGCGAAGGGGAGTACACCCTGGGCAGCTCGCCAGGCCATCACAGGGCAGAAACACGTAGACGGGTATGCAGCTACTACTCTTGTTGAAAGTCAGCAATGGTTCTTTTACATGAACCTTCCACCGTAGACAGTGAGAGACATTGCCGTGGAAAAAATTTGAAAAGGTAGACACATGATTCCTATGGCACGGCAGATCCTTTGCTACTTGTAATCCCTGCAGGAAACGAAGATGAGATTGGATGTTTTGTTCGCACACTCGTATGCTTCGGGGGAAAAATATATACAGTGGTACCTTGACTTACGAATTTAATCCGTTCCGAGGACGAGCTCGTAAGTCAAAATGTTTGTTAGATAAAACAAAAATTCCCATTGGAAATAATAGAAAACCAATTAATCCGTTCCATCCCTCTCACAAACTCATATAACCTGACACAAACATCTTTGACCTAATATATTAAAGATAAACATGTCCAAACAATAAATATTTCATTAAAAAAAATTAATAATAATAATAATAATAATAATAATAATAACAGTAATAATAATAATAATAATGCACGTACATTAACATTACTAGTAATTAATAATAAATAATAAAACAAGAATAAACAAGAAGTCAACTAACCCTTCTGATCATCGCCTGCGGCAAAGATGTCACATGGGCAGGCAGGAGGTGGTGCGTAACAGAGAAGGATAAAGAGGAGAATTTTGTGCATGTGCACACTACGAATGCCAGCGAGGAAAGGCTCGTGGTGAGCTCCCACAAGGCCAGTGCTTCCCAAATAGTGGAGTTTGCGTCCCTGTGTTTATTGTACCCAACAGAACGAGCTAATACCACACACCTTCTCTCAGTCTGCGCTTTGCTTTCAGTAGAATTATTTCTAATGAGTACCTTTCTTATTACTATAAACAAAACAAGACACAGAATATTAGCTTTCCATGTGCATTCACCGGTTATAACATAGCAACTGCAAATGCGAATCTTTACATCCAGATCTGCTCTGCTGCTCAACCATTTAGCTCACCTTTTTCGGGAGAGTTCATTAGCGTGCTCACGCTGTCTTTTAATAACTGCCGGAACATGGAAAAAAAAACCACTTGTCTCTTTCCCTCATTGTGCCGTTGGAGCAACCAATTACGGCATATTTACCTTCTACACTTAACAGCCTCCACGGGACCACTAGTATGGTGCCGGTACAGTGCTTTCTTATTGGCTTCCAGGATGGGATGTGTATTGAAGAAGAGCTGTAGCTGAGTTTTTTCACTTATTTGCTGAACC
This sequence comes from Plotosus lineatus, assembly GCA_024760905.1. Classification (NCBI taxonomy): domain Eukaryota; kingdom Metazoa; phylum Chordata; class Actinopteri; order Siluriformes; family Plotosidae; genus Plotosus; species Plotosus lineatus. The sequence continues at coordinate 7,486,913 of CM045731.1, read as the reverse complement.
GCTTAATCCAGCATGATTTTTGGGGAAGCCGGGGCCACCCAAGCCCAGGATCTTCCTGCTGTGAGATGGACATGTACTACGCTAGTATGCCACACTGTAGATGGACATCTCTGTTAGAATTTGTTGTGAGTAGTCAGCTGGTGAAATGATAGGAACATTTCAGTAAAGACTCAATGACATCGACTTGTCAATAAGGTCGGTGTTATTCGTGCACGGCACCTCCCGAGGTTAGAATGATGCATTAATTATTTGACTTGGTAAATTGTATGGTAAGAGTGTCATGCACTTTGGCTACATCTCCAACAATGAGAAAAAGTGATTAACACTTTTTTTATTGGTGCTGAAGGCACAGAGGCCTATCAGTGTTGTGTTCCACTCTAATTTCTTTGTTAATTACATCTCGAGGGATGGACAGGGAAGGGAGGTGTTGAGAGTGCCAGAGGCTATGTGTGTGTGTGTGTGTGTGTGTGTGTGTGTGTGTGTGTGTGTGTGTGTGTGTGTGTGTGTGTGTGTGTGTGTGTGTGGTAAAGTTTTCCAAACTGCCTCACTTACACACTGACCTCCTTTTTTGTGCATATACTCTGCCTCTCCTCATTAACTCTCCCTCCGCACTGGTGTGCAACCCTCCTGAGCTTGCATAATTCTCGCATTCTTGCTTTCAACACATATGCATTAACTAATCAGCCTCTCACTCACATGGCTCTGTGATTTATATCCCAACGGCAACAAATCTGTAATCACTTCAGTCTTTTGACTTATAAGGGTGGTCAAGGGAAAGAAGACCAAATGTGATAGGAGTTGGACAGTCCAGAAGGAAGGCAGGAAGTGACTGAAAAAAGAGCAACAAGAAGTCAGTGTAGTTCATCACTCAGATACAATCTCCTCAGGCTAGAGGTGGAAAAAAGAAAAATAAGCATACAGATAGTACACAGTATGTGTGTATATATATATATATATATATATATATATATATATATATATATATATATATATATATATATATATGGTAGGCCTCCGTCAGTCCCGAAGGCCTATGGCTGCGCTCTAGCTGGTATCCCGGCTGGTGATACTCCCCAGTGCGCAGAGCCTGGGTAGGGAGTAATGAGGGACAGGCTGTTACCCAAGCAGCAAGTCCCCCCTCCCGTCTCGGCGCCACCGGTAGGATCCAATGGTAAGGCAAGTGCCGATACGACTGGGTTCCAGTGCCGCTGCAGGAGAGAATCTACGGTCAATTTAGAACGGCCAATTAACCTACAGTGCACGTCTTTGGATTGCAGGAAGAAACCGGAGCACCCAGAGGAAACCCGCACAAGCACGGGGAGAACATGCAAAATCCACACAGAAACATCCAGGCCGGGAATGGAACCCAGGCCTTGTTGCTGTGAGGCGGACGTGCTAACCACTACGCCGCCGTGTGTGCGCGCGCGCGCGCGCACACACACACACACACACACACACACACACACCTTGACTTACGAATGTCTTTCTAATGAATTTTCCATGATACGAGCTTCCATCCCACCAAAAATCTGCCCCGTTCAACCAGCAAAATTTTGATTTACGAACTCTGCTGGGACATGGCTTTTCCGAGCCAATTAGCCTCGTATCCTTCCGCGTGTATTCTTCTGCATTCTGAAAACACCTTGTGCAGTGCTTCTCAATTATTTGCTGTGATGCCCCTATAGGAAGAAAAAAAAAAAACATTTCATACCACAATCAGCAGGGGCAGTGGTGATCTAGTGCTATAAGGCGCCGGATTGCTGATCCAAAGGTTGGGGGTTCGAGTCCCACTCTCCACAAGGTTGTCACTGTCCCCCCAGTGCGGCTAACTGGGTTATCAAAGGCCGGCCATGTCTGTCACTGTCTATGGTGTGAGGCAGTGAAAGAACCATTGCTGATTTTTTGATAAGAGTAGGCTGCAAAGCCGTCAGCGTGTTTCCGCCCTGCGATGGCTTGGCGAGCTGTCCAGGGTGTACTCTGCCCTCGCCCTGAGTTGGCTGGGATGGGCACCAGCCTCCCCGTGACCCTAATTAGGATGAAGCGGTTACAGAAAATGAACTGAACCACAATCAGCGCCCGCACGCGACTATAAATAGTGTTTACTGCACTTCAAATCTTTTGCTCTGTGTTTTTTTTTCCTTACACCAGATGGACCACAGTGAGAGCACCACAGTCACCTACTGTAGAAGATGTGCAATTACACTTAATTCTTGTACAGTGTGGCAAAAAACCATGTTTCCCAGACTCATACCCAGCATCACACCGTGTCCCCCTTGGGGGGGCCTCACTATTTGAGAAGCACTGACCTTGTACCATGCACATGCAAAAAATTCTCCTCCTTTTCCTCATCCTCCTCCTCCTCCTCCTCTTTCTCTGTTACCCACCACCTCATGCCTGCCCACATGAGATCTTCACACCCACGTGACATCTTTGCCGGAGTCAATGATCAGAAGGGTTAGTTGGCTTATTGTTTCTTTTTTTTAAATAAATAATAATAAATATGATTGTACATGTATTATTATTATTATTATTATGAAATACCGTATTTGATGTAATAAACGGCCTGCTCCAAGAAGCCCAGAAAATGAACGAATGAATGAATTGTATACTTTTGAGTTACCATTCGATGTAATAGCAGCCCTGCTATAATATGCAACCCCCCCCCCCCCCCCCCCCCCAGTGTTTTTGATTTTATGTTGAATAACTACCCATGTGTATTGGGAGCAAAATGGTAGATCAAACTTATCAATTTTATTGGATCAGTCTCTGTAACGGTGAAATGAGGCGTTCACTGCCTGTAAAAGGGAGTTTACACAGTATCAAGACCCCCTGCCACTGGGAATGTCTATAATGTTCATCAGTAACAACACATTTGATCTTTCTGCTGTGCTTTAAAAAACAGGAAAATATTTTGCTGTGTTCTCTTGGTAAATGTCCAACAAGATGAACCATTAGAAACTGCTACAGCAAAACTATGGGATGCTCTGAATGAATGGAGCGATGAGCCAGATATGGACCAATCAGAAAGTGTTGATGAGGATTTTTCACCCGATTCTGCTGCTCACTAACTTCATACATTGAAAGATGTTCCTGGCCATGTGCTTTTCAATGTGCCATGTGCTAAAGTTGACATTTATGTTGATTTGCTAGATTTTACATTGGAGGAAAATATTTAAATGAACAGCACCAGGGGGGGGGAAATTAAAGGGTCTTTTTTTTTTTAATTATGTTGTTTTCTGTTTATTTTCAGTTTTCACGGAAGTAATTTGGTTGATACCACAAAATGAATAACACAAATACCAGTAAAACTCTTTTATTTTTCTGTTATTATTCATGTTTTCCACCTCTATGGTAGTAAGCTCTTTACCGCCCCGCTGGTGACATTTTAATAAGCGCCCACCCACTCCAATTTTTAAGTGCCCTGGGCGCTTATCACATCGAATACGGTATGTATTGTTTTTACATGTTCATCTTTAATATATTAGGTAAAATATACTTGTTTGTGTCAGGTTATATGAGTTTGGGAGGGGTTGGAACAGATTAATAGGTTTTTTATTATGTCTTATGGGAATTTTTGTTTTATCTAATGAACATTTTCAGTTATGAGCTCGCCCTCGGAACGGATTAATTTCGTAAGTCAAGGTACCAGTGCGCGTGTGTGTGAGTGTATATATATATATATATATATATATATATATATATATATATATATATATATATATATATATATATATATATACACACAAAAATAAAAGGACAGGACAAAGACTTTCTATTGAAACTCCATTTATCACTACAGATCTGTTTCGAGGGGTGGTGAAACCATCCTCTCTCTTCAGGTGATTATAGAAGAATTCTATAGAATTATTCTTCTATAATCACCTGAAGAGAGAGGATGGTTTCATCACCCCTCGAAACAGATCTGTAGTGATAAATGGAGTTTCAATAGAAAGCCTTTGTCTTGTCCTTTTATTTGCTCTACCAAAAAGTATTGAGCACTCTCCTACGGAAGGATCTACTCAGAAAATCCTATATATATATATATATATATATATATATATATATATATATATATATATATATATCTGTCTGTCTGTTTTCCTTTCGGCTTTTTCCCTTTTACTCGGGAGTCGCCACAGCGAATCATCTGATTGGCATGTTTGATTTTGGCAGAGGTTTTTACGTCGGATGCCCTTCCTGTCACAATCCTTTTAGCAAGGAACAGAAACACGCTGACGGCTTTGCAGCTACTCTTTACGAAAGTCAGCAATGGTTCTTTTACATGCCTCTCACCATAGACAGTGAGAGACATGGCCCGCCTTTGATAACCCAGTTAGCTGCACTGGGGGGGGGGGACAGTGACAACCTTGTGGAGAGTGGGACTCAAACCCCCAACCTTTGGATCAGTGATCCAGCGCCCTATACCACTAGACCACCACTGCCCCAGTGAGTGTGTGTATATATATATATATATATATATATATATATATATATATATATATATATATATATATATATATATATATATATATATATATATATATATTCCTGACACTGAGTCAGTCATGCAAAAGGAAAACACGGTGGTTCAATATTTCAAAGTAAAAAAACAGGAAAAGTTGGAAAGATTGGAACCGAGGCGCAAAGCAGCATGAGCCTCAGGGCTCAGGCAAGGGAAAGCGGCTCTTTTTATCTGGCATCAAGGCTTGAGATATGTGGGAATGGCTCAGGAGTGTGCTGACCCATAACTGGACCTTTCACAGAGTTGGACCTCTTTTTCACTCTACTTATCTCATAAGACAGAAATGTGCCACTGTCACTTACATGCTAGATGTGTTATTTTTCCCTTTAGTCTGTTTCTGCTCCTGACCTCATTAAGGTTCTTCCTTTTTTGGAATAGGATCATCTGGGCTCTGTGGTAACGTTTTTTTTTTTCTTTCTTTCTTTTATATGGAGCACACAGCGCCCTCAGCAGTCAGAAATGTAAACGTCGTTAGCTTTATTGACATTCATGCTCGACATTTTAATGGAACATAATGAACCTGAGAGTGTCATGAAGCATAATAATGTTAAAACATGGTGGAGGCAGGATGCATGTGTAGATAAGGATTCTTATAAAAATAGTAAAAGAAACTAGAACTGCAAGTAATCATCACCAGAGTCAAAATCCATCAGCAAAAGTCTGTCTTGTTGGTGGTGCCCATGTGCCCTATTTGTACTTGAGATCTACGAAACAACTGTTACCGACACAGGCAATTTCTACTTTTCACTATAATCTGGATTTATATGCAAGTGTGTGTGTGTGTGTGTGTGTGTGTGCGCGCGCATATACAGAGGCTCTGCTGTGGTCGAGCTGTTTAGTGTGTGTCCCGCCTTTGCCCCATGTTTGTCAGTTCTTCCTGCACCAGAGCATGAATTCTGGTCTCCCCATGACCCTGACCAAATGATGTTAATGAAAGATGTAAATGTAGAATGTAAATGAATAATCTACAGTATATTAAAGTCTTCAAACAGTATCTGTAATTAGTCATGGATTGCGTATGGCATTAAAAAAGCATTTGAAAACAGAATGATATTTTCTGTTGTGTGCAGAAACCGTGTACGTCCACAGAGAGCAGGTGCTTTTTCTCGAGATACTGTGTAGAATTGCGACAGTAACGCAGACGGCAAACAAGAGAACGCTTTCCATGCCTCATGTTTTCAAGTGGTAGGGTAATAACTCGAAGGAAGTGCTGCAGGAAAGAGGAAGGTGAAGAATCAAGAGGCATCAGGCTAACGAGTTACAGAATACAAATTATTAGAAAAAAAAAAAAAAAAGATTTATTATTATTTCGGAAAAGAAATAGCAAGGAAGTTGGAACAGAAGCACTTGGAAATACAAAAACATACACATTAATCTAGTTCGGCACTTTAGTTCCAAATTGTGGGCAGTGGTGACCTGGTGATAAAGGTGCTGGATCACTGATCCCAAGGTTGTGGGTTCAAGACTCGCTCTCAATAGGTTGTCATTGCTGTCGTGTCCCCCCCCCCCCCCCCTCCAGTGCACTAACTGGGTTATCAAAGGCCAGCCATGTCTTTCACTGTCTGTGGTGGAGGTTCATGTGTGAAAGAGTTAATGGTTAAAGAAGTGGCGTTGGGACTGAAAGGTCACCGGTTCCATTCCCAAAGTAGTCCCAACGCCACTTCTTTCACCATTATGCGAAGGCTGCCGTCAAGCTTATGAATCATAACTGCTGTTGTCCTTTCATTTAATAGTGAGGTGTATTTTACATTGCTGGGAATTAAGATTGTGTCATAATGTATTTTAATGACAGTAAATTACTATATAACTAGTGTGCATTTTAATATATGTCCTCATAACAACTGATTAAATGTCATACGGTGTAATGCATAATAATGTTAGCATTACACCCCATAAATGTAGATATTACTACAACTTCGTTAAGGAGCATTATTTTGACTGAGCACGACACTTAAGGTTGTAATGACTCTGGATAAAGGTGGGGTCCAACCTTAACTGCTCCCCAGACTATCACGGGGCCAACACTGACACACAGTTCTTCACATATTGGGGAAATGGAGAACATCCAGTTAGCATAATAAGTCTTCGGACTGTGGGAGAACAGCAGGAACAACTGACAAGCACACAGAAATATTAATATTTAAAGGGCTGAGGTTAGCTGCACACTGTTTGGTGACCTCTGTTTTTGTAAAGGGAGAAACGAATTCACACACACACACACACTCACACACACACACACACACACACACACACACACACACACACACACACAAACACACACATATATTTATTACTATCACAACATGCAAATCAAAACAAAGAGTAGACAAAGAAATTAATTACATTCAACTTTATTCTCATTACAAATCTATAAATACGGGCAGAGAGCAGCAAGTTCAGTGTGTACAGTACATACAGTTTATATATATATATATATATATATATATATATATATATATACATATATATATATATATATATATATATATATATATACTAGTCCTTCCCAACCCCCAGTGCAGCTAACTGGGTTATCAAGGGCGGGCCATGTCTCTCACTGTCTATGGTGTGAGGCATATAAAAGAACCATTGCTGACTTTCGTAAAGAGTAGCTGCAAAGCCATCAGCGTGGTTCTGTCCCTTGCTAAAAAGGGTTGTGACAGGAAGGGCATCTGACGTAAAAACCTCTGCCAAATCAAATGTGCAAATCAGATGATTCACTGTGGAGACTCCGAAGTAAAAGGGAAAAAGGAAGGAGAAGAAAGGAAGACAGACAGACAATCCTTCTCAAAAAATTCGCATATTGTGATAACATTCATTATTTTCTGTAATGTACTGATAAATATTAAACGTTTGTATATTTTAGATTCATTGCACACCAACTGAAATATTTCAGGTCTTTTATTGTTTTAATACTGATGATTTTGGCATACAGCTCATGAAAACCCAAAATTCCTATCTCAAAAAATTAGCATATCATGTTCAGGTAGTCTAAACGAGCTATTAACCTAATCATCTGAATCAACCAATTAACTCTAAACACCTGCAAAAGATTCCTGAGGCTTTTAAAAACTCCCAGCAGAAAGTGCTGCACAACCAGAAGAGGTGACCGGACCCTGAGGAAGATTGTGGAGAAGGGCCGATTCCAGACCTTGGGGGACCTGTGGAAGCAGTGGACTGAGCTACAAGTGCCGCATTCCACAGGTCAAGCCACTTTTGAACCAGAAACAGCGGCAGAAGCGGCTGACCTGGGCTACAAAGAAAAAGCACTGGGCTGTTGCTCAGTGGTCCAAAATACTTTTTTCGGATGAAAACAAATTTTTATGTCATTGGGAAATCGCGGTGCCAGAGTCTGGAGGAAGACTGGGGAGAAGGAAATGCCAAAATGCCTGAAGTCCAGTGTCAAGTACCCACAGTCAGTGATGGTCTGGGGTGCCATGTCAGCTGTTGGTGTTGGTCCACTGTGTTTTATCAAGGGCGGGGTCAATGCAGTAGCTATCAGGAGATTTTGGAGCACTTCATGCTTCCATCTGCTGAAAAGCTTTATGGAGATGAAGATTTCATTTTTCAGCACGACCTGGCACCTGCTCACAGTGCCACAACCACTGCTAAATGGTTTACTGACCATGGTATTACTGTGCTCAATTGGCCTGCCAACTCTCCTGACCTGAAGCCCATAGAGAATCTGTGGGATATTGTGAAGAGAAAGTTGAGAGACACCAGACCCAACACTGTGGATGAGCTTAAGGCCGCTATCGAAGCATCCTGGGCCTCCGTAACACCTCAGCAGTGCCACAGGCTGATTGGCTCCATGCCACGCCACATTGAAGCAGTCATTTCTGCAAAAGGATTCCCGACCAAGTATTGAGTGCATAACCGAACATAATTATTTGAAGGTTGACTTTTTTTGTCTTAAAAACATTTTTTTAATTGGTCAGATGAAATATGCTAATTTTTTGAGATTGGGATTTTTGGGGTTTTTTGGTCCTTAAGAATGCTGCGTGTCCGGCAAAAGGCATGTGGACATCTTCAGTAGCAGGAAGTGGATTCCCTGTGATGTGTTGGGTGGTTTTCACCACCTGCTGCAGTGCCTTGCGGTCAGCAACAGAGCACGTCTCATAGTAGACCGTTACACAGTTGGTCAGGATGAATGGATTATGGAAATGACTGCACCACAACACAATATTAATGGAGACATGATATTAGCAAAATTCGGAGTATGCTTCAGACCAGCGAGGGAGTGTGATCATGGTTTTGCTTCAGGCAAAATAAAGAGAAAGGCACCATTAATTATCAAAATGCTAGAAAACTGTTACCCATTTCTTTTGTCTGAACTGGGCTTCTGAACTGTCTTGAGATTTCAAGCAGTCACAGGAATGCAATCTTGAAGAAGAAAAAAAAAAAGAGTTAATCATAAATACAATCGATGTTAATATTTGTCAGCTGGCATGTATTACAAACCCCTTTATTTTTCAAAGATTATATTAAAAAAATAATTCAATAAAGAATCTCAGAATTTACAGATGTGCTGTTTAGATACAGGGCGCAGCTGCGTGGTGAGGCAGTGCTTTGCTGTGTCACTCAGTAGATGGTGGAATCCCTCAAACTGCACTGGTATGTGATGCAAATAGGGTGTTACTGTCCCACTATATAAAGCAGATGAAATGCTTTCAAACACTCAGATTATGTGCTCATTTCATAACCTAGTTAATGTATAAAATGTATTTCTGTCACGTGTTGAAGCTGCAGATTCATCATAACACCCAGTAAAAAAGTTCCTTGGTGAGGCAAACACTCCCTCTGACTCATGGTAGAGGGCGCTCATGAGCAAACAGATTCTTGCACGACTTACAATCCACTTTATCAAAATGGAAGATTACATTTCCAAGCTGAGAAAATGCATCAATCTGGACTTTCAATCAAAACAAGAGGTAATAACTAAAGGATGGCCAATGCTGTAGAAATAAATTTTCACTTCAAATTAAATATGCATCACATGTCTGTGTAAATCATGCTGATATGAGATTTAAAACACAGCACATCGTCTGCTGTCAATCAAATGATGAATAGTATACTCTTGGGGGCAGTGGTGGCCTGGTGGTCAGGTGCTGGATCACTGATCCCAAGGTTGGGGGTTCAAGCCCCATGCTCAGCAGGTTGTCATTGTCCCCCCAGTGCAGCTAATTAGGTTATCAAATGCCAGCCCTGTCTCTCACTATCTATGGTGGGAGGTTCATATAAAAGAACCATTGCTGAATTTCATCAAGAGTCGGCTCCATAGCCATCGGCGTGTTTCTGCCCTACGATTGCCTGGTAAGCTGTCCAGGGTGTACTCTGCCCTCGTCTGGAGTTGGCTGAGATGGGCGACAACCTCCCTGTGACCCGTATTAGGATTAAGTGGTTCAGAAAATGAATGAATGAATGAATAGTATACTTTTGAGTTACCATTCGATGTAATAGGAGCCCTGCTATAATATGCAACACCCCCCCCCCAATGTTTTGATCTTGCGTCTAATAACCGTCCATGTGTACTGGGACCAAAATGATAGATTAAACTTAGCAATTTTATTCAATCAGTCTCTGTAACGGTAAAATGAGGCGTTCACTGCCTGTAAACGTGAGTTTACACGGTATTTCAAGACCCCCTGCCACTGGGGAATGTTTATAATGCTTATCAGTAACAACACATTTGATTGTTCCGCCGTGCTTTAAAAAAAGCAGGAAAATATTTTGCTGTGTTCTCTTGGTAAATGTCCAACAAGATGAACCATTAGAAACTGCTACAGCAAAACTATGGGATGCTCTGAATGAATGGAGCGATGAGCCAGATGTGGACCTATCAGAAAGTGATGACGAGGATTTTTCACCTGATTCTCCTGCTCACTAACTTCATAAATATGTTTCTGGCCATGTGCATTTCATGCCATGTGTTAAAGTTGACCTTTGTGTTGATTGGTTCAATGTGCCATGTGCTAAAGTTGACATTCATGTTGATTGGCTGGATTTTACATGGGGGGGGTATTTAAAGGAACAGCACTGGGAGGGAAAATTAAAGGATGTTTTTTTATTTTATTATGCTGTTTTCTGTTTATTTTCAGTTTTCATGTAAGCAATTTGGTGGTCTAGTGGATGGTTAGTGGTGGTCTAGTGGATAGGGCGCAGGATCGCTGATCCTAAGGTTGGGGGTTCAAGTCCCCACAGGGTTGTCACTGTCCCCCAGTACAGCTAACCGGGTTATCAAAGGCGTGCCATGTCTCTCACTGTCTATGGTAAGAGGCATGTAAAAGAATCATTGCTGACTTTCGTAAAGAGTATGCTGCAAAGCTGTCAGCATGTTTCTGTCCCTTACTAGAGGGTTGTGACGGGAAGGGCATCTGACGTAAAAACCTATGCCAAATCAAATGTGCGACTCAGATGATTCGCTGTGGTGACTCCCGAGAAAGGGAAAAAAACTGAAAGGAAAAGAAGATGTAAGTAATTTGGTTGATACCACAAAATGAATAATACAAATACCAGTAAAACTCTTTTATTGTTCTGTTATTATTCATGTTTTCCACCTCTATGGTAGTAAGCTTTATACCGTTCTGCTGGTGAAATTTAAATAAGCGCCCATCCACTCCAATTTTTAAGTGCCCTGGGCACTTATCACGACGAATACGGTAATTTGTATTTAGAAATATGACTCTAAAAGAGTCAGTGCCTCACCAGCTGTAAACCTCATGGCACGTCACCAATAGTAAGTCACATGTTGATATTGTGTGGCTCTCTGTGCATTGTCCTGGTATGTTAATGGAGATGGGTATCTTTCATGGATTCTATTGTAAGTTGGACACCTTGACAGTGAGCAACTGGATTTGCTGGCCTGGCATGAACTTCTTAAATCCATGTCTCTCCAGATCAAAAGACATTCCCTTTGGTCTCTATTGCTCTGTGTGTGTGTGTGTGTGTGTGTGTGTGTGTGTGTGTGTGTGAAGGAGCTGAAGGGATTTATACTATCACTGTTTTTTGGTCAGTACTGTGATACTGAATTTGTATAAATATTTTAACAAGCATTATCAGAACATTTTTAGTAACGCATGATCTTACTATCTTCTCACGTGAACCTTCACAGAGACATCTGATCGCTTGAGACACTCTTTTTAGTGCCCTGGCAGGACTGATGGTGCGTTATTTTTTATTTTTTATTTTTTTAAGTTATTTTTTTATTTTTTTTTATAGTGTGTTTTCTGATTGTTGGGTAAGTTTTAAGGGTGACATTGTAATGTTTGTGTAAACAAAAGGGCTTTTATTTTGAACAGAGAGTGTTTGAAGTGAGGAAGGGAATAATGGCAGTACATGATTAACCAAATATATAGAGATAAAGATTTGATTATACATGTATACATTTTATATACAGTATTCATACATGCATGTACAGTGGCATCTCACAAAACACGTGTTTCTTAATATGAAAAAAAATTGCTTAACGAGGGACACTTAAGTATTTTCTGCACTGGAAGGCAAGCAATGTATCACAATATGAGAACGCCCCAGCACACGTAAACAAAACAGAATTATTCATTCACAAGACAATTTTATCACATTTTTGCTTGTATTTACTTTCGCTAAACAAAGTTTTTTATTTAAGTAAAACAATGTCCTTCTCAAAAAATTAGCATATTGTGATAACATTCATTATTTTCTGTAATGTACTGATAAAAAATAAACTTTTATATATTTTAGATTCATTGCACACCAACTGAAATATTTCAGGTCTTTTATTGTTTTAATACTGATGATTTTGGCATACAGCTCATGAAAACCCAAAATTCCTATCTCAAAAAATCTCAGGGTCACCTGCTCACAGTGCCAAAACCAGTGGTAAATGGTTTACTGACCATGGTATTACTGTGCTCAATTGGCCTGCCAACTCTCCTGACCTGAAGCCCATAGAGAATCTGTGGGATATTGTGAAGAGAAAGTTGAGAGACACCAGACCCAACACTGTGGATGAGCTTAAGGCCGCTATCGAAGCATCCTGGGCCTCCGTAACACCTCAGCAGTGCCACAGGCTGATTGCCTCCATGCCACCCCGCATTGAAGCAGTCATTTCTACAAAAGGATTGCCGATCAAGTGCCAGTACCAGGTCATGCTGAAAAATAAAATCTTCATTCCCATAAAGGTTTTCAGCAGATGGAAGCATGAAGTGCTCCAAAATCTCCTGATAGCTAGCTGCATTGACCCCGCCCTTGATAAAACACAGTGGACCAACACCAGCAGCTGACATGGCACCCCAGACCATCACTGACTGTGGGTACTTGACACTGGACTTCAGGCATTTTGGCGTTTCCTTCTCCCCAGTCTTCCTCCAGACTCTGGCACCTTGATTTCCGAATGACATGCAAAATTTGCTTTCATCTGAAAAAAGTACTTTGGACCACTGAGCAACAGTCCAGTGCTGCTTCTCTGTAGCCCAGGTCAGCCGCTTCTGCCGCTGTTTCTGCTTCAAAAGTGGCTTGACCTGGGGAATGTGGCACCTGTAGCCCAGTCCACTGCTTCCACAGGTCCCCCAAGGTCTGGACTCGGCCCTTCTCCACAATCTCCCTCAGGGTCCGGTCACCTCTTCTGGTTGTGCAGCGTTTTCTGCCACACTTTTTCCTTCCCACAGACGTCCCACTGAGGTGGCTTGATAGAGCACTCTGGGAACAGCCTATTCGCTCAGAGATTTCTTTCTGTGTCTTACCCTCTTGCTTGAGGGTGTCCATGATGGGCTTCTGGACAGCAGTCAGGTCGGCAGTCTTACCCATGATTGCGGTTTTGAGTAATGAACCAGGCTGGGAGTTTTTAAAAGCCTCAGGAATCTTTTGCAGGTGTTTAGAGTTAATTGGTTGATTCAGATGATTAGGTTAATAGCTCGTTTAGACTACCTGAACATGATATGCTAATTTTTTGAGACAGGAATTTTGGATCTTCATGAGCTGTATGCCAAAATCATCAGAATTAAAACAATAAAAGACCTGAAATATTTCAGCTGGTGTGCAATGAATGAAAATACTGAACTTTATCACAATATGCTAATTTTTTGAGAAGGACTAGTATATTTTTTTATCTATCCCTTTCTCTCTTTCATATGCACAAAGACACACACACACACACACACACACACACACACACACACACACACACACTTTTTTTTTTAATGGAAAGCTTTAATTAACATTTCCTGGACAGAATACACTTACAGGTTGTTGTTGTTGTTGTTGTTGTTGTTTTTTTAACTTTGGGGGGGAGGGAGTGAGAGAGCGGTAGAGAGGGAGAGAATAGAGTTGGTAGGATGCTGCTCCTCCTTGCTGCTTTCATTAAAGAGACAGCCACATGTGCACTCATGCGCGTCTTTATTAAGCACCTGCCACCCCTGATTGATGAATAAAACAGCACCACAATACAACCATTCACACTCATACCGCACTCACATCACACTCACACCACACTCACACTCATACCACACTCACATCACACTCACACTCACATCACACTCACACCACACTGACACTCACACCACACTCACACTCATACCACACTCACACCACACTCACTCACTCTCACACCACACTCACTCTCACACCACACTCACACTCATACCACACTCACACTCAGACTCATAACACACTCACTCACACTCACACCACACTCATACCACACTCATTCACTCTCACACCACACTCACTCTCACACCACACTCACACTCATACCACACTCACACTCAGACTCATAACACACTCACTCACACTCACACCACACTCATACCACACTCATTCACTCTCACACCACACTCACACTCATACCGCACTCACATCACACTCATACCACACTCACACTCATACCACACTCACTCACACTCACACCACACTCACAATCACATTCACACTCACACCATACTCGCATCACACTCACACCACACTCATACCACACTCACTCACACTCACACCACACTCACAATCACATTCACACTCACACCATACTCGCATCACACTCACACCACACTCACAATCACATTCACACTCACACCATACTCACACCACACTCACACCACACTCACAATCACACTCACACCACACTCCCGCCTAGGGATGATCTGGAAAAGCAAATTAGCCTACTGTGCATATTTTTTTGATTCTGGGGAGAAACCAGTGTATCTGGAGGAAACCCACACAAATATGGGGAGAACATGCAAAGTCCACACAAAAATACCCAAGCTGGGAATGAAACCCAGTTTTTGAAAACATTTGGGGGGTCACATAAAAAAAGAGGTTAAATCTACACATAGATTAACAAACAACCAGCCAGTGAAACGTGTTGGACAGTATTAGATATGGTTAGACATGGATAACTTGCCAGGCCATTGTAGGGCAAGAGCATGGACAGTGATGATTCTTTTTAAAAATAGGGTTTATCAGTGTTCATCATTATGAATTTTTTAACCATCTAAATGCACAGGCTTAGGTTGTTTATGCTGCTTTCTTAAATCCTACAAATGTTCACTTATTTATTTTCTAAATCACTTAATCCTGCTATTATGGTTGTGGGGAGGCTAACGTTGGGCGGGCAGGGTATGCTGTGAACAGTTTGCCGGACAATTGCAGCACCAACACGCACCACTCACATTCACACCTAGATCCAATTTGGAGCTGCTAGTTCACTTAAGGCACACGGTTTTTAGACTGTGAGAGGAAACAGGATTACTCGGAGGAAACCTTTGAAAGCGCAGGAAGAACATGCAAACTCCTCACAGAAATGCTCGAGCCCAGGACTTGAACTCAGGACCTTCTTGCTGTGAGGCATATACACTGCCCTCTCTAATTATTAGCAGCCCTGATTAAGATGTGATCTTTGGCTTCAAACAAATTCATTTTTTATATAAATAATATCAAATAAAAAATAGAAAATTCTATATTTAATTCAGGTGCATTTATTCAGTGTGAAAAAAGCCTACATGAAAAATTATTCTTTACATCAAATCATGTGCGCCACAATTATTAGCCCCTGATGTGAATACTTTGTACAACTGCCTTTTACCAACAAAACAGCATCTCATGTCTTATGTTTCACAAAATGGGAGAATACAGAAAGAGGATCTTGGACCGTTTCCTCTCTGTATAATCTCTCTAAATCATCCAGCGAGCTGGTCCTCTCCTCTGCTCTCTCCTCTTCAGCTCACACCACAGGTTCTCAATGGGCTTGAGGTCTGGGGACTGAGGTGGCCATGGGAGGAGCTTGATTCTGTGTCTGGTGAACCATTTCTGTATAGATTTGGCCATTATCTTGCTGAAAGACCCAGTGATGGTCCATCTTCAGCTTTTGGGCAGAGGCCACCAGATATTGATTTAAAATGTTCTGGTATTTCAAAACGTTAATGATGCCCTGCACCCTAACAAGGTACCCATGGCCTCTGGAAGATAACCGGGTCCAGAGCATCACCGATCCTACTTCAAATTTTACGGTGGGCATGAGGTGCTTTTCTGCATTCTCATCGTTTGTGTTCCATCAAATCCACTTCAAGTGGTTTTTTGCCAAAAAAGCTCTATCTTGCCTCATCTGACCAAAGCACACGGTCCCAGATTGCGTTTCTGATTGTGAGGGAGAAATGTTCTTCTGTGTATCTCCCAAAAAGCTTGTTGGTATGTAGATGGTTGTTTTGGAGACTTTGTGACCCCACGATTCTACAATTTGTTGCAATTCTTTAACAGTGAGCTTTGGAAAACTTTTTTTTCTTTATTTCTCTCATCAACATCCTCACTGTGCATGGTAGCAAAATAACCTCGCATCCTCGTCCAGGCTTGTTTACAGCAGTTCCAGTTGGTTTAAACTTCTTAATGATTCCTCTGACAGTAGACATGGGCAGGTGCAGGCAAGAGGCAATTTTTCTTGTAACCAATGCCTGACTTGTGAAGGTCGACACACATCTGCCTTACTTGAATGTTGTGTTCCTTTGTCTTTCCCATGTTGAAGAGTGGATAAGAGACATGTCCTCTGTGTCACGTCATAGTTATACCTCAGGGAAACAGGAAGTGATGAATTACTAGTTTCTAGATTTTCTGATCCACTTGGTAAACTACTGTAGAAATGAAATACTTCAATTACATTCTTTTCCTAGGAATTGTTAGGGGTGCCAATAATTGTGGAACAATTCAATGTAAAATAATTTTTTCTTTGTGTAGAATTTTTTTTTCTCTTCTTAAAATTCATCATCATCATCATCATCATCATCATCTTCCGCTTCTTTCGGGGTTGGGTCGCAAGGGCAGCAACCTAAGCAAGGCACTTGAGTTGAAAGTTACATTTTTCTACAATTTTCAGTGTGTGAGTAGCTCCTGCAAGAACAATTACATTTCATTTAATACTTAGAACACATCTTAACTGTGGTGCCAATAATTATGGTGAGAAGTGTATGATAAATAGTACACCAGCGTGCCACCCAGGGCGACATGGTGGCATAGAGGTTAGCATGTCCGCCTCACAGCAAGAAGGCTGGGGTTCGATTCCCGGCCTGGGCGTTTCTGAGTTTGCATGTTCTCCCCGTGCTCACGTGGGTTTCCTCTGGGTACTCCAGTTTCCTCCCACTGTCCAAAAACATACACAGTAATTGGTTGTTCTAAATTGCCCGTAGGTTCGCATCATTCGGAAGGCAATGGCAAACCACTACACTATCCTTGCCAAGAAAATCTCCATGAAGAGGATTATCAAGGTGTTATACTTCATTCCTTCATGGCAGGTCGCCAAGAGTCGTCCTACGACTCGGAAGGTACCAGACCAGACCACCCAACACCAAAATGTGTGGGGATTTTTTGACTGGATCTGTCAGTTGGAGAAGAAACTTTGTGAGCAAACAAGTGACAGCTAACATCAAAGCACGTCTAGAAGACTGGTGTTCATACCTGGGAATCATAGCAGCTTCATTCATAATCAATTTTAGATCTCTGTCCTAGCTTGGCGTGCAGCTATGTTCACAGTAGTAGTAGGCCTCCATCAGTCTCGAAGGAATATGGAGCTGCGCTCTGGCTGGTATCCCGACTGGTGATACTCTCCAGTGCACAGAGCCTGGGTAGGAAGTATGGAGGACAGGCTGTTACCCAAGCAGCAAGTCCCACCCCTCTCTCTGCACCACTGGAAAGATCCAATGGAAGGACAGAAGTGGATAAGACTGGATTCATGTGCCGCTGCAGGAGATTCCAGAACGTTGCTGTGAACGAACTGCCTCAGGGGAGTCCGACTCCTGATTAGAAACACGCTGACGGCTACGCAGCTACGCTTGTCGAAAGTCAGCAATGGTTCTTTTACATGAACCTCACACCATAGACAATGAGAGACATGGCCGACCTTCAATAACCCAGTTAGCTGTACTGGGGAAGGGGGGGGGTGGCGGCAGTGACAACTCGTGAAGAGTGGGGCTTGAACCCCCAACTTTTGGATCAATGATCCAGCACCTTGACCACCAGGCCACCACTGCCCTACCGTCACACTTTTTTTTTTTTTTTTCCAGTTTCAAAAGTGCATTTTATTTCAAGCAGTAAACTATACACAGGTGCTATTGATTGATCAGAGTCAACACTAATCAATGCTTAATCGATCAGCTATCCAGTAAATCTTTGTAATTCTTAATAAACCTATTCTTACCACTCCTCGCTACAAATTCTATCGATTATATTCCACTTTATAGAAGTCCGTATAAATTTTGGTACAGTTAGAATTGAGGTCCCGGGGGTTCATATTCTTTTTGATTGCTGCAGTGACAACCAAGGGCCACTCGTTAAAGTCCCGTCCCCCGCCTGCTTCATAACTATGGCTGCCTGGTCTTTTTTGACCAGATATTATTGATGACTGTGATTGTTATTTCAGGGCATGTTTGAATAAATGTCATGTTTGTGTGCTTATGATTTATGAACTAAGTCACCACTTCTATTTGAACTTTGGAATTATTGCTGACTGGTATTTGGAAACTCTGCGTTCATTGTTCTCTTTCATATTTCAAAGGACTGTTTCTTTTTGTGGAGCTTTTTTTTTTTTTTTTGGATTATAATCAATTAATTTATTCTTTTGTTCATCGTCAATATCTGCTGTGTTTTCGATTCAGGCTCTCATTGGGTCCGGAACATATCCTGGTAATTTAAAAGTCCCAAAAAGGTGGAGCAGACTCAAGCTGCCCTTACAATATCTGTTGTATAACTGAAAAAAAAGCACATGATACAGTTCAGGCTACAAAGAAAACATTTGTGTATTCGGACAGAATATTTCATGAAACATAAAGTGTATTAGTTTACTGTATACCTGACTGAAAGGAAGAAAAGCTGGAGCTCACCCCAGTCAGCGTCCCCCTGCTGGAGCCCTCCAGCAATAACTACTATTGTTATTACATTTGTACTGCAAACACAAGACACATCAAAACCATAAATATTCTCACACTTTGCTTCATTCATTTTCTGAACCGCTTAATCCTTAATTATGGAGGTTGGCACCCATCTCAGCCGACTCTGGCCGAGGGCGGGGTACACCCTGGACAGCTTGCCAGGCTGAGATGGTATTGTAGCACATATTCATGAAAAAAATAGAACAATTTTAACAAAAAGGAAATGCTCACTTGGTTAATAAAACTTGTTTGCTTTTCATAGAGATTATTCTATCAATCACAGAAACAGTGGCAGGAGGATTTACTCTGAGCAGAAACATAGTGAACAAAAAGCACTTAAATCCAGCTTTATACAGAATAGAATAAAGAAGGGGAAAAAAATGAAATTGAAAGGCAACTTTATTCTTATAGCACGATTTCATGTGCGGAGTAATTCATTCATTCATTCATTCATTTATTTATTTATTTCCTGCACCACTTAATCCTAATTAGGGGTCGCAGGGAGACTGGCACCCATCTCAGCCAACTCTGGGCGTGGACAGAGTACACCCTGGACAGCTCGGGTAATTCATCCATTTGTTTATTTTCTGAATTGCTTGATCCTGATTTTTTTTTTTTTTTTCATTTGAAAAATTCCATCTTTCCTATCAGTACCATCTTTGTATAAAGCTATATTGCTATTGAAGGCGGCCAGCGGTGGCCTAGTGGTATAGGTGCTGGATTACTGATCCTAAGGTCGGGGGTTCAAATCCTGCTCAACACAGGTTGTCACTGTCCCCTCAGTGCACTAACTGGGTTATCAAAGACCGTCCGTGTCTCTCACTGTATGTGGTGGGAGGTTCATGTTAAAGAACCATTGCTGACTTTCGTAAAGAGGAGCTGCATAGCCATCAGCGTGTTTCCGCCCTGCGATGGCCTGGCGAGCTGTCCAGGGTGTACTCTGCCCTCGCCCAGATTCGGCTGGGATGGGCACCAGCCTCCCCACGACCCTAATTAGAATTAAGCAGTTACAGAAAATGAACTGAGCTATTGAAGGCCATTTCGTAAAGAATTATTAATTTGCCAGCTGTGTTGCACTTTGGAAATTAGAAGTCTCTGTTTCCACTGAAACACAAAAGTGAAACTGAGACGGATTATCCGATGATTGAGACGTATCTATCGAGATGACTGGAATGTCACCACCACACTGAAGAACAGGGAGAGAGGATGAACTTAGCAGTCAGATGTAGACCAATTGAAAAGGGCAGAGGAGGAGCTGAAACCACACTGACTGTAGGTGTGTGTGTGTGTGTGTGTGTGTGTGAGAGAGAGAGAGAGAGAGAGAGAGAGATGGTGACAGAATGGGGGCTATAGACAAGCAGCTTGATGGAGCAGTCTGTGCTTGTGCCCAATTACTCATTTTAGAGGTCAGAGAAGACTGTACCCAGATGACTTCTGTTTTATAATTAATCTTTCAACCAGCCACCAAGACATGTTTCCACATGCCAACACACACACACAGAGAGAGAGAGAGAGAGAGAGAGAGAGAGAGAGAGAGAGATGATGCTTTATCTCTAACATCTGATGATGTAGCAGTCCTGTCTTCAAATCTCCAGGGTGGAAGACATAGTTATTCCCATCATTGTGAGTCATGAGTAGTAAGATCTTGATGTAAAAATCTCATTTAATGATTCTGTGTTTCTTTGTCGTGTGTCCCGGGTTAATCTGACGATCCAAATCTGACAAAGACAGGATTTATTCATCATTAATCAAGAGTGCCAATTATTTATTCGTTCATTTTCTGAGTCTCTAAACCGTAGCTCGAGTAACAGGGAGACTGGTGCTCTCTCAGCCGACTGTGAACGAGGGCGGCGCGCAGCCCGGACAGGTCGCCAGGCCGTCGCAGGGCTAACAGACACAAAACCAATCACACTCACCACTAGGGGGGGGGGGGGATATTTGAAACAGCCAATTGGCTTGCTGCTCCTGCTTTGTGGCTGTTGGAGGAAACCCGTGCAAACATGGGGAGAACATACAAAAACTGAAGCACCCGAGCCTAGGAATCAAACTCGCGCCTTATTGCTGTGACGAACATATGCTAACCACTTCGCCACTTATAATGCTGATTATGTCACTTAATAGTGTTCATGTAAAATCGCCATCTTCACCCATATCTGCTTTCGAACAACGTCTAGACACTGTAAAAACCATTCAGAGCTCTTTCCATAAGCTTGAGCCCAGTTTTACGGGAGGAATGGAACCGTAATTTTAATTGCTTGGTAGTATAAATTAAGTGCATTAGTACTTGGAGGCGGTAGAACTTTTAGGTGAAATCAAAGTCAGCCTTTTAGTTCACTGGAACACATGACGCAAAGCTTTAGCACCAGTGATATTGCTGTGTGTCGGAAACTAAAATTCTGCCATGTGCTCAGTTCCCATCACCTACAACTGGATTATCAAGCCAATGGAGGAAAATTGTTTTGCGTACGTATATTACGTCTATAAATGTTCACTCACAGACACCGCGTATATAACTACACACATATATATATCTCTGCAGTGTGTTTCACATAGACACATTTAGGGGAACATGCTGTACAGTGATCACTCGCTACTTTGTGCTTCAGTTCCTACAGCTTCAGTGCATCGCGGGTTTTTCAAAAATATTGATCGAAAAATTCAAAAATAAGGAAATTAGGAAGAATAGGGGAAGAGTTAAGGAAAATTCCGCAAAACAAGGCCAATTATGCAAAAAAAAACAAAAAAAAAACCCCAAACAAACAAAAACAAAAAACAACCCAAAACCTCCCAACAAAACTACTTACGTTTTTATGTGAGGTGCGCATCTCTGTGCGCGTGCGTGCGTCTGTATGTGTGTGTATTTATATTTTATTTAAATATTATGCATTATTTTCTGTTTAATTGTTATTGTAAGCGTTTATAGCATTGAATATGTATTTATTGATATTATATACACATATACATGTATGTGTATATCAATCAGGGGGGTCAATCCTACTTTGCGGAAATCGGCGGTCGTGGGGGGGGTCTCGGTCCAGATTAACCACAGACAGTGAGGGTTCCCTTTATTTACAGTACAGTATGCCCCCACCCATTCACAGTTCACCCACATACTCGCGGATTAGCGGCAGCCGCGGAAGTTACTTGCACGTGTTTCAAATTTAGCCAATGGCTGAGAGCTTTTGTTTCTCCCTCCTGCTGATTGGTTGCAGATGATGTGCACACCTCTTTTTTTTTCTCCTTCGCGCACGTCATCTACGTGATTGCTTGAATTGAGAATTACGGGGTTTTTTTTCGTGTGTTATGATTTCGTATGATGGTTTCGTAATGATTATTGAAGCGCTTTGATGTCACTCAAACACCCCGCATCTTCTCTATCTTCTGGTAAGGAGCCTGAGCGCTTTATTTATTCATAAATATTATCACAGTACAAAATTAAAACGTTTTTATTAATCATTACTACATTTTACTGCATTATTACTGTATTAATGAGTAAGACTGGATATAGAATGTGTTTAACAAGCATATTTTGGCGCATGTAATATCATACATAGGGTTTTAAAACCGCGTCAATAGCTCGCAGATTTTCAGGATTTGCGGGTAAGGGAGGAACGCAATCCCCGTGAATAACGGGGCTTTACTATACAAGGGATTGGATGTATTATGCTAGCTGATTGCACAGACCCTGTTAAAATGATCAAGTATTTTAGAAATGTTCCAAGTCCATCTTGACCGTTAATGTAGCATGACATATCTGTGTGTACTATAAGTGAGTGTGCACTGGGAGTGTTACTGATTCTGCCCAGGAAGTCATTTTCATTGAACTGTTAGCATTTTATTTAAATCTACATAATAATGATATTATATAGTGTTTCATTTTTAGATGAAAAGATCAATAAATTGGGATGATTTTAATCTTGAAATAAGCAGTTATTTGAAAAATGCTTAATAAATGTATCCTTTCATCAACCTCAATAAAAATATATTAGAGAACAGTTGCTTAAATCAAGATATTTTGAGAAATTTGAAATGGTAAATGATGGTGGTGGAGCGGCGGCAGGGGGCTTGTTGACTGATCTGGAGGCTGTGGATTCAAACCCCGGTATCGCCAGGTTATCAGCGCTGACCCACCAGTGCACTTAACGGGCTCAGCAAAAGGCACCCGTGTCTCCTGCTGTCTGTGATGAGCAGCACGTAAAAGAACCATACCTGCCGTTCATGAAGAATACGCCACTGAGTTTGCCGTCTGCATGTTTCTGCCCTGCTATGGTCTGGCGAGCTGTCCTGGGTGTACTCTGCCTTCGCTCAGATATTTATGTAAAAATTCCGTAATTGCATTCACTTTGATTGTGCTGCTATTATCAAATCTTATCCTCTCATGTGGTGGACATTAAATATTTCTTTAGTTATAAAGTTAGTTTTATTTATAAAGTAATGCTACTTTAATTCCCATGTTGTTTCATCCCTGCTTTTTGTTTTGTGCATACACATATAAAATTTAAATTGAACATACAGCACCCCCTGTGTTTCACTGAGGGAAGTAGCACTCTGAAAGCCTTCAATGTTTGTGCTACTCTGTAATGGAAAGACCTTGAGATTTTTTTTTTTAATTCGCAAATATATAAAATAGTGATATATATATATATATATATATATATATATATATATATATATATATATATATATATATATATTTTTTTTTTTTTTTTTTTTTTAGGAAGATGCCTTTATTCATAGTGACTTTACCACTTTTTGCACAGCTGAGCACTTAAGACTTAAGGGCCTTGCTCAAGGGCCCAACAGGGGCAGCTTGGTTGTACAGGAGCTTGACCCCCAAATCAGTAATCCCAATCCTTAACCACTGTGCCACCACTGCCCTACCACTGCCCGGTGGTCTATTTCTCTGTTTCTTTCTCTTTCTCACAGCGACCGAATCCTAACTTTCTATTTCTGTATCTCGCTAAAAGTACGGTCTACGCTACGTTAATATCAGCGACACTACCTTAATGCAGCTTTCTCACTACACTCCTCCTTTTCCTTTTGGCTTTTTCCCTTTTTCAGGAGTTGCCACAGTGTCTGATCTGATGGCATGTTTGATTTGGCAGAGGTTTTTACGTCGGATGCCCCTCCTGACACAACCCTTTTAGCAAGGGGCGGAAACATGCTGACGGCTTTGCAGTTCCTCTTTACGTAAGACAGCAATGGTTCTTTTACATGAACCTCTCACCATAGACAGTGAGAGACATGGCCCTTTGATAACCCAGTTAGCTGAGGGGGACAGTGACAACCTTGTGGAGAGTGGGGACTCGAACCCCCAACCTTAGGGTCAGCGATCCAGCATCCTTGCATGGAGGAAACAAACATGAACCAATTGCAAAAGTCTAACAATGCTGAAAATTCCAGACTATGATGTTTTCAAGGGACGGACAATGAATAAAACAAAAATTAAAAATGAGATTTAAACGATTTTCGGTTGTGTAAAAGCTGTGACCCCCAGTGCGGCTAACTAGGTTATCAAAGGCCTGCCACGTCTCTCGCAGTCTATGGTGAGAGGTGTAAAAGAACCATTGTTGACTAAAAGTAGCTCTATTGCTGTCAGCATGCTTCTGCCCTGCGATGGCCTGGCGAGCTGTCCAGGGTGTACTCAGCCCTTGTACCGAGTCGGTTGAGATGGGCCCCAGCCTCCCTGTGACCCTAATTAGGATTAAGCGGTTCAGAAAATAAATGAATGAAGGGATTTAAACAATTCGATAAAATCTCAATTCCATGCCAGAGCAGATGCTACACGTATGGTAAGAAATCTTTTAATGGATGACGAACGAGTTTTGCGTGCACTTTCTGTCTGATTCACGAATTTAGACCATCACGCTATGTTTGTACACGAGTATAAAACAACAAACAGTAGCATTTTTTGAGTTAACATCTGAAGATGCTGAAGTTCAAGTATGGCTAAAAGAAGACACCCCAGTTGAAGCAGCCTCCCTCAAGGCAAAAGATGTGAGGCTCCATCTCTGACTTTATCTCTAACACCCACGCTCTCAGCGCAAGAAGCGACTCCTCCCAACATCACACGGGAACTCAATACAACAAATCACAAAGAATTCAAAATCAATCATTTTCCATGACGTCAGTGGTGGCCTGGTGGTAAAAGGGGCTGGATCACTGACCCTAAGGTTGGGGGTTCAAGCCCCACTCTCCACGTGTTATCACTGTCCCCCCAGTGCACTAACTGGGTTATCAAAGGCCGGCCGTGTCTCTCACTGTCTATAGTGTGAGCCTCATGTAAAAGAACCATTGCTGACTTTCAACAATATTATCTGCAAAGCTGTCAGTGTGTTCCCGCCCTGCGATGGCCTAGTGAGCTGTCCAGGGTGTACTCTGCCCTCGCCCAGGATGGGTGCCAGCCTCCCCGCGACCCAAACTAGTATTAAGCGGTTACAGAAAATGAATGAATGAATAATTTTCCATGCCTTGTGCCACGTCATTATAGTGTGAACGCCACTTCATTTTCCTTAATTTGACATCTAATTTTCTTAATGCTCTCTTTATTTATTTTTAATCGCTTTTTTCTCACCTGTAAAACCTTATTGATCTCTTGCAGTGTTTTATGAGTACCTGGTAAAACAGACCGGGCCGTTTGGCTCACAGTGCCTTTCCTTTTCTCTGATATTGCTTGTGATTAATTAAACTCCATAAAGAACTTTCAACTTGACAGTGACATCAGAAAAGTCCACATCCACTATTATTTCTGAAAGATTTATATATAGATTATAGATATATCTACACTGAGGAGCCAGGATGATGGACATACAGGTGATCCTTGACTTACATAGTTCTCGACTTTATGACGCCACTAAATACTAGTATATGTACATAAAAAAAAAATAGAAAAGGATTCAAAGTTATGCCGCACTGTTCGTAAGCTCCTACGATGCGTACTAGTTTTTGACGTGGAGTGCGTATGAATACACAGTTACGCAGTGCTACGCGGTGCTACACGGTCATTAGCATCGTTCATTTTGTCTCGAGGCGCATCTTAGTGTAGATTGCCTGTATTTGTCCTCCTTTTTCGGATCCAGCCGAGAGGAAAGCCATTACGATAGAAACGAAGACGGAAAAACGGATATTATTAAAAAGTCGGAGAAAGACGAGACGCGGACGAACATTGGTAAGGCGTTAGGAATGTCTATTATCAATGAATATGAAGAACAGTACAGGTGTTTTGAGAGTTATTTAGATTTAGGGGGTATTTAGGGGTGAAAATCCGACTTACGCAGAATTCCGTGTTACGATGCGTCATAGGAACGGAACTCGTTTGTAACTCGAGGACCACCTGTACCTCACAGTAGTACTCTCTCATTTGGAGTTTTTTTTTTTTTTTGGTTTCTGTCCAATGGGAATCGTTTTCAGAGTTCACTGTACAGGCCGCAGTTACCTGAGCATGATGCTGTTGACCGCTTGCCTTTGCTGATGAGTTGTACA
This sequence comes from Plotosus lineatus, assembly GCA_024760905.1. NCBI lineage: Eukaryota > Metazoa > Chordata > Actinopteri > Siluriformes > Plotosidae > Plotosus > Plotosus lineatus. The sequence goes on along the minus strand of CM045731.1, from coordinate 7,460,525 downwards.
TCTGAATCTGTTGACTGAGGCAATAGGAATTCTAAGGTTATTTACAGCCTGACATTGGGCTCACATTTGCCCACTTTCTTTGAAAATCAGACAAATATTTTGCTCCTGGTGTCTGTGGTACTGCTCGGCGCTATAGGTAATAAAATAAAATAAAAAAAATAAATAAAATTAAAAAAAAAAAAAAATATATATATATATATATATATATATATATATATATATATATATATATATATATATATACTTACACACTCAACTGTGCACCACTGCAGTGCACGCTGAAGGTCTCAGTCTAAAGAACCCAACAGAACCAGATCTGTGAAAAGCAAAAGTGCAATCCTGAGGTCCCCAAACCACACATTGGGATCCTTTCCATGTACCCAACAAACAGAATCGGTGAAAAATGGGCAGCCCTGACAGAGACCAATATGCACTGGAATTTACTTCAACTTGCTGTGCTGTTGCCCGCTACCTTCGGGAGGAAGGGTTCTAGTGCAATATGGGACAGCGGGGCGTGGAATTTTGCCTCATTGTCGGGGAACGAGCCTGAGCTGGTGTGTGAGGTGGAATGTTACTAACTAAGCAAAGTTGGGCTCATCTTCTCTCAAAGTGTGGGCTCTGGAGCCAAACTACTGGTGAGGAGCTAGACTCAGGAGCTTGATCAGGTGGAGAAGCACCAGGGATGAGGTGGTCTCAAGGTGCAGTCTCTGAGAGCTAGTTGTCTAGCACGGGGACCTCATAATCACATGTCTGCGTTTTTTGCAGATGTGTTTCTGTTGGCTTTTTCAGACTGTGACCTTTGGAGAAGTTTGCAGCCGAGTGTAGCACAGAGTCAGCTTCTCTAACTCTTACGCCATGGTTCTTAACCAAAAAAAAAAAAAAAAAAAAAAAAAAGGTGAATTGCTCCCTCTGAGTCAGGCACGAGCCTTTGCTTCAAGTGAAGGAGTTCAGGTATCTTGGGATCCTGTCTACGAGTGATGATAGAATGGATAGAGACGGACAGATGAAATGGTGTGGCATCTGTAGTAATAAGGGCACTGCACTGGTCTGGTGTGATGAAAATGGAGCTGAGTTCAAAGGCACTGCTTTCAATTTATTGGTCCAGCTACATTCCATCCCACTCCTAAGGCAATGACATTTGGGGACTAGCTAAAAGTATGAGATCGTGGATGGCCGAAATGAGTTTCTTTGGGGGGTGTCTGGGCTCAGTCGAACAGAGAGGGTGAGGACAGACATGCAGGGAGAGCTCAGGGTAGAGGTGGTGTTCTTGAAAAGACACAGCTAAAGTGATAATAATAATAATAATAATAATGATGATACAATTTATTTTATTTATTTATTTTGTAAATTTGCTCATAAGAAACTCGTAGCAATTTTCATCGATGTCAGATTGATGATATGTGTTTAAAGTACACATTTGTTCCCGGCTGTGTTTTAAGAACGGTTGGCTTGATTAATTGAAAGCACATGCCACTCACTCTAATATGAATTAAGATAGTTGAACACCCCCTAAATTCCCACAAAAGGACATAGGAGTTCATGCACACACAACTACTCCTGAACAGAGAAACCCCAGAATCTAATAGGAGGAAGAATTTATTTCCTTTCAAACATAAATTGTGTTCCAGGATGTAAATTTCAGATTTATTACATAATAATATATGATTTTATATTATATTCAATAGCTTAACCCGAAGTCAGAGGGAGGAAACAAATACAGGCGCTCCCCCACTTACGAACATTCGTTTTAAGAACATCCGGAGATACGAACATCCGGTCCGAGGTCGAGAGTGAAAGTGAAAGTGAAATGAAATTGAAGAATAAGTAGTAATAGAAATGGAATAAAATCTATAGAAAGATAGATCATAAATCTTCTTCCTTTCTTTTCGGATTTTTCCCGTTCTCGAGAGTCGCCACAGCGAATCATCTGATTCTCACGTTTGATTTGGCAGAGGTTTTTACGTCGGATGCCCTTCCTGTCACAACCCTTTAGCAAGGGACAGAAACACGCTGACGGTTTTCCAGCTACTCTTTACGAAAATCAGCAATGGTTCTTTTACATGCGTCTCACCATAAACAGTGAGGGACACGACCCACCTTTGATAACCCAGTTAGCTGCACTGGGGGGGGGGGACAGTGACAACCTTGTGGGGATTCGAACCCCCGACTTTAGGATCAGTGATCCGACAATGTATCCTCTAGACCATCACTGCCCAAAGATATATCATAAATATAATTATGAAATATGATTAAACATTATCCTGAGGTACACTTAATACTAGGCTCCGGCAGAGGGGGGCGTGGCTGACACTTTTTGGGAAGAGAAGCAGAACGATACATTTCTGAACTCTTGCCAAAAGTCTCAAAGAAGAAACAAATTGACTTATAATGAACTGAATAAGAGTGAAACTCTCTGTAAATCTGATCAGATCCCATGTGCTGTGCTTGAGAGGAACCAGGAGTTTAAACACAGAAGCTGATCAGTTCAATTGTCCAGTAGTAGTGTCGCCTGTGTGTATGTGTGTGTGTGTGTGTGTGTGTGTGTGTGTGTGTGTGTGTGTGTGTGTGCGTGTGTGAGAGAGTGTGTGTGTGTGTGAGAGAGAGAGAGAGAGAGAGAGAGAGAGAGAGAGCATGCTTTCAATTAGACGGAGCTCAAGAGCATCATTACACCATGTGGTCAGTTATGTAATAACTCAGAGAGAGAGAGAGATTGTACACTGTATAAATTTGTATAGGTTACTTATACAAGGTTTAAACATATGTACCCTGTACAACTTACGAACAAATTTATCTAACGAACGGCGGTCTGGAATTTAACTCGTTCGTAAGCTGGGGAGTGTCTGTATGCAAACAAACACAGGCGCGTGATGCTGCCGACTACAACTGCCCTCATGCGGCCTTTGAAGATGTGTTCTCTCCTAATTATCCAATCTGTGAGTTATTCTCGTCTCAATAAAAATGTCATTGTACCAGTTTTGAGAGTATTCATCTACAGTCACCCTAAAAAAAGATATTAACTATAATAACCCATAATTCCGATTAACATAATTTATACATCATGATGCAGAGATAATTATTTGCATGATGCTTTGTAACAGAAAACAATATATTATTTAAACAATGTAATATGATTAAAAATGGTGCAGTGGTGGCCCGGTGATTACTGATCCCAAGGTCGGGGGTCCGTGCCCACTATCGACGGGTTCACTCTGCTGTCCCCCCAGTGCAGTGGGTTATCAAAGGCCGGCCATGTCTCTGGCTGTCTATGGTGAGAGGTGTAAAAGCACCTTAATCTTCTCAAGAGTATATCTGTATAGAATTAGAATTAAGCAGTTTGGGAAATAAATGATTAGAAAAAAAAACAAAAAAAAACAAAAAAAACGCATCGTCTATCATATTGTGGATCAGAAAGTCTGAAGCAAATGAAAACATAAAATTGAGTAAAAATTAAATATCATAATATTAATTTGTAAAATATTAATTTGTATGTACTGTAGTATTAATCCTTTGTATGAGTCTTTGGTCCAAGTTGTATCTCTGTATTTTTCCATTTCACACACACACACACACACACACACACACACACACACACACACACACACACACACACACACACACACACACACACACACTCTTCTTGCCTATAAATACTGTTTTCTGTCTGCGATTCTTTAGAAGCCGTGAATAAAAGATCCAAGGCACGACTTGTGTATTTGACTCTTTTATTGAGGTTTCTCCCAGCTGGTGGTTGCTGCGGCTGGGCTGAAGCAGGGCAGAGAGAGAGTGAATGAGGCAAAGCAGAAGTTCTCCAACAACCCTGAAGAAAATAAGTCTTTGTCAGAGAATAAAACGTCAATCAAATTACAATGTTGACAAGACATTTTTTGAATGTCTGATTGTCATGTACTTCTGAAACTCTGGCTAGATCAAGCACATCTGCTGACCTGGTCATTTCAACTCACTTAGAGAATTATCTTATTGATTTTGAACCCCAGAAATGCTGAATGGAACTTTTTTTCTTGTATTATTATTATTATTATTATTATTATTATTAGGGATCCAAGCATCAGCTGGGTTTATCTTTAGGGTATGGTACCATAGGCACATTGGGCCACGGTAGCCTGGTGGTAATGTCGGCTGGATCACTGATCCTAGAGTTGGGGGTTCAAGCCCCAAGCTCAACAAGTTGCCCGCAGAACACCCCCCCCCCCCCCAAAAAAATAAAAAAAAAAAAAAAAAAAAAAAAAGCAGCTAACTGGGTTATCAAAGGCCGGCCATGTCTCTCACTGTCTATGGTGTGAGGTTCATGTAAAAGAACCATCGCTGACTTTCATAAAGACTAGCTGCATAGCCGTCAGCGTGTTTCTAATCGGGAGTCGGAGTCCCCTGAGGCGGTTCGTTCACAGCAACGTACTGGCAACTCCTGCAGCGGCACTAGAACCCAGTTGTATCGGCTACTGCCCTTCCATTGGATCCTTCCGGTGGCGCCGAGATGGGGGACTTGATGCTTGGGTTACAGCCCGTCCTCCATACTTCCTACCCAGGCTCTGCGCACTGGAAATTATCACCAGCCGCGATACCAGCCAGAGTGCAGCGCTATAGCCCTTTGAGACTGACGGAGGCCGACTACTACTACTACTACTACTACTACTACTACCATACCCTACTGTTTCCACTCAGTTTATTAATATTTTTTATTATTTATTGAATTGTGATATGCATTCCTAAGTCACGCACAAAAGGAAGTGAGGTATTTGCGTTTCGTGCATTTTGATATAATACATTTTACCATTTTCATCCTAGAAGGTTCATTGAATTCATGTCAAATTTGGTGTAGATTATTTTAGGATATCTGGGGGATAAATTATCAAGGGATTGTTGATTTTTGAATTAATTTGTGTTTCATGATGCAAGAAAGTGCATCATAACTTCTCTGTGCATTGGTTTACAGGGTATTAGATATAATGGGTCTTATGATATGCACAGATTGACCATATGGTTACCCTGGGCTTACACTGGGGAGCGATGGCCAAGATTTTCACGATTTACAAAAGCATAGAGCTCCATGATTGTTGAGCGTGCTTGGAGCACGGACGGGGAATAAAGAGGAAGTATGTCCAGGAAAATGAAATGAATAGAAATTGTCTTTCTAAATTCATGAAGATCCGCTACAATGGTCTGTTATGATATGTGAAGCTGGACTGGGCTCGTCTGTACTTCCCACGTCTGATTTGGTGTCAAATCATAATAATTCTGGAAAAATTATTGATAGTCCAAAATTCATTCGCAATCATTACAGATCTAAGCTGCCTCAGGATAATCAGGAATACACCAAGTTCCTTCAGGATCATAAAGATGTGTTCCCATTACCCCCCACCCACCCCCACCCCCACCCCCACGCTCATCATGATTCGCTGTAATCGTGAAGAACATGGACATCATAATCCGGTGTTACAGAAAGGATGACTTTTTCAGGCATTTTGGCGATACTCCTCCTGCATGGTTCATTTGACTATTTTCATATTACGTACCAATGATGTTCGGATGTTGTTCAAAAACAAACGATCGAGTAATTTTTGATATGTTGTGGTTTGCAATGAAGTTGAAGTGGTGACAAAAATTTATGCGTCGTGCTATGTAAACAAGTTATGCCTCATAACTTTATTCAGCATCATGCCAGACAGCTCAAGCGTTAATTTTTATTAGGTATGCTGGTTGCAATCAAGTGTGTGTTCCATGTTTACGTGTGTATGTGTGTGTGTGTGTGTGTGTGTGTGTGTGTGTGTGTGTGTGTGTGTGTGTGTGTGTGTGTGTGTGCTTGCTCACTTTAGATGGGGTAAATGTGGAGTCAATAATTTCACTTCTGAATTCAGTTTCCCTTGTGGGATTAATAAAAAATACTATACATATGATCAGACCCTTAAACCCCCAACCCACACACACACACACACACACACACACACACACACACACACACACACACACACACACGCGCGCACACAATGCATGGCAGGCTACTACTACTGTGTGTGTGCTTTGTATTGGTTAAGCATGGAGTCAACATTTCTTCTGTGAGATTAATAGTGTTTCAAAAAAAAATGAGACACACACACACACACACACACACACACACACACACACACACACCAAAAAGGCAATCTTATAAACGCCTGAGCAGTTTTATATTAACAAACTTTGGTGTTAAACCTTAATATAATTCAAGTATCACAGTTTTAAGCAAAAGGACAGTAAAAGAATGGATCACTTTCATCACTGCCAACACACACACACACACACACACACACACACACACACACACACACACACACATATATAGGTCTGTCTGATCAGGAAATTGGTACATTTTTACAACTACCCAACTACAAACTTGAATAAATATTTCCATGTCCAAGTCTATTTGTGAATCAATCTATCAAAATCTTTAGTGCATGCCAGGGAGATAAAAACATATCAAAATATGTACATATGGTGAGGACAGTTTTTTTTTAATAATTCAAATACTTCCAGAATGTACTACAAGGTGGCAACAAGTACAGAAGGGAATGTTGTTCGTCCTTCGAGTTCGAACATGACCACGACTTCATATCAGATCTGTGATCCTTGGCTGTGGGTCCGGAAATGGCTAATGAGAATCCGAGCCCGAAATGCTCGCCCACACACAGGACATGTGTGGGTGGGTGCTGCAATGGAAGTGGAGGCAGCTCAAGCTTTGCACGCTGCATGTTTCTGCTGTGCCTCTGCAGTTCGCCGCTTCTCTGCTGCATGGGCACCTGTGAAGACTTTGCTTTGCCAAGCTGAGCGGTTGGTAACAAGCTACAGAAGGGAATAGTAACAGGCTGTACAATTTTGGTAATTCTGTTTGTGATGGGTATGAACCTCATAATCAAGGCTTCAGAGAAAGAATCAGGAGGTCCTTTGTCAGAAACAGGGATAAGACAACCATCCAGTAGAGGCTTCATGGATGATATGACCATTACGACATTTATACATGTACAGGCTAGATGGATACTTGTTGCCCTCAGTAGACTTGTAGATCGGACCAGAATGTTCTTCAAGGCTGAAAAGTCAAGAAGCTTGATCATTGTCAAGGGATCAGTCAGTGATAGGTTTGAACTCAAGGTACAGAACAAGTCCATTCCATCTATCACAGAAAAACCAGTAGAATGTCTTGGCAAGTGGTCTTATGCAAGTTTAGGAGATAGAGAACAAGTGAAGCTGCTCAAGACAAAAGTGGAACATGGTCTTAGTAAGATTGACAAGACAAGATTAACAGGAAAGTTCAAGTGCTGGATTTACCAACACAGCCTACTCCCTGAAATTAACCTGGCCCTTGATGTTTTATGAAGTGGCTACGCCAATGGTTAAAACCCTTGACGGAATTGTTAACAAGTCCTTGAGAAGATGGTTAGAGGTTCCACCCAGTTTCACACGTATTAGCTTGTACAGTTGCAATGCTATGGTTCAACTGCCATTGACATCACTGGTAGAGGAGTTCAGTGTAGCCAAGGCAAGACTGGTAATGGCAGTCAGATTCCAAGGACGATAAGATTTGTGATTTGTTGAGCAGGGATTGAAATCAGGACAGAAAGAAAGTGGTCAGCAAATAGTGCAGTGCTGGAGGCAGAAAGTAGGCGAAAGCGTGGAGACATTATGGGGACAACAGCAAGCAGCACACAGGGTTTAGGAATGGTAACAAGACAGAGCTGGGCAGCAGCAAACCAGGCTGATAGAAGGAAATTAGTCCAAGATAATATCTGACAACGAGAGAATGAAGTGAGAGAAGTGCAAAGTCTACTCAGTTAGGTGTGTCAATGGGCTTGGACAAGGTGGGATACAGATTCAAGGAAGCTGAGTTGAACTGAGAATTGGAGGATGGAGCCACTCGGGATTCAGTTTTTTTTCTATTATCCACACCAGCAAATCTGTGTAGATGGTGACTGACAGATAATGCAACGTGTCCACTATGTGAGAAAGTAGGTTCACTACACCATGTGTTGTCTACATGCCAAGTGGCCCTTCGTCAAGGGAGGTATCGGTGGAGACATGATAAAGTGCTGATGGAACTGGTTGACATCTTGGGAAGAATTAAACAGACAAAGAGAGATCCAAATGACCCCAAATCAAATGTGATCAGCTTTGTGATAACTGGGGGAAAGAAATCATTGAGTAAGCCCCAAGAAAGACCCAGAAACTTAGTAGACAGTGTATGCAAGTGGGACATGAGAGTAGACCTTTGGAAAAGACTTGAGTTTTCCAAACATTGTTACTACAAACCTACCACCTGATGTCGGTCTCTGGACAGAAAGTGGAAAGAAACTCATAATGAAGTGTCTGGCGCCAGAGGTTTCCCAGGAAGGTCAGCATACAGCCCTTTGACATGACTGGGAGTAATAGGTAGAGATCTCCTACCAGGAGAAAACAGTGAGAAGACTTGGAGCCACAGTGGAGAAATCATCATGCTGGCTGTGATGGAAATGAAATCAGTGTAGTTGGAAGCCTTCTTCACATGGGCAGTGATCTGACCAATGACTGTCCACTCGCCACCAAGAGACCATACTAGGTGTAGGAGTCATAACGGTTGCAGATGAGTGGAGACCTGGCTGATGACATCTGAGGAAAGAGCAGAAGAACATCTATCCGTTATAGTAGCCTAGTTTTAACCTTTTTCGTGCTCAATTTTGTGACAAGAGAAAGACCTCATTATTTTCACATCCCGCTGAGCCTCTGATAAGGTCTCCACAGCTCCGGCAACCACATGAATCGGAGCACAGGTGCACAAGAAACCATGTTACACAGTGTATCTTTGCAACCACCGATTATTGATGTATTTCCATTTATTGGCTTTAAATGATCAAGAAAAATTGAACATGTCAAGCATTATTAATTGGCTTAGTGTAACTATTTACACAATTAGACCAGGCTTTAAAAAAAATCTTTGTTAGCATAATAAAAAAAAGATTCACCCGGGAGGGAGGATTTTTTTTTTTTTTTTTTGCCTGTGCAGGCCACAAGGAATTTGTGGGGAATTTTTATCATTCATCATGCTATATATTATGTGAGTGATGTTGTAAATACAGTAGAATTAAATAAATATTTGAAATCAACATACTGAATATCAAAGTTTATTCTTTTAATATTATAATCAACAGAGTGTCAAGGTTTCTTCAACAGATCAACTTTTAATATTGCACTCAACAACTAACAAATACCTTCGTCACGTTCCACGCTGTTGCTGGCGGTTTATAATGTTATGTTATTAATAATATGTGTTGCTCAATTTGAAACGCATTAATTTATTTATTATTTTCATGGTGGGACCTTAAATAGTGACAGAGAACAGTTTTTTTGGCCTCATCATTGTCCCCTTCCATCATGCTCTCCGCTTTTCTTTTTAAGATAGTACTGACCAATGAGAATTACTGCTTCACTGAACTGGTGAAATTGACCAATCACAAGGCAGGATTGATACTGATTTCACTTTGATCACTTTTTAGTTCGGTGTATGATAGGGGACATATTTAATCCCCAGAAATTGATGCTTGGACTGTGGAATTGATTCTTGTCGTTATAACTTTTTTTTTTTTTTTTTTTTTTTTGCAGGATGACTGATGTACAGTCATTTCTGTTACTTTTTAATTATGAATTATTTAATTATCATTTTTTTAAGATTATGAGAGAAATTTCAAAAAACGTAGCAGAGATATAAAGTATGTTGAACACTGATATTCTGCGCATATGCATCTCACGTAGTCCCGATAGGACGGAATAGGGAGGTAGAATTATGAATTATTTAATTATCATTTTCTAAGATCATTTATGCTGTTTGGGTTATTGACAAAATAATATAATTTTAAACTTTACAAAATAAACAGTTCTGTGTTATCAAACCAACCTTGCACTTATTTTCATTGAACAAAGTTCTGTTTTTATGATAAATTCATAAATAAAATTCTGTTTACAGGGAACTCGCCTTCTGATGAGTCGGAGGAGCAGGATAAAGAGACGCACACTCTCACCTATCCAGCCTACATAGCCAGTCTGCTGGATTCAGGAGCCAAACATTTGATAGCAGGGGTGCGCATGGACTGCAGCAGCCAGGGCCAGTGTTCACCTTCATGCCACCTGTGCCACATGAGCCCCGGGACCCCAAGGCCCGCAGAACCTGTGCTACTTCATGTCACCAAGGCAGCGCCAGTCTATGAGCTTGTCAACAACAATGAAACCTATCAGGTGTGTGTCATATTATTTTCCACACTTCTCTTTCTATCTTGGTTATAACCGGTTTGCGCTGTTCTGTGAGGGGTGTACAGCACACCGCTGTATGAAAGATTCCGTTTTTTGGTATTTTGTTCTCATGCAAGGAGACAACATTTCTCAAGTCAAATATAAACTTTTATTGCTTCTTTAATGAGTTCAGGATTTTTAACTGTATGAACATATTTGCAAAAAGGGTTTTCTAATGATCAGTTATGCTTTTAGAAGACATATACAGCATTTGGCAGAG
>CM045731.1:7070000-7445000 GCA_024760905.1 Plotosus lineatus | reverse complement strand
CCACCTAGCTGGCATTGTAACTTTTCTTCTCCTACTTGCAGGTTTATCCCTAATTGTGGATTCGGAAACAATTTGCATTTCTTTGGTATTATTTTCATAGTGAACGGCTTGTATAACATCTACATTTAGAAAAGTTTTCAATATGTTTTTGTACATTTTTGTCCCAGGGAGGCAAAGAATTATTAATATCGGGACTTGATTTTTTTTTTTTTTTTTTTTTTTCCAAGTTTCGGAATCCTGGCGGCATGTTGGTGTAGTGGTTAGCTCGTCCGCCTCACAGAAAGAAGGTCCTTGGTTTGATTCCTATCGTTTCTATGTGGAGTTTGCATGTTCTCCCTGTGCATGTCTGGGTTTCCTCTGAGTTCTCCAGTTTCGTCCCACAGTCCAAAAACATGCACAATAGGTTCATAGACTATTTCAAATCGTCCATAGATGCGAATGTGGATAGTAGTGTGAGTGTTGGCCCTGTGATGGCCTGGTAATCTGTCCAGGGTGTACCCTGCCCTCGTCTGGAGATGGCTGAGATGGGCGCCACCCTCCCCTTGAACCGAATTAGGATTAAGAGGCTCAGAAAATGAACGAGTTTAGGAATCCAGGCTCAACACGACTGTCTGTTCCTAGCTTTGCCTCAACTGGTCAACCAGGTGTTCCAAAATTCATGGACACCTTTAAAATCACCAAATAAACAAGTGCTATTTACTTAACAATGCAGCGGCAGTTGTTTGTAATGTCGCGGTAGCTGAAATGTGTGGCTTTTTCCTTTCTAAAGATAACGCTGCTGGAAAGAATCGAGTATCTTGCTCTCTCACACGTTGTCTTTGGCTTTCACAGGCTCTGCAGGAGGCTATGATGAGCATGTTGTGGTGCTCAGGGAAAGGAGATGTCATTGATGACTGGTGTCGCTGTGACTCCAGTGCCTTCGGTGTTGATGGACTGCCAACGTGTGCCCCACTTTCTCAGCCCATGTAAGGCATACAAACATGTGTCTATTGAACGCAAACACACAAACAAATGGAGCTGCCTAATGAGTTTGTGATGGTTGGAAAATTCTCTATATAGTACATACACACACACACACACACACACACACACACACACACACACACACACACACACACACTGTAATATCCAAATATTTGGACTTGGATTGTGACTTCAGGACCATCTTCTGAAATGTCATATCCATTTTTTTAGAATTAAAATTATTTATTTAAACTTATTTTGCTAATTTCATATGACTACCATAATCCTCAGAAGATAAAATAGACCTATTTGTCTTTTTTTTTTTTTTTTTTTTTTTTTTTTTTAACCACCCCCCACCCCCCAGGCTTAAGCTGTCAGACTCATATGAGCCCAGTAGCTCCTTGGTCATTTTAGAATGGAATCATGCAGAACCACCTATTGGCGTGCGTATTGTTGATTACCTCATCAGCCAGGAGAAAATCACCGAAAGGACTGACCATACAAAAGTCGAAACAGGTAAGACAAACATATTCTTTTTATCTCTACATGCTTCAGATTAAAATATTGACAGAATGTGGGGCAGGTTGCTTGACCTTCAATTTTGATCGAATTGATCAAATATATAGGAAAATCAAGTCATGATCTTAATACACAGTGATCGTATACAGCCTGCACTTATTTGCTATTACCACTAGGTTGTGCTCAACATCAGTGAAAGAATAATTAGTACTGTACAGTATGAAAGGTCTGCGCCCATCTCACACTCAATTCATGACAGAATCATTTTGAGATATACAGACAGCTGTCAAATTGAAGAGGAAGACCACAGTATCACGTATACTGTAGAACGAGTATCGTAACATTTCTTTCTTTCAGTATCACATGTCGTTTGTATATTAAAGCAGCTTTCATATTATGTATAATGAGTTTTTACATAATTATTATTACATCATTTTAATACATACTACTTGGAAATATAAAAGATGAGTTTTATGCTTTTTTTTTTTTTTTTTTTTTTTACATTTTTAATTTAATTCAAGCATTATTCTAAAATTAAGAGCTGCATAATTATCCAAGTCGGATGCCCCTCCTGCTCAGATAGGGCCACGGACGGCAGAAGGGTGGAATAGAAGGTCATGTTCTAGGTGTGTATTAGTCTTGATCATGTGGCAACACTAAAAAAAAAAAATAACCATAATGCATCTTTGGTATTGTTCACGGGGCTGGGCCAAATGTGGAGGCAGGCTGTATCCGGCCCGCGGGCCGTAGTTTGGGGACCACTGGTGTATAGTGTCTTAATATGGCCATTTTTATAAATAAGCTTTTATAACTGATGTGGGATTTACTTATATTAGTCCTGCAGAGGAAATTAAACACTTGGAGCAGTGGGCTGCCACACACATTGGGGGCAACTGGGGTTAGGTGCTTTACTCAAAGCCACTTCAGCCATGGATGTGGAGGAAGGGAAAGTGCAGCTCACTCCACCACCACATTTTTTTTTTTTTCTTGTTGGTTTGGGAATTGAACCAGCGACCTTTCAGTCCCAACATTGCTTTGCAGCTTCTCTTGTCGAAAGTCAGCAATGGTTCTTTTACATGAACCTCACACCATAGACATGGCCGGCCTTTGATAACCCAGTTAGCTGCACTGGGGGGGGGGGGGGCAGTGACTACCCGCGGAGAGGGGGGCTTGAACCTGCAACCTTAGGATCAGTGATCTAGCACCTTTACCACTAGTCCACCATCGCCCCATAAAGTAAACATTCTTACATAAATACATTGTATGTGTATTCTGCCTCGAACTCAAGTGCTTTATGAGCTGCACGGCTCCGAGTGCTGGAGTAAATTTATTACAAGTGACAAAGCACCACATAAATGTAAAGTAGGCGGTAGCGCTCCTTTAATATTATACCGGATGACCCAAAAACCCTCTGATATTTCAAAATAAAATGAAAAAAAAAAAGCTTAAAAATGATTAAATTATTATTTACATACAACAAGCTTCATTCAACACAGTTTTATTAATCATTATCTTCATGTTAAATTATCATTTGGTTATTTTTAACCGCTTGTCATACTAAGTCACTGAACCTGTTAATTCTATAAGGGATATGCCCAAAAACAAAAATCATCATCATCATCATCATCATCATCATCATCATCATCAAGGTCCATAGCCGTTTGGTCATAGGTGCACTTTGCTGTTTTCCACCAGACGTTTCCAATTTCCTCTGTCGGCTGCATACTTTGTAACAATGGAGGACGTGGTCGTTTTTATCCCAGGCCTCAGCCGACCCGGTATGTGGTTTCTTTCTGGTGTAAACGTGCTAAGTGTTTCAACTGGCAAAATTCCCTGGGAGTGTCCAACGCTTCTCCAGGTATGGATGGCTGTTGGCTCTTGAGTGAGCTCATCCACCCTTTGACAGGTTTTGTTTTTCGTCCTGCTGGGTGTCCACACACCCATCTCATCAAGATAAACTTGATGGGGCAGCCGCTTTAGTCGCCGACCACCCGACCATGAGACCAGTAGTACAGGATTACAGTACAGTGATACCTCAGCTCACGAACATAATTGGTTCCCAGAAAGTGTGTGTGAGGCGAAAAGTTCGTCTTCCGAACATTTATTTCCCATAAGAAACCATTAAAATGAGAATAATCCGTTCCCAGGTCCCCATAAAACATAATTTTCTACTAAATAAGCCTTAAAACTACACAAAAATATACCTTATTTTATGTATAATAAATGTCTATTGTATTGTAATTAAAGAAATAAACTGTACTGTATAATAAAGTGGTTTTATTTAGCTTTGTGATGGTAGTTGATGGCTTGATGGAATGGAGTGGGAGGAGGAGGGAGGGAGGGACTTACTGTTTGGAAGGAGAGTTTGGAAACGCCTACTGTTTGGAAACACCCTTAGCCACACACGCACCCTTAATAGCTTCCTTGTTCTTAAGGATGGGAGCAATGGTAGACTTAGCGTACTGGTACTGGGACGCTGAGTCACACAAACGCACACCTCGTTCGTGTTTTTCAATGATCTCCGCCTGTGGTGGGGTCTTTTTCGGTCCCATAATAGCAAAAGTACACTCAATATGGTCCAAAATGTCTATCAAACACAAACCACTTCCGCATTCAAAGAAAGGGGTGTGACGAACTGTGACGCCATGAGCGTGCGTCAGCTTCTCGTGGCCGCCACCGTGGCGCTGTTCGACCGCGTGGTTTGATTCGTCCGCCGAAAACTAGTTCGTCAGCAGAGACTATATGCTCGCAAATTTAATGTTCTTGAGGCGAAAAGTTTGTGAGCTTAAGCGTTCGTCAGCGGAGGCTTTACTGTACATGGAACCTGTAGCAGGTCATCCTGACCTGACCTGACTATAATAATAATAATAATAATTGGGCCTTGCGGCAACCTGGCGAGCTGTCCAGGCTATACCCTGTCCTCGCCCACTTTTGGCCGTGATGAGCACCATCCTCCCTGTGACCCTAATTAGGATTAAGCGGCTCAGAAAATGAATGAATAAAGAAATTGAGATGCATTTTTACCAAAAAAGTGCATAAAGTGAGTGCTGCAGTGCGAAAAGACGCGTATGTTAGCAGGTTAGCGCTACGATGCTAGAATGAGCACATTGGCAGAAGCATCATGTGTTTCTGCACATTCAGGGGAAATATATGAAAGCATAGATTCCATGAAACACACATGTCGATTGTAAAGTGCTTTCTGATCATCTGATACAGCGGGGATCTTCTTCTTCTGTACTAAACCTTCTGTTGCACTTTTCAGGTGCACCGCTGTTGATAGAATAATGGTTCTCTTACATTGGAGATTATCTTAACAACCTCGGGATAATTAGACCTTATTGCAGTGCATGTTCAGCTGAAGCTCGATATTTACTTTGGAGTCTCAGTGGACCTGTGAAGTGGAAGCTCAGATCTTGAAGAAAGTGGAAAATGAAAGAAGATGGAAGCAGAATCACTTCTGAGATGCTGAGGCCGGATGTCTCTGACAGCTGCTCTTTGTGCACTAATCACCTAATTGGATTCCGGCACACAATATGACGTCATACATTTCCCTTGCATTCTTCCTGTTTTTTCTACCGTGTCAGTGAAAGGACTGTTTTCAGGTTCTCAGCTGATGAAACAAACACAGCCTTGAATTTGATCATGCCGTTTATTCCGCAGTCACTGGTACGTGACACTGACTGCAAGCACACTGCCCGTGGATCCTGGCCTGGGTGTCTGCCTTGTTTCTCTCCTAAAAGTGCCATGATCCTAGAGGAACAGGAACCCTGAAATCCTGGATGTGAAGTAAGAAGACAGGGTTTCATTGCTAAAGAATGTCTCAGTTAATCCAGTTGCCCGTCTGTACTATCTCACTCAATCAGGCTCCGTCGGGTTTACGAGAGCAGGTATAATGCGGAATTACGACAGAGGACAGGTATGAATCTCAAATCAGGGAGGACATGAGATGAGCCACATATATTGTATATATCCATCGCAGGCCGTGCATTTGGTACCTGGGCCTTCAGTGGGACTGAACGGACTTAATCCACCTCCTAATACCACCACTATCACATCGCAATTATAGAAACCATCAATAATATAGAAAATCACAATATAACAAAGTGTGGCTTTGCCAAGAGAGAGAGAGAGAGAGAGAGAGAGAGAGAGAGAGGAGGGAGGGGGGGGCATTTTGCACATTACTGCAAGTAACTCGCTTGTAAATCATATTTTTATTATGCATTTGACGCTTGGCCAAATATAACAAGTGCAAATTTTCCCTCCTCATCCTCTCCTTACGATGTTTTTTAGCTTTTCTGGAAAATTCCACCATGAAAATGAATTATTAAAATGCCTGGGCTTTTTACACCCTGAGCCTAGTGGCTCATCAGGCCGCTGCTTATCTCCGGTTTCCGTAGCGTGAAGCTATCAGGAGCTCAATTCCTCCTAGATGGGATGCTAGTCCATCGCAGGTTACCTTCCCAGTACAGTACTAGTATATGTTTACTGGTACCCATTTATCATGCTGGGTGAACAGAGGCACACTTGTGGTTGAGACCTTGCCCAGGGGTCTTAGCACACTGAGGGTCTAACTGGGATTTGAACACACGACTCCCGATCATGAGCCCAGCACCCTAACCCCTACGAAAAAAAAGGCCTCACGAAAATGTCTGACATGAAGTCAATTCCTCCTCCTCTGTCGGCCGTTGTGGGCGTAAAATATTCTAACTTGAATGCATCGTGTGCCGATTACTACAGATTATCCATCTAGTTTTGCTCTGACCAGCCAGGCAGAGGACGAAAAAATTATGATATCGTGAGAACGGTAGCTGACCCTGTGAGGCGAATCTACAGTCTGATTGGTTAGGAACAGCCCCATTGCCAATATAGTTTCAGTGACATTGGCCAGCTCTAGTGATTCTGAAGAGCTCGGGCCGAGAAGATTGACATGGTAGTGCATAGAAGTTGAAATCTGGTTAATCAAAATAATAATAATAATAATAATAATAATAATAATAATAATAATAATAATAACATCCACATACATGTACTGGAAGCAGTGCAGCCAAGAGACACGGTACAGAATGAAGAGAACAGACTGCTGGGAATAAATAAATACAGTTTAATGGGACAAATACTAGAAGTTACATTGTAAATGTAGGTCGGTGCTTCTGATAGTGTTTAGGCCGGCAGAGAAGGCTTTGCTGGCCCTGACAGCCCACCAGTGGTATATGAATATGCACATACAAAATAACATAACACCTGGAAAAGCATGAAAGCGAAACATTTTCTTTTGTCAGAGGAATCAGAGGTTGCCAGAATCTTTACTGAGACAGATGGTGTTATGATCTGTAAATGTAGGTAGTGAAAATTAAGTGTTTGGCCATAGCGCAGACTGCACTGTGGGAACTGACTGTCCTCCCACTTTCAATTTAAAGCCCACGCAGATGTTTTCATGTTTCTTGCCCTTCAAGTGTGGTCCAGACAGCAAATGCCCATTTTGTTCAAGGCACATCGGCTCTTGAAAAATAGTTAAAGTTGAATATTTGAGGTTTTGTTTTTTTTTTTTTTAAGTTCATATGGAGGCATGAACATGTGTTGGTGGAATTTTTCTAGTGTTCCATGTGCATTCTTTAGCTGGACAGCACCAGTGATCTGGGTGAGACCCCAACAAACAAACATACTCTCATAATTTAAAAACTAACACGAGGCTAGTCTGGTTTACATCAGTAAGTGAAGTAAGTAACGATGATTATATTCCAGTCTTTAATTTGAAGCTCATGTACAGCACCGTATTTCTTCAGACCATGAGGCGCACATAAAAGCCTTTAATTTTCAAAAGGGCTGGCGGCGCGCCTTATAATCTGGTGCGCTTTGTGTGTGGATGCGGCCTCGGCTGTATCTTGCTGACACCATTGAAACCCAAGTGAAGCAAACTAATTCAGAGCATAACCATCATTCCAGGGGATTAACCAAAGAACTTCAACCGCTAGATATTGGTGTCCAATAAGTTTGTAAGTGTCCATATATGTCCAAATACAGGAATAAAGCGCCGCTACAGTTGTCATCCTGAGACCTCGGATTAACCTTCTTGAATTTAAAGTTACACTGATACAGCGCCTTAAGAGTAATGACCTCCGTTCTGTAATGAACACAATACTAACGCGCTGTCTCTTTATGGGGGCGTGGCTGAGAGAAGGTCACGACCCAGGAAGACTTCTAATCTCCTTCTCTATTGATCTGACTCCATGTGTGAGGGAATAATAGATAATAAAATATTATAATACAGTATAATATAATAATAAAAAATAACAGAGGGATCCGAGCTTTATGTCAAACTCGCGCAACTGTTAAACTCCGACACTGAAGATGAAGAATTTGATGGATTTGTGGAAGAAGAATGAACTGAAAAAGTGAGTTTATTGTTTTATATTATTACAGCTGAACAATATTGAGTTATTGTGAAGTGTATTATTTTATATTTTATGTGTTACAACTGAGCAATGCTGAGAGTTATTGTGAGTTGAATCAAGTTTGGTTTATCTGACTTTTTTTTTTTTTTTTTTTTTTTGCTTGATGCGCCTTATAATCTGGTGCGCCTTGTGTGCGGACGGGGACATTCAAGCATCGCTCGTTGGTATCGAGTCTTATAATCTGGTGCACCTTATGGCCCAGAAGATGCTGTGAATAATATTACTCAAGTGCCATTTTTTTAATGACAGGAATAAAAATAAATTATAATGCATTATAAATAAGATTATTATAGTGCATTAATGAATAAATGTTCTAATAGGTTCATAAACAGGCTCCACTCAGTTCAGAATGCAGCAGGAAGAGTCCTTATTAGAACCAGACAAACAACCAAAAGAGCTTATCACCCCATATTTCATCCAGCCTACACTGACAGTCAATTAAATTTCTCATTAAATAGAAAACACTAGTTTTAACCTGTAAAGCACTGAATGCTGTCATCGTCAGTCGTGCCAGGTTCCCTGCTTGCACTTGGCACTGAGAGGCTTTCTTGTTTTCACCATTACACTGTTATGAGCACACCTAACCACCTCTTGCTTAGTCTATAAAGTCCAATATAAAGTTCTGAGTGACTTTGATACGAGCCAAATTGTGATAACTCGAAGTCTGGCTCAGAGCATTTCCAAAATGGCAGGTCTTGTACGCTGTTCGTGGGATCCAAGAAATAGTACATAGTAAAAAACGGTTCAAAGAAGGACAGCCAGTGGTCCATGACAGAGGCAGGCGAGCTCTGTGCGCGCCAAGTAGAGCGCTGTGTAGCCAATGGCATTGTTAAGCCTATTTTTCAGAGTTTAGTTCAAGGGGGTACACCAGGTATAAAATGTCACATTTATATATATATATATATATATATATATATATATATATATATATATATATATATATATATATATAAAATATGTGATTTTTAAGTTAAAACACATGTAAATAGTGTAAAAATCAAAAGTATGTGTGCTATGTCATGATCAAATTTGTCAAATAATGTCTCTCTCAGATATTGTGATTTCACTTTACTATACCTCCACTTGGGCAGTGGTGGCCTGGTGATAAAGCTGCTGGATCACTGATTCTAAATTTGGGGATTCGAGTCCCACTCTCCACAGGTTATCACTGCCCCTAGTGCAGCTAACTGGGTTATCAAAGGCCAGCCATGTCTTTCACTGTCTATGGTGGGAGGTTTGTGTAAAATAGGGGTTGGGAACCTATGGCTCGCGAGCCAGATGTGGCTCTTTTGATGACCGTATAACTGTATGAATGTATGACAGTTTACAGATGTTTCAATATTTAAAGTCTCTTAATGAGTTCCACCTGTACGTACAGGTGACACGTGGTAGCTGATATTTCTTTCCTCCTTTTGGCTTTTTCCTTTTTTCTCAGGAGTCGCCACAGTGAATCATCTGATTCGCACGTTTGATTTGGCAGAGGTTTTTTTTTTTTATGTCGGATGCCCTTCCTGTCACAACCCTTTTAGCAAGGGACAGAAACACGCTGACGGCTTTGCAGCTACTCTTTACGAAAGTCAGCAATGGTTCTTTTACATGCTTCACACCATAGACAGTGAGAGACATGTCCCGCCTTTGATAACCCAGTTAGCTGCACTGGGGGGGGGGACAGTGACAACCTTGTGGGGACTCGAACCCCCAACCTTAGGATCAGCGATCCTGTGCCCTATCCACTAGACCACCACTGCCCACACGTTGTAGTTGATATATAGTTTGTGAATCTTTTCAATAATGTTATCATACAGTACAGATCAATGTATGAATTTAACTTTTGATTGTGTGAATAATACGATACTTGATTTGCCGTCTCAGCACTTTGAACAAGGGCAGAGTAGACCCTGGACAGCTCACCAGGTCATCGCAAGGCGGATAAGGCGGATTTCTGTTTATTTATTTTTAATTGAGATAGTAGACCAATCAGATTGTGCCATTTCCATGGAGTATATACTAATAAATCTGGTACATCACCTGGCAAGATTTGTGATATATATTCTGAACTTCAAATATTTTTATTCCCCTTTCATGTTGTGTGCCATGATTCAGATCTATTTCAAATGTTTTCTCTGCATCTGCTCACCTTCTCCTCACCCTTGAGTTCATGTCAAGTAAGAAGGTCTCATTTTCATTCAGCATCTATCATTGCCCAATCAGAGTTCATCAAATCTAATGCAAAACCGAACCCAGAACAACACAATGACGTAGATAGCAAGTGCAACCTTTATACTCTGCTCTCCTTTCTTCAAACTGAAATCAGATCGAAGTCTTCACTCCAGTCCCATCCAACTAAACAGAACACACACACACACACACACACACACACACACACACACACACACACACACACACACACACACACCAGCTGCAAATAGCATTTTATGTTGTACTTTTTTCTAAAATATACAAAAAAAAAAAAAAACTTTTTCATGTGGGAGATTGTATCTGTTAATCTTTTTTTTTTTTTCTTTTCTGAGGTACTGCCAAAAGTTGATGCACTACAAACTCTTTTTATCCATCTCCTTGCTGTTTGCTCATCAAAGTAGACAAGGAGGGCCAGATGTTATTTGTTGAGTCTCAGTGCTGTTGCCAAGTCTACTGGTAGTGTGAGTTGTTGCTTTAAAGAAAAGGGTAAATCTGCCAGTACTTTGGACGAGAAGGTGCTCCTCTGATGTGTGTGGAATTTGGCATTCAGAATGATATGTTTAAAAGAACAAAAGAACTTCTATGTGTGTGTCCTCTGGTTTACTAACTTTATTCCTCTTTCTTCGTGTTTCTTATGTTGCGCAATAAAATTGTAGTGCATTGGGAAGCGTGAAAATGCAAAGGACTAAATCAAATCAAGACACGTGTCCCCTCGACACACCACGCCTTGCGTGATATCTTCCCTTCTTACTGTGGTCGTAGCTAACTGCTGTCATTTATCGATGCTATTTCTGTTGAGTAAGTTTATCGTCTCTTTATACAGCATTATGCTTATACATTTGAACGATCAGATTTTATTCCCACGTGTGAAACTTGCTTTAATACAGTTTTTTTTTTTTTTAATTTATCATTTATGTGCACACATGAAACTTAGTGAGGAGGACGAAGCGATGTTACTGTAGTAGTCCAAACCCAACCGTCTTCAGTAATCAACTTGGAGTGGGCGGAGCACTGTGCGTTCCATGGTGATGACACTGTGATTGAAGACGTTTCGGTATTCCATAGAACCAAAAGGTTCCAAATCGGAAAACATGTGACGGCAGGTTTAGAATTTTTGGCAACAAGGCTCAGGTTCGAAAAGAAATCTGGTTTCAGCAAGATAAAACCACGGCACACACATTAGCCAGCCGTAAAAATATCTTTGTTGGCGGTAACACGGCCGGTTGGGCCGAAATTGTAGATGAAAACCCCGCCTGAGCATTCACAGACACAAAAAATAAAAATATACCGGCTGGTTGTGCTGAAAAAACACATGTGTCCCCGTATCATACACCACACTTAAAAGTGACCAAAGCCAAAGCAGTATCAACCGCGTCATGTGATTGGTCAATTTCACCAGTTCGGTGAACAGTGATTCTCATTGGCCGGTACTGTCTTAACAACAAAGACAGAAAGCATGATGGAAGGGGACAATGATGAGGGGAAAAAAAACTGTTCTCTGTCACTATTAAAGGTCCCAACGTGAAAATAATAAATAAATTAATGCGTTTCAAATTGAGCAACACATTTGCTGCCATTTTCAAACAAATACAAGTTAATTATAAACCGCCAGCGACAGCGCGGAGCGTGACGAAGGTATCTGTTAGTTGTTGACGGCAATATTAAAAGTTGATATGTTGAAACCTTGATACTCTGTTGATTACAATATTAAAGGAATAAACTTTGATATTCAGTAATTCAGATTTCAAATATTAGATATTTATTTAATTCTACTGTGTTTACAACATCACACACATAATGTAGCATGATGTATGAAAAAAAACTTCCCCGCCAATCCTGGGTGGCCTGCACAGGCAAAAAAAAAAAAAAAAAAAAAAAAAAAAAAAACATTTCTCCCTGCCGGATGAATCTTTTTTTATCATGTTCTTGTTAACAAACAATTTTTTAAGCCTGGCCTGATGTGATTGTTGATAAAAGAAGCGAGATGAATTTTAAAGTGTAGGGAACTATACTTTCTTCTCAGATTCAGTCAAATGCCACAATTATGGCATGCTGCTGCACAGTAAAGATGATTACACACTTACATACATACATACATATAGACAAACAGACAGACAGAAAGACAGACGGAGAGACAGACAGACAGACAGGCAACAAAGCAGCAGAAGAGTTTGTATACTAGGCACAGTGTTTGTCTATGGGTTAGACTGTGTTTTTTTCCAACGGTTTTGAAGAACCCAGGTGATCACAGAGGATAGAAATGGCTGCTTGCTGAAGTGCACTCATTACAGTTCTGGCAAAATATGTCCAAGTTGTTCAACTTATGACAAGATCACGCCCAAAGCAAAGCAAGTGTTCGCCATATGCTGTTAGTGCGTCTACAGGGGGCGTTGCATGTCGTAGTTATGTTGGTAATATACTCAAAGCAGTAATTTTGCACTGGATCATATCCGATTTATGACTCATTGACATGCTCCACAATCGAAGGATGCGCCGTGTGTTTTTTTCTATGACTTGAGTATTTTTTGAGTAATGTTTACATGTATCCCACAAACTCGGCCTCGACTTGATATTTTGGGTCCCTGACTGTACGTTCTTGATCTTAAAACCAATTTTAATCAGAATCTAATCAAACTACATCAGATTTGTGAATGAGAGTTAAAATAACTCAGACGATACGACCTTTCTTCATAAAGCTGTCTCATCTGATTTGACACAATATTTTACATTTATTTATTTATTTATTTATTTACCCGTTGAAGCTATGTAGCTATCATGTAAAAATAAACCATCATATGCCATAATGCTGGGTATTATTATTATTATTGTGGATGCTTATATAGCACAATTTATTTTATACATGTATGCTCAAGGTGTCACTTGTACTTGTACTGTACGGTACCAGTTGTTGCGTTGTTCTATCCTTTTGATGCTGACCGCCAAGCAGGAAGCAACAACTCTCAAATTTTAACGTCTCATAGTATGACGCGGTCAGATTCGAACTCCGACCTTCCGGAGGATAAAGCTGACGCTCTACCTCCTCCTTCTTCTTTTTCTTTCGGCTGTTCCCTTCAGGGGTCGCCACAGCAAATGATCTGCCCCCATCTCTCCCTATCCTCTGCATCTTCTACTCTTACTCCAACGACCTTCATGTCCGCCTTCACCACATCCATAAATCTTCTCTTTGGTCTTCCTCTGGGCCTTCTGCCTGGTAGTTCCAACCTCAGCATCCTACGACCAATATACTCACTATCCCTCCTCTCTACATGTCCAAACCATCTCAATCTAGCCTCTCTGACTTTGTCTCCAAAACATCTAACATGTGCTGTCCCTCTGATGTACTCATTCCTGATCCTATCCATCCTCGTTACTCCCAAAGAGAACCTCAACATTTCAAAGCTGACGCTCAACCAACTGAGCTAAATCCCCGGTATTAGATTAGAGCTGATAATAAAAGTGTAAAACACAGAAAATAAATAAACAGCTCACAAACCTCTCTGCTCAACAAACAAAAAACACATCAAGGCAGACCGACGGACGAGCAGATAATGTGTAGCTAACGAGTACACAGAATCTAATAGAGAGCCCAGAAGCTCCAGTGGAGTTAACATGACAGTGGGCATGGATCTCACTCAGCCAGGCTGGATTTAAAAAGTTTTTAAAAATGCTTGTACAGTGAACCCTCACTTTTCGCGGTTAATTGGGACCGAGACAATCTGCAAAACGCCGAATTTTAGTGAAGTAGGATTGACACACACCCCCCCCCCCCGACTGACATTATACGTACATGTATATGTGTATATAATATCAATAAATACATATTCAATGATATAAATGCTTATAATAACAATTAAACATTCAAAAATAAGATGAAAATAAAATGTAAACACACACACACATACAGACCCGCGCAAACGCATAGATGTGCACCTCACATAAAAATGTCAGTAGTTTTGTTGGGGGATTTTGGGTTGGGTTTTTTTTTGTTTGTTTGTTTGTTTGTTTGTGGGTTTTTTTTTTTTTTTGCTTTTTTTTTTTGTTTTTTTTTTTGCATAATTGGCCTTGTTTTGCAGCATTTTCCTTAACCTTTTCCCTATTTTTCTGTAATTTCCTGATATTTTGATGAATATTTTTGGAAAAACCCGCGATGCACTGAA
Source organism: Plotosus lineatus (assembly GCA_024760905.1). Taxonomy (NCBI): domain Eukaryota; kingdom Metazoa; phylum Chordata; class Actinopteri; order Siluriformes; family Plotosidae; genus Plotosus; species Plotosus lineatus. Next base: position 7,430,710 of record CM045731.1, on the reverse strand, counting down.
GCCACAGGAACTGAAGCATGAAGTAGCGCGTGATCGCTGTATTATTGATGTTACCATTGTTATAAATCTGGTACAACCTTAAAATTCTTTATAAATCGCGAATTAAAAAAGCCAACACTTTAATAATACAAAAATCTGTTTGCTCCCATTTATTTTGTTGTGCTTCTGATATCTGAAAACAATACAAACAGAGTGATGTGCAGTGTGTTACTATCGGAAAATAAAAGCTTGGTGGGCTGAGAAGCAGGCAAGTCTGGTGTAGGTGGAGGTGGGGGCAACAGGTGAGCGTCTTCTGAGACATTTCTGCTTTGGTGATAGAAGAGATGAAGGCTATGACTCTGCAGCTCCAGGACTGCGTTCCCAGCTTTTAATCTTTTTTGTTTTCTATGTACACCTAGTCTATGTACCCACATTCTTTTTTTTTTTTCTTTTTTTTCCTGAGGTATGTTTCAAAACATTTTCCACAATCGACAGAACTCGGGTTTTACAGCAAAGCTTGGTCCTAAAGGGGTGGTTGATCAGGGTAACCTGATGAAGACCTCTGGAGAGGATGCGGTGATTGGAGTAGCTAGAGCATGAATGTGTGCAAAGAATTTTACTGAAGATAGAAAGAATCACAAACATCATCCATGCATTCATTTTCTGAAACGCGTGATCCTTATTAGGGTCGCAGGGAGGCTGGCGCCCATGTCAGGCAACTCTGGGCGAGGGCGGGGTACACCCCGGACATCTCGCCAGACCATCGCAGGGTGGAAAAACACAAACAAGAAGCAGTAAAAGTTTGGCAAAGCATCTGAAGGCAGTAAGCGCAGCATGTTGAAATGTCCATTGGCTCTAATTTTCAGACAGTAATTAACCGTAAAGGATTTGCATCCTCTCACTCACTCACTCACTCACTCACTCACTCACTCACTATCCGCACTGCTGAGAGTACACTCTGGATTGCTCCGTTGCCAGTCCACCACACTCACATTTACAATTAGGGGCAAATTGGAATAGCCACAAAGCATACCGTGCATGCCCTTGGACTGTGAGAGAAACCAGATCACCCTGTGGATAGCCACACAGGAATAGATCAAATATGCAAACTTTGCAGACAAACACTTTTCCACCTTTGAGATTAAACCCAGAACCTTCTTGCTCTGAAGTGCAAGTGATAACCACGATGCCATTATAAATATATTAAATATACAGTATTCATATAAAACCTCGGGCAGTGGTGGTCTAGTGGTATAGGGTGCTGGATTGCTGATCCAAAGGTTGGGGGTTCGAGTCCCACTATCCACAGGGTTGTCACTGTCCTCCCCAGTGCAGCGAACTGGATTATCAAAGGCCGGCCATGTCTCTCACTGTCTATGGTGTGAGGCATGTAAAAGAACCATTGCTGACTTTCGACAAGAGTAGCTGCAAAGCCGTCGGCGTGTTTCCGCCCTGCGATGGCCTGGCGAGCTGTCCAGGGTGTACTCTGCCCTCGCCCGAAGTTGGCTGGGATGGGCGCCAGCCTCCCCGCGACCCTAATTAGGATTAAGCGGTGACAGAAAATGAATATAAAACCTGGGCAGCATGGTGGTGTAAAGGTTAGCACAAGGTTTGAACCACTGTGCCTGGCGAGGGCGTTTCTGTGTGAAGTTTGCGTGTTCTTTCCATGCTTCTGTGGGTTTCCTTCAGGTGTTCTGGTTTCCTCCTACAGCACAGAGCCGTGCACATTGGGATAACTGGGTACTCAAATTGTCTTTAATGTAAACGGTTGTGTTGGCGAGCTGTACAAGTTGTACCCTCTCTGGCGCCTTCTGGGATTTGCTTCAGCCTCTCTAAATGAAAAATTTGAAATTCTATATACAGTTGTAGCTTGACTTACGAGTGTTCTTTATAATGAATGTTCCATGATACAAGCTTCGATCCCACCAAAAATCTGCCCGATCCAACCAGCAAAATTTTGATTTACGAGCTCTGCTGGGGAAATGGCTTTTCCGGGCCTTTTAGCCTCGTATTCTTCTGCGTATATTCCTCCATGCTCCGAGAACGCCTTCTGCGGTGCTTCTCAATTATTTTCTGTGATGCCCCCTATAGGGGAAAAAAAAGAAATTCCCCTCCCCACAAGCACCCTGTCCACAACTATAAATAGTGTTTACTGCATTTCATATCGTTTGATCGGTGCTTTTTCCGTACACCATAGGGAACACAGTGAGAGCACCATTGCCACCTACTGTAGAGGATGTGCAATTACACTTAAACCTAATACAGTAAGGCAAAAAAGCATGTTCCCTAGGGTCATACCCCCCCCTTCAGCATCACAGCCTTGTTTTTGTGGCATTTTCCTTAACTTTTTCCCATATTCTTCCTTAATTTCCTTATTTTTTTAATTTGGTTATTATTTATTTATTTATTTTTTTAAAACCCGCGATGCATTGAAGCGCGAAGTAGCGAGGGATCCCTGTTTCTACCAGTCCTCAAAAAATTAGCATATTGTGATGAAGTTCATTATTTTATGTAATGTACTGATAAAAATTAAACTTTCATATATTTTAGATTCATTTCACACCAATTGAAATATTTCAGGTCTTTTATTGTTTTAATTCTGATGATTTTGGCATACAGCTCATGAAAACCCAAAATTCCTATCTCAAAAAATTAGCATATCATGTTCAGGTAGTCTAAACGAGCTATGAACCTAATCATCTGAATCAACCAATTAACTCTAAACACCTGCAAAAGATTCCTGAGGCTTTTAAAAACTCCCAGCCTGGTTCATTACTCAAAACCACAATCATGGGTAAGACTGCCGACCTGACTGCTGTCCAGAAGGCCATCATCGACACCCTCAAGCAAGAGGGTAAGACACAGAGAAATCTCTGAGCGAATAGGCTGTTCCCAGAGTGCTCTATCAAGCCACCTCAGTGGGACGTCTGTGGGAAGGAAAAAGTGTGGCAGAAAACGCTGCACAACCAGAAGAGGTGACCAGACCCTGAGGAAGATTGTGGAGAAGGGCCGATTCCAGACCTTGGGGGACCTGTGGAAGCAGTGGACTGGGCTACAGGTGCCGCATTCCCCAGGGCAAGCCACTTTTGAACCAGAAACAGCGTCAGAAGTGCCTGACCTGGGCTACAGAGAAGCAGCACTGGACTGTTGCTCAGTGGTCCAAAGTACTTTTTTCGGATGAAAGCAAATTTTGCATGTCATTGGGAAATCAAGGTGCCAGAGTCTGGAGGAAGACTGGGGACAAGGAAATGCCAAAATGCCTGCAGTCCAGTGTCAAGTACCCACAGTCAGTGATGGTCTGGGGTGCCATGTCAGCTGCTGGTGTTGGTCCACTGTGTTTTATCAAGGGCGGGGTCAATGCAGCTCGCTATCAGGAGATTTTGGAGCACCTCATGCTTCCATCTGCTGAAAAGCTTTATGGAGATGAAGATTTCATTTTTCAGCACGACCTGGCACCTGCTCACAGTGCCAAAACCACTGCTAAATGGTTTACTGACCATGCTATTACTGTGCTCAATTGGCCTGCCAACTCTCCTGACCTGAACCCCATAGAGAATCTGTGGGATATTGTGAAGAGAAAGTTGAGAGACACCAGACCCAACACTGTGGATGAGCTTAAGGCCGCTATCGAAGCATCCTGGGCCTCCGTAACACCTCAGCAGTGCCACAGGCTGATTGGCTCCATGCCACGCCGTATTGAAGCAGTCATTTCTGCAAAAGGATTCCCGACCAAGTATTGAGTGCAGAACTGAACATAATTATTTGAAGGTTGACTTTTTTGTAATAAAAGCACTTTTTTTTATTGGTCAGATGAAATATGCTAATTTTTTGAGATAGGGATTTTGGGTTTTCATGAGCTGTATGCCAAAATCATCAGTATTAAAACAATAAAAGACCTGAAATATTTCAGTTGGGGTGCAATGAATCTAAATTATATGAAATTTTAATTTTTATCAGTACATTACAGAAAATAATGGGGGGGGGCAATGGTGGTCTAGTGGTATAGGGCGCTGGATCGCTGATCCAAAGGTTGGGCGTTCGAATCCCACTCTCCACAAGGTTGTCACTGTCCCCCCCAGTGCAGCTAACTGGGTTGTCCAAGGCAGGCCATGTAAAAGAACCATTGCTGACTTTCGTAAAGAGTAGCTGCAAAGTCGTCAGCGTGTTTCTGTCCCTTGCTAAAAGGGTTGTGACAGGAAGGGCATCCGACGTCAAAACCTCTGCCAAATTAAACTTGCAAATCAGATGATTCGCTGTGGCGACTCCCGACTAAAAGGGAAAAAGCCGAAAGGAAGACAGACAGACATTACAGAAAATAATGAACTTTATCACAATATGCTAATTTTTTGAGTAGGACTAGTATATATATATATATATATATATATATATATATATATATATATATATATATATATATATATATATATATATATATATACACACACACACACACACACACACACACACACACACGTAGTGGTTAGCATGTCTGCCTCACAGCAAGAAGGTCCTAGGTTCGAGTTCTGGGCTCAGACATTTCTAAGCGGACTCTGCGTGTTCTTGTGCTTGTGGGGGTTTCTTCTCTGATTTCCAACCCCCGGTCCAAAGACCTGCACTTTCAGCTAATTGGCTGTACCAGATTTCCTATTGGTGTGACTGTTAAAGTGAGTGTGTATGTGTGTTGGTGATAGAAAGATACATTACAGAACTAGGGTTACTATCCGGATACTCACAGACTCGTCTGATTAGTAATTCTAAAGCTTTTTTTTTTTCTTCGTACTATTAATGATTTCCCAGATTTTCTTAGTTCCCACAATATTCTCAATATTCCCACATTTTTACAAGAAATTTGATGATGAATTTGTCTGCCTTAATCCTGTCTACAGGTGCCTGATCTCTGACACTGATTAATATTATTGATTGAGTGTAGTGCTACTAAATAATTAAATAAATAAATAATAATAATAATAATAATAATAATAATAATAATAATAATAATAATAATAATGTCCCACTTGCATTCTCTATCTCACTCTCATGCCAATACGTCATCGCACCTTTGCACGGTTGTAAATCTTTTTTTTTTTCTTTTTTTTTTTTCTTCTTACCCAGATCCATGCTCGCCCAACATGGCATGCACCGCGTACGATAGTTTGCACAAATGTTATTCTCCTGTGGACATCGCAGGCACTGTCTGTATTCAAAAGGATCATGCTATTGTGAAGTACAATAAATCGTATTTGCTCCTCTAAATTGCTGGATGATGATGATGATGATGATGATGATGACATTAAAATTCTTGTCCATGTATCTTTCAGACTGTAGTTGATATTGGATTGTGTCTTTATGAATTGTGCACAGTCTAACATAAGCCCATTTTTCTATTTTTGTGTTCAGTGTCATTTGAGCACATGACAAAAACAGTGATGAAAGGTTATTTGGGACGATAACAACTTGCAATTTTTGTTCGTCCCCCAGTGCAGCTACCCGGGGCTATCAAAGGCCAGCCATGTCTCTCACTGTCTGTGGTGGGAGACATATAAAAGAACCATTGCTGACTTTCATCAAGAGTCGGCTGTATAGCCATCAGCATGCTTCTGGCCTGTGATGGCCTGGCGAGCTGTACAGGGTGTACTCTACCCTTGCCCTGAGTCAACTGATATGGGTGTCAGCCTCCCTGGGACCTTAATTAGAATTAACCGGTTCAGAAAATGAATGAATGAATGTTTTTGTTTTCTCGCAGTGACAGTGAAGGTCATGTAAGAATAATCATCCATTCATTCCTTCACTCATTCATTTTCTATGCAGCTTAATCCTGATTAAGGTTGCAGGGAGGCTGGTGCCCATCTCAGCCAACTATGGGCAAAGGCAGGGTACACCCTGGACAGCTCGCCAGGCCATCACAGGGTTCAAGAATATTGAAATAAAAATATAAAAGAAAGAAATTTGTTCTTTAAAGGATGAGGACGGCCACCTCTAGACTGTTATTTTATAATTTTTGGAGAGTATTACTGTACTGGGACGGAAGAGCAGCAGAGCGTGTTGCGTTGTGTCGTGAATCTTACCCAAAAGCCTTGCTGTGTGGCGTTTGCGTGCTCTTCCTATGCATGTATTGGTTTTCTCTGGCTGCCAATGTTTGTTCTGGCCCTGACCATTCTGTTTTCAGTATGCGTGGGACCACAGCCCCTAAACCCCCCCCAATCCGCAGTCAATGGCCCACAGGGGTTTTGGCTGCAATAAACCATCACCTTTTCAAAGGTCTCCCCTGAGTCCTCAGTCCACAGATTTTCCTCTTGCAAGAAAGACACACCAGAGCCTTGTGTCCTATTTTATGATGTAAGCAAACCAGCTGAACAAACAGACTCCTTCCCTTATAATCAGACGGTGTCGGTTTTATTTTGGTGTTTTCAGGAGCTTAACTGGCATGAAAAACAAAAATAAATTCGACCCTGAGGTGTCTAAATATCACAGCCAACAATTCTTCATTCTTGGAGGTTTCTCATTCTCTTTACATTAATCCATTAAAGTGTCGGGACGCCCGTCTTTGGACAATTCTGTCTTTTAAACTTTGATGGTTACGAGAGTCATGATGTCGTGTGCAAAGTTGTGGTTTAGAAAATGTTTGAATGATACAAACCTAATGGAGATATGTGGAAGCCATCCACTATCAAAAAAAACATAATTTACTGAAGCGACCAAAACAAGGTCCACGGGGACAGAACAAACTGCAAGGTGTGTGACCTTGTACTCATTCATCAAACACATTCATTTTCTGAACCATGTAATGCTGGTGCCCATCTCAGCCGACTCCTGGTGAGGGATGGGTGCACCCTGGACAGCTCGCCAGACCATCGCAGGGCCAACACTCACAGAATCATATACACACACACACACCGAGGGGAGATTTGGAGCAGCCACTTCACCTACTGTGCATATCTTCGGACTGTGCGAGGAAACTGGAGAACCCAGAGGAAACCCACGCAAGCACGGACAGAACACGCAAACTCCACACAGAAACACTCGAGCTGGGAATCAAACGCAGGACCTTCTTGCTGTGAGGTGGACACCGCCGTGCCACCCATGACCCCGTATAAGAATCGTTAATCTTATTTGACAATCAATAAACTGTCTCGAAAACTTAATATAATGCTTTTTTTTTTTTCATTCTAGAGACCGTGCTGAGCTTTGTGGATGATATTCTTTCTGGAGCCAAATCCCCATGTGTGATGCTGGGTGAAATCCCAGCTCCACTTAGTTCCATCTCCCTGATTGTACGCTGTCTGGAACCTGATACCACGTATATGTGAGTGATGCCTTCTGTTTTCATGTCAATGTGCAGTGCTGGCAGCTGGGTGGGTTTTAAAATAAAATGAAACGTATTACTCGTGTTTATTATAGTTTAATGGTGGATTGGTGTAAATCACTCTCTTTCGGGAAACACACCCATAGGTGTGTGCACCCCGAGGGCTTCCATTATGATCTTCATCGAACCTTCTTTAAAATGTTACTTTTCTTCCAGACCTGGCCGTGTTAGGGGAGGTAGATGTGAGAGATTTCCAAAAGTGATTTATTTTACTAGAGGTGATAGTTTTTTGTGTGTATGTGTGAATCTGTGGCAGTCGTTTTAGACAGCTTATTAGATTCAGATTTTAAGAGTTCTGCATATAATTCAGTAAACTGCCAACATAAATATGAACCCTATTCGTACATTAGCAGAATACGAGTTGTTTGTGAGAAAATCGTTTTTGAAAACCGAAAGCACATTAGTGTTTTTTTTTTTTTTTTTCTCTCCATGTTTCTGTTGTGTGCAGGGGCCGATGGTGTAGGGAATCCCAGTTGGACCCACACTGTGCAAAGACCCCTGGGCAAGATCTCAACCCAGGGATCCCAGATCTCCGCTATTTAGCGGATTTCCTCTATTTTTACTCTCCTATTTAGCGGAATTCCGCTATTTTTACTCTCCTATTTAGCGGATTTCCTCTATTTTTTCAACTTCAGGAGCCTTGCAGCCCCTATGACCCCCCCCTCCCCAGCTGAACTATTTCACTTCCTCTATTTCTGAACCAGTTTCCTCTATTTTTTCCTAAACCACGCTGGGATCCCTGTCAACCACAAGTGTGCCTCTGTTCACCCAGCAGTATAAATGGGTACCAGTAAAAATATACTGGGAAGGTAACCTGTGATGGATTCGCGCCCCATCCAGGAGGAGTTGAACTCCTAGTCGCTTCATGCTATGGAAACCGGGAATAAGTGCCGGCCGAATGAGCCACTAGGCTTGAATGTAAAAAGCCCAACAGATTTACCTTACCTACCTTATTACTGTTGTAATTGGCACTATATTCTTAAAATAAAGGGTTGATATTTCAATCTATCAGCAAGTGTAGATAATTATTTTAGCAATTCAGTGCCATTCACTTCAGTTCATTAAATGGAATATCCAGTGAGTGATCTTTCATCTAATTGTGGCACTTTTTTTTGACCTCTGCTTTTACAATAATACTGTTACCAAACTTGAAGATGTGAGTATGCTAGTGCGCAGGTAAAACCCCACATGCTTTTATCGGCAAGTATGTTTTTGTGTATGAGGCAGAAGGATAGTTTAAATCAGGACACCGTTAAAATTTTCAGACAACTGGGGAAGCGTTTCAAGCTTTGGAATAGCTTTAAGGAGTATTGGAAGCAGAGCTTAATGGTGATAGCAGAAACAGGAGTTGGAGGTTGAGTGTGCTTTTGAAGTCCAAAGTAAAGGGCCGCCAATAAACCAGTGCAAGCTTTCCTATACAGATGTTACCAGAGGTGTTGTTTTAACCAATATGATGCAGCAACATATATATATATATATACATATATACTAGTCCTTCTCAAAAAATTTGCATATTGTGATAAAGTTCATTTTCTGCAATGTACTGATAAACATTAGACTTTTATACATTTTATATTCATTACCCACAACTGAAGTAGTTCAAGCCTTTTATTGTTTTAATATTGATCATTTTGGCAAAAAAAGTAAAGAAAAACCAAAAATCCCTATCTCAAAAAAATAGCATATTTCATCGGACCAAAAAAAAAAAAAAAAAAAAAAGTCAACCTTCAAATAATTATGTTCAGTTCTGCACTCAATACTTGGTCGGGAATCCTTTTGCAGAAATGACTGCTTCAATACGGCGTGGCATGGAGCCAATCAGCCTGTGGCACTGCTGAGGTGTTACGGAGGCCCAGGATGCTTCGATAGCGGCCTTAAGCTCATCCACAGTGTTGGGTCTGGTGTCTCAATTTTCTCTTCACAATATCCCACAGATTCTCTATGGGCTTCAGGTCAGGAGAGTTGGCAGGCCAATTGAGCACAGTAATACCATGGTCAGTAAACCATTTAGCAGTGGTTTTGGCACTGTGAGCAGGTATCAGGTCGTGCTGAAAAATGAAATCTTCATCTCCATAAAGCTTTTCAGCAGATGGAAGCATGAAGTGCTCCAAAATCTCCTGATAGCTACTGCATTGACCCCGCCCCGCCCTTGATAAAACACAGTGGACCAACACCAGCAGCTGACATGACACCCCAGACCATCACTGACTGTGGGTACTTGACACTGGACTTCAGGCATTTTGGCATTTCCTTCTCCCCAGTCTTCCTCCAGATTTCCGAATGACATGCAAAATTTGCTTTCATCCGAAAAAAGTACTCTGGACCACTGAGCAACAGTCCAGTGCTGCTTCTCTGTAGCCCAGGTCAGCCGCTTCTGCCGCTGTTTCTGGTTCAAAAGTGGCTTGGTCAGGGGAATGCGACACCTGTAGCCCAGTCCACTGCTTCCACAGGTCCCCCAAGGTCTGGAATCGGCCCTTCTCCACAATCTTCCTCAGGGTCCGGTCACCTCTTCTGGTTGTGCAGAGTTTTCTGCCACACTTTTTCCTTCCCAGAGACGTCCCACTGAGGTGCCTTGATACAGCACTCTGGGAACAGCCTATTCGCTCAGAGATTTCTTTCTGTGTCTTACCCTCTTGCTTGAGGGTGTCAATGATGGCCTTCTGGACAGCAGTCAGGTCGGCAGTCTTACCCATGATTGCGGTTTTGAGTAATGAACCAGGCTGGGAGTTTTTAAAAGCCTCAGGAATCTTTTGCAGGTGTTTAGAGTTAATTGGTTGATTCAGATGATTAGCTTAATAGCTCGTTTACACTACCTGAACATGATATGCTAATTTTTTGAGATAGGAATTTTGGGTTTTCATGAGCTGTATGCCACAATCATCAGGATTAAAACAATAAAAGACCTGAAATATTTCAGTTGGTGTGCAATGAATCTAAAATATATGAAAGTTTAATTTTCATCAGTACATTACAGAAAATAATGGGCTTTATCACAATATGCTAATTTTTTGAGAAGGACTAGTATATATATATATATATAGATAGATAGATAGATAGACAGATAGATAGACAGACAGAGGGATCCGTGGGGCAGTGGTGGTCTAGTGGTATAGGGCGCTGGATCGCTGATCCAAAGGTTGGGGGTTCGAGTCCCACTCTCCACAAGGTTGTCACTGTCCCCCCCCAGTGCAGCTAACTGGGTTATCAAAGGTGGGCCATGTCTCTCACTGTCTATGGTGAGAGCTTCATGTAAAAGAACCATTGCTGACTGTCGTAAAGAGTAGCTACAAAGTCGTCAATGTGTTTTTGTCCCTTGCTAAAATGACAGGAAGGGCATCCGACGTAAAAACCTCTGCCAAATCAAACATGTGAATCAGATGATTCGCTGTGGCGACTCCCGAGTAAAAGGGAAAAAGCCAAAAGGAAGACAGACATATACAGGGATCCCTCACTTTCTGTGGTTAATTGGGACCAAGATCCCCCCCGCGAACACCAAATTCCGTGAAGTAGGATTGCCCCCCCCCCCCCGCCCACTGATGTATATGTGTATATCACATCAATATATACATATTCAACACTATAAATGCTTATAATAACAAGTAAACATTTAAACATAATGCACAAAATGTAAATAAAATATAAATACACACACAAATACAGACGCGCGCACGCTCAGATGTGTACCTCACGTAAAAATGTAAGTAGTTTTGTTGGGGGGTTTGGGGTTGTTTTTTTGCTTTTGTTTGAGTTTTTTTTATTTATTTTTTTTTTTTTTTGCACAATTGGCCTTGTTTTGCGGCATTTTCCTGAACTTTTCCCACTATTCTTCCTTATTTTTTAAATCAATGAAGATTTAAGAAAAAAAAAAACCGATGCACTGAAGTTGCATGAATTGAAGCGCGAAGTAGCGAGGGATCCCTGTGTATGTATGTGTGTGTGTGTGTGTGTATATATATATATATATTTATACTGTATATTTTTTCTTCTTTTTTTCTGCTTAATCCAATTTGAATCTTGGGTCTTGCTTACTGAGTCTTGTTAAAATTTTGAAGGTCACACATTTTGGCATTGCTTCATTCAGAGGGCTTCTCTGTTTTAATTATTTTTATTTTCTGCTGGTTGTCCATCATCTTAAAACAGCTTCAATTTTACAATATCCACATCTATAACCTGCGCATTTTTGCTAAAGCAATTCAACTAGTCTTTAACTCCCAGATACTATTCAACAAAAACACCACTTTTAAAGGAGTATCTTCTGTTCGTATTATAAGGTCTTTGGAGCAGTCAACAGTTCAAGTAATTTTCAAGAGAAATCAAACCCAAAATTAGTAAAATCTTGAATATATATGTATGCAGCACATCCGTCTCACAGCAAGAAAGTCCTGGGTTCGATTCCCAGCCCGGGTGTTTCTGTGTGGAGTTTGCATGATCTCCTTGCATAGGTTTCCTCCGGGTACTCCGGTTTCCTCTCACGGTGCAAAAACATGCACAGTAGGTTAATTGACCATTCCAAAGCTGTCCTAGGTGTGAATGTTTGTGTGAGTGCTGGCCCTGTGATGGTAAATGAGTCTGGTGTACCCTGCCCATGCCTGGAGTCTGCTGAGATGGGCGCCAGCCTCCCCGTGACCCTAATTAGGGTTAAGCGGTTCAGAAAATGAATGAATGAATATATGTATGTATTTAAAGAAAAGGCAGTAGTGGCCCTGTAGTAAGGTGCTGGATTACCGTTCCCAAGGTCCGGGGTTCAAGCCCCACTGTCAACGGTTGCCACTGCTATCCCCCGATGCAGCTAACTTTATTATCAAAGGTCGGAAATGTCTCTCACGGTCTGTGGTGAGAGGTTCATCTCAAAGAACCATTGCTGACGTTCGTCAAGAGTCGCTACATAGCCGTGTTTCTGCACTGCGATGGCCTGGCGAGCCGTCCAGGATGTACTCTGCCCTTGCCCAGAGGCGGCTGAGATTGGTGACAGCCTTCTCGTGACTCTAATTAGAATTTAGGGGTTCAAAAAATGGATGGATGAATGTAAAAAAAAAATAAATAATCAGATGGTTGTCTCTGTAAAAACCGAAATGCGAAGCTTGATGGTCTATTAGAAGGAAAGACTGTTGAGAGAACTTGCAGTGCTCAGGGAACAGTCTTCATCATCGCCTTACTGCACTTAAGCAAATGGCCTCCACCTTCAGAGAACTGGCACAGAAAATCCCCTCGTACAAAATGAGTTGTTCGTGACGTCTGCTGATGGCAGACTCTTCTTTTTCATGCCCAGCAAGCAGAAGAAAGCCATCAGACCATAATCATTCAAAGTCCAGCTGTGGAAGTTCTTGTCCTTTATCATTAAAAAAAACAGAATGCAGGCACATTTGTATCTCTCTGCTGATGCCAAACAAAAGTCTTGTGTGATTGAGATCACCAGTCTAACCATGCGGTCTTTTCTGGCCTTCATCCTCAAAATAACTGATGTGCTACATGGGGGGGGGGGGGGGGGGGGGAGTAAGAAGGCGGCGCTGGATTTAGCAGAAAAACATCATCTGGCACTTGAAGCAGTGAAGCACACTTTGGAAGAGTCATTTGACATTAATAAAAAACTCCACAAACGCAGTGAACACTTCACCACATCGCTGTATGGTGTCGACTCTCTGAATGTCAGTGAAGCAAGGTACATATTATTTTGCCGCCGAAGTGACCAATCCCAAACATTTCCTGCCACAACCCAGAATGCTCTGAGACAGCGTAGAGAACAAGCAAACTTCCAGGTGGCACTTTGGCAATCCCGGGCCTAATAATCTTGGCTGGAGAGTAGCTAATGACATGGTGGTGCTTTACTGGACAGATTAAAAATTAATAAATAAAAAAATCCCAATCATACTGATGGAATATTCTCAACAAAGCAATGCACTTGCAGAACGTGGGTCTACCATGCACTCATATATATATATATATATATATATATATATATATATATATCAAAGTAGAGACTAATCAAACAAAGCAAATCAGCAAATAGTGAATGATGATGATGATGATGATGATGATGATGATGAAACTGGGTCATCAAAGGCCAGCTGTGTCTCTCACTGTCTATGCTGCGAGGCTCATGTAAAAGAACCATTACTGTCTTTCGTCAGAGTAGGCTGCATGGCCGTCAGCATGTTTCTGCCCTGCGATGGCCTGGCAAACTGTTCAGGGTGTACTCTGCCCTCACCCAGAGTCCGCTGAGATGGGCACCAGCCTCCTCGTGACCCTAAATGGGATTTATGCGGCTCAGAAAATGAATGAATGAATTAAAAAGGGATAAATGCCCAATTCATGAGGACCCCATATGAATAAAATTAGGACATGAGTTGTTAATGCAAATTTAAATTCGCATGCAATAAATAAATAACAAATATGCAATATTACAGGTTTTTGTTCGAGTGATTACAGAAGTCAAAGATTAGAAAGTTGAAACGAACCAAAAAAACAAAATTAGGGTGGCGGGGAGGCTGCTGCCCATCCCAGCCAACTCCAGGTGAGGGCAGAGTACACCCTGGACAGCTCTCCAGGCCATCGCAGGGCGGAAACACGCTGACGGCTTTGCAGCTGCTCTTGTCAAAAGTCAGTAATGGTTGTTGTTGTTTTTTTGTTTTTTTTTACATGAACCTCCCACCATAGACACTGAGAGACATGGCCGACCTTTGATAACCCAGTTAGTACACCAGGACGACAGTGACAACCTTGTGGAGAGTGAGACTCGAACCCCCAACCTTAGGATCAGTGATCCAGTTCCCTATACCACTTAGACCACCACTGCCCTGCGATGTACAAATTGTGAAAGTTAATGTTTCAGGGTTTCACGGAGAAATGAAAAGTCGCCGGAACGAACTCAAAATTTGGACGTCTCACGTGATGGACTACAGACAAAATCTCCAGGAATTTGCGGCAAGGTCCCTCCCACATAAATTATAGGCTATAGAACAACATATGAACGTTTTGCACGTAAGCCCCATTTCTCCACACAACATTAAAACGCGATGTTTCCGTTTTTAAATGAAGCTTTAATGAGACGAGTGATACGAAGCAACCCCTTTTTCCATTGAAAAACACTCCATTATGCAAACACTTTCAATTCACAACAACCCTGATTGGCTCAGTAAATTATAGGCATCCTTTCCCAGTCTTCCAGATAATAACAACGTTTTAATGGTGTCTGTGTCCAGGCCCATCAGACCCACATGCAACAATACTGTCTGTGCTGTTACAGCTAGTTGTTTATATTGGCATCCACTAGATGGCGATACAATCCAACCTAAAGGTACCAACCAACCACTTGCTCTAGCACTGCCATGGTAATCCTGCTGCATCTAATTCTGGAACTAATCTGTGTGTGGAAGCTTTTACAGCTGCTGAGTGTTTATCTTATTCATATACTCGAGTGTGTCGGTTATCTGTAAGCTGAGAAATACAAAGTAGGGGCAATTTCAGAACGTTCTGTAACAGTCTGTACATTCATTTCCACTCTTTACAGGTGCAACGCCCAATTAGAATTTAGCTTAAAGTGTGCAATAATATTATTTAGCTTTAATAACTCGCTCGTTTGTTGTTGTTTTTTGTTTGTTTTGAACATGTCTACTGTGAACAGGGTGTGTACGCATCGTTCGATTGTTGCCTTAATGTAATGAAGCATAAATCCGTAGATCAGTGAGGTTGGCAGGTGGACATTACAAACAGATTGGTGAACATGCATTATGTAACAATGCATATACTGTAGGTGATGGTACGCTTGCCTCAAATACTTTACCAACATTTACTGATTGGATGGTGCAGAGTTAAGGGTCTGGCACTGTGGCCCTCATTTACATCTGCATCTATTCACATCTGCATATAGGGGTGGGGAACAAATGGAGGAAGAAGCGAGACAAATGATATTGTCGAGAAGTTCTACAACCTGTACTAAAACTTGGTCTTGTTTGTAGGTTCAGACTTTGGGCCGTGGACAATACAGGCAGGCGCTCCAGCCCCAG
The DNA here is from genome assembly GCA_024760905.1 of Plotosus lineatus. Classification (NCBI taxonomy): domain Eukaryota; kingdom Metazoa; phylum Chordata; class Actinopteri; order Siluriformes; family Plotosidae; genus Plotosus; species Plotosus lineatus. The sequence continues at coordinate 7,415,365 of CM045731.1, read as the reverse complement.
TGAGGTCACAATAAAGACTCCTTGTCCTGCCGTGGATGATGTGAAAGCACAAGGTAACCATCACTTTGATGACGTTTATTTATAGAGTCTGAACTTGACTGATGGTCTTGGCCACGAATAAAGTAATTTCTTTTCTTCTCCGGGACGGGACCACAGCACCCTACGTTTATATGAGCAATATGTAGAACAAATGCTACTGCAGTTAGATAAAAATCTTCATAATAGTCTCATAAACGTTACCTAAAACTCACCGAACCATTTTATATGTTCTACGAACATCCAAGTTCATGCGGAGTTTTCTTCAGGAAGAATGTATTTTATTCTTGTGTTATGTATTTCTGGATTAGGTCTCTCAAAATTATATCATGGCCATTATACGCATATTACATATGGAAGTGATAGCTCATGCACGTTTATATTATAACGAATCTGCATACAACACACTATAGAGAACATGCATTAGGTTAAGTTTCTCATTTGACCAAACATTGTACACACTTTGCATGTGAAATTATCCATTCATTCATTTTCTGAACTGCCGAATCCTAATTTGGGTCGTGGGGAGGCTGCCGACTCGGGGCGAGGGTAGAGTACACCCGGACGGCTCGCCAGGCTATCGCAGGGCAGAAAAACGCTAACGGCTATCCAGCTCCCCTTGTTGAAAGTCAGCAATGGTTCGTTTAGATGAACCTCACACCAGAGACAGTGAGAGACATGGCCGGCCTTCGCTAACCCAGTTAGCTGCCCTGGGGGGGTGAAATTAGACTTTTCATTAAATTAAGGGTTGGGTACCAACAGATATAGTAATTTAATACCAGTATATTTTGTTTTAATCAAATTTTTAGTACATCACTTTTAAGACCTATCCATGATACGTAACACATAAATAGTATTAGCGCTGTTTTGCTAAATTGTATTTGAACTCCTGGCTGCTGATCTATTCAATATTTACTCTCTTACCATACATGTTTCTTCATATCACATAGAATACTGGATTTTTTATTTTTAAGTGGGGAAAAAGATATATACGTCGTCTTCTCCTTCTTCTTCTTCTTTTCCTTTCGGCTTTTCCCTTCAGGGGTCGCCACAGCGAATCATCTGCCGCCATCTCACCCTATCCTCTGCATCTTCTTCTCTTACACCAACTACCTTCATGTCCTCCTTCACCACATCCATGAATCTTCTCTTTGGTCTTCCTCTCGGCCTTCTGCCTGGTAGTTCCAACCTCAGCATCATACTACCAATATACTCACTATCCCTCCTCTGTACATGTCCAAACCATCTCAATCTAGCCTCTATGACTTTATCTCCAAAACATCTTACATGTGCTGTCCCTCTGATGTACTCATTCCTGCCCCCCCCCCCCCCCCCCAAAAAAAAAAAAAAAAAAAAAAAAATATATATATATATATATATATATATATATATATATATATATATATATATATATAATTCTACACAAAATCAGTTTGCGTACCGACATCAAAATACGAACTTCGTTATAAGTAAAAACATGCTTCTATAAATGAGCCTGAATGTATATAATTACATAACACATTTTTTTCCCCCTCCACATCTGTTCTTTTAGAAATAGCAGATAAAATTTACAACCTGTTCAACGGCTACACGAGTGGGAAGGAGCAGCAGACAGCCTACAACATGTTGATGGATTTGGGCTCACCCACACTTCACCGTGTACTGTACCACTATAACCAGCGCTATGAAAGCTTTGGAGAATTCACCTGGCGTTGCGAGGATGAACTTGGGCCCAGGTTTGACCCTTTACCCTTTCTTCTGATCTTCCTGTTTGTCTGCAGAAAGAAGCTGGGACAAGCTAGAATTAAAAAAAAAAAACAACTTTACAAAACGTACAGTATATTATAACCACAGGAACCCAAATAAAGAATTGTAATGAAGAAGTTTGGGTAGAGTGATTCCAGCTACATTCCATGGTGCACCAATGTAATTAAACAAACCTTGTGGTGCAGAAAGAGTGTATACAAGATAACCTGTAACCTTATCCAACTATAAACAGTTAATGTTTACTATTATTAGTTGCTCGGATGGCTGCTAACAGTCTATAGATACCTTGTTAATGTTTGTTGAGTGTCAAAAGAGCATGCTGCAAAAGAAGCCTCAAAAAACAAAGCAATTGTTCATTTCTTCATTCATTTTCAAACCGAATAATCCTAATTAGGGTCACAGGGAGGCTAATGCCCATCTCAGCCAACTCTGGTCAAGGACAGAGTACACTCTGGATAGCTTGCGAGGCCATCGGCGGAAAACGCTGACAGCTATACAGCTCCTCTTGACCCAAGTCAGCAGTGGTTCTTTTACATGAACCTACCACCACAGATCGTGAGAGACACGGCCGGCCTCTGATGACCCAGTTATCTGCACTGTGAGGACAGCAGTGATAACCCAGTGATAGTGGAACTCGAACCCCCAATCTTGGGATCGGCAATCCAGCACCTTTCCCCCTCACTGAACTCCAAAACAATTACACGCGGTCCTTGAGTTACGAATGAGTTCCGTTCCTATGATGTGTCGTAACCCGGAATTCCGCGCAAGTCAGATTTTTATCCCTAAATACTCAAATAACTATCCTATAACTATCAGGATTATCCGACGAGGTGGTAGGGTTAGCAAGTGAAGATACGAGTTCTACTGGCCTCTCCACCTTGGTGAAGTATTTCAAGATGTCTGACTATTTTCCTCCCAGATCTTATGGTAGCACCGTACGCTCCATCACCCATCACCCCCCATGAAACTTTCTAAAATTGTTCCATATTGGGGTCATCTGCTTCGAATCGTGCCATACCCTGTTCTAGAAGTGAAAAAGCCTCAGCTAAGCCCTTGCTTGTGAAATGCTTTGGTTCTGGGGTTTCTATGGATTCGTCCTCTGCTTCTCCAATTCAATCAGGTCCTCGGGTGAAAGCTCTTCTCCATCAGAATGCAGAAGTTCTACGATGCCGTCTGTCTTCAACCCCAGATCCAATCGCTGACTGATTTGGACACCTTTATTGATCACAGACTCACGAGTCTCATGAAACCTGTGGAAGTCCTCCAGAAGTCCTTTAGGTTAAACTTTGAATCCTTGTCTTATTTTCTTACGTACAGACGCTCCCCGACTTACGTTCATCTGTTTTTCGATTTTACGTTTTTTAAGTCAAATTTTGAGTTTAGACATACCTACGTAGTACGCTGACGTAATGACGCAATGACGCTGCATTCATTGTTTACAAACTACAGACTGAGTGTGTGTGTGTGTGTGTGTGTGTGTATATATATATATATATATATATATATATATATATATATATATATATATATATATAGAGAGAGAGAGAGAGAGAGAGAGAGAGAGAGAGAGAGAGGATTTTCTGAGTAGATCCTTCCGTAGGAGAGTGCTCAATACTTTTTGGTAGAGCAAATAACAATAAAAATAAAAGGACAGGACAAAGACTTTCTATTGAAACTCCATTTATCACTACAGATCTGTTTCGAGGGGTGGTGAAACCATCCTCTCTCTTCAGGTGATTATAGAAGATTCATTCTTCTATAATCACAACCATCCTCTCTCTTCAGGTGATTATAGAAGAATGAATCTTCTATAATCACCTGAAGAGAGAGGATGGTTTCACCACCCCTCGAAACAGATCTGTAGTGATAAATGGAGTTTCAATAGAAAGTCTTTGTCATGTCCTTTTATTTTTCTTTATATATATATATATATAGCTCAGTTATATAGCGTGTTACCCTTGTGTTAAGACGTCATCTCTGTGACCTTTGTGTTTACAGTTTTGCGGACTGATTGAATTACCTAATTCTGGTTAAATTTGGTTGGTCAGAAGTATAAGCCTACTAGCATGGGTGCAAGTCTCATACACAGAGATGAATTAACTATCTGCTCAGATCCACACAATCTTTATATTTATTATCTTTTAGCAGAATCCTAAGAGTGTATACTTATTTTATTTTATTTTCATTAGGATTTGTACTTGTTCTTTATATGCATCTCTTAAATAAAGTTTACTTATTCACTAACACAAAAGAAAGAACTCTCCGCTTTGCTGGGAGACTGCAACAGTACACTCGAAAGACCGGAAGTCTGTATAACCCGCAGCAAGTACACTACTTTTGCAAGTACACTACTTTCGGTATTGAGTGCCTCACATATTGTAAGCATTGATTGGCTGTTTTAAGCTTCATGTAAAGTAACTCGTAAATAAGTGACTTATTTGAAATTACTGTTGATATTATTTGATATATTTGATATTATTTTACAATGTTATGTTTATAATAATTGATTTAGGGGTGTTTTATGAGATACGGTAATGGTTTTTATGGATGTATAGTACAGTATGAGCGTCATACGTCACTGTAACAACTTACGTTCACTTTCAACTTACGTTCGGCCGTCCGGAACCAATTAAAAACGTAAGTTGGGGAGCGTCTGTACATATATTCAGTGGCATCGTAAAGTCGAAACGTCGAAAGTCAAGAATTACGTAAGTGGAGGAGTGTTGTATATGTACAGTAACCAAATTATTTCCCAGTTACATTTTATATATTCCAAGAAAAGATGAATATCAATACATATCCCAAATCAAGGTGGACTTTCATATATTAAAATTGTAATAAGCTTCACACCAAGGATTGACTGATTATTATGAGTTAATGAAAACATTAACAGCTCTGCATCCCTTGTTTTGAACTTTGGTTTTCCTTCACAGACTACATGGCCTATGTAAAAGTCATTTTCTTGAGCTAATCATAATAGTGAATAATAGTGAGCGAGATGACTCGAGAAGAGGATGTTGGTAGGATAACAAAATATGGAACAAATGACAATGACCACATCACCCCATTCTGTCTGTATGTCCCAGTTCAGTGAGTTATAGTGTCCTGACGAACATCGTGCAATAACAGTGTGATGTCTGAGCCAGACTCCACCTCACCAAACCTCAGAGCACCTCTCCACCATCACTATGGAGCTGTTTTTAACTAATAACATGACACTGCTCTAGGCTTTCTGTTTTTAGATATCTTTTTGCCCACTGTATTTCACCGCAGGAAGACAGACTGTATTCCACAAGCTTTCAACTGGAACACCGCGTACTGAACGCTGAAAGCTCTATCTGACATGTTATCGTTTGACGATGCCTGTGTATCTTTCAGCAGGACGAGATCATCTCTGTAATGTGTGAGCCAAGCTCAGAGAGACATGTGCCATGTTTGAGGTCTGTGTGTTTTGCAACGAAGGATGTTAGAGGAATGTAGCTGCTTGCTTCATACCAGACTAGTGGATATGAAGGAGGAATTGGGGTGGGTGGGGTGGGGGGTGAGGTGGGACCTGGCAAAGTGCAAGAGGGTGAAAATATACCTTGGAAGTGAGAGTCCATTTTCCACTTCCATACATGCTGGGATTTATGGTGACAACCGTTGCTATTTGGAGACCGAAACATACTTTGATGAAAAATTTAAGCATAACAAACCACAGGGTTTTTGTCTTAAGCAAATAAACATCCAGATTCCTGTAACCACCGACATGTGGCAAGATATTAGAAACATAAATACATTCCTGAGTGAAATAGATGACATCTCCGTCCCAAACAAGAATGTTCTTCAATGAAAATGCTACCAATTCTGATATCATTACTCTTCTGGGTTTTTATTTATGATGTTTTATTTTTAGTTATTATTATTATTATTTTTTTTTTTTTTGGTGAAGTGGAAGCCAAAAAAAATAATGAATTTTTGGAAAATGGATTATTAGGATATCATGGACCTATCTGGACAGTTCTTCAAAAAAAAACCCAAAAAAAAAAAAAAACCACAAATCTCAGCAGGAACTGTTTGCATTTAAAATTTTAAAAACAAACCTACTTTCTCTGTGCTTCAGAAAATGAAACCTTTTTCATGAGTCTACCCAGAAACCTTGTTGGTTGCTGGCACTTTGGGCCTCAGTATTTATCCTGTAGAATGTTTAGCTTCTGGTTTGGGCACACAGATGAAATGGAGCCATTTCTCAGTAACGAGACGTTCTCTCTCTCTCTCTCTCTCTCTCTCTCTCTCTCTCTCTCTCTCCATGTCCTCGCTATCACTTTTCAGACACTTGCCTGTTCCAAAAGGAATCCTGCCCACTGCAAAACTTCATCAGCCTTTTTGGTGGATTTGAACTTTCCGTTCTTGCTGTGCATTGACAAAATGAAGTATCTCCTTGAAGCTTACAACCCTTTGCAAAAATTATGGAATCACCAGTCTTGGAGGATGTTCATTCAGTTGTTTAATTTTGCAGAAAAAAAGCAGGTCACAGACATGACACAAACTAAAATCATTTCAAATAGCAACTGTCTGGCTTTAAGAAACACTAAAAGAAATCAAGAAAAAAAAAAAAAAAGTGGTATTCAGTAACAGGTACTTTTTAGACCAAATAGGAGGAATAAATTATGGAATCACTCATTTTGAGGGGAAAAAAATATGGAATCACCCTATAAATTTCCATTCGCAAAACTACCATCTGCGTCTGATTAGATCTGCTCGTTACTTTGCTTCATATTTAGTTGGTCGGGGCTTTCCTTTTAATTGCTTACTTTCTTTATCGCCATGCGAGAGTGTCCACTCATCTGTATTTTTAATAATGTCACATTATATATAATAATACTGTGTTAAATTTCTTGTTTTTTTTTTTTTTTTATGTGATGACAGGAAAGCAGGATTGATTCTGTCGCAGCTTGATGACCTCAGCAGCTGGTGTCGAGGGCTTCTTCAAGAGCCTAAAATTGGTCTACGTAGAGCATCATTTAAATTCCTGGCATGCCGTTACACAGACACCAAGACATTCAGCCTCAGCTGGATGGAGCTCGCCCAAGGGCTGCAAAAATCCTGTGACGAACAAGTGCTTCCCGTAATGTATAATGATTACGGGGAATCTAAAGAAATCTGATTGTCGAATAGGATGATAAAATGAATGTCTATAGAGTCGACACCCGGGACCGCCACGGTCTCTTTATTTAAGGCTCCTCTAAGGACAAAAGTTTATAAAGTTGTACAGCAAGTGTACCTTCTGCGTCAGTTAAATTTATCAGCTTGTTAATCATTTCTTGAACAAATAATGCAGAAATTAGTTTCAAATTTTTAAAAAGTGCACCGCTTGGTGCACGAGTCCTTTTGCAGTACAAACCCAGTGCCCAACCAATGCACACTAAGTGCCACAAACGCGTAGGGGCTCCAGCGTCATGGTTATTTACGACACCCCACTAAAGGTTAAGGATAATTCGTATAATTAATTTTATTTAATACAGAAAATTATGCTCAGCACTTCTGTATTTGTTTTTCGATTGCTCAATAATTCATAACATTTCAATCGTTTCTGTAATTGCAAAGGCATGGTGATGTGTTTCCGTAACGCAAGTACGTGTCGGCTACTTTAATTTCAGTGACTCTGCTTTCTACACATCGCTGTATATTGGAGTCTGTATCGTAAACAATGACCCGCGATGATTAAGACGCAGTGCTGAATATTTTTTGTTGTTGTACTGGAACTACAAAGCAAATGTGTTCAATTAAAAGTAAATTGAACTTGAGGCTTTAGCTTATTACGCAATCAAATGTTGATCTTTTAACCACATTTTATTCTTCAGTTCAATACTGGACCAGCATATTTTGCATAGATTCAGGACACTTGGGTTTGAGATCAAATGTGATTATGTGACGAGAGAATAAAATTTCAGCTTTTATTTCCTGATATTTAAATATCTTGAAAACCTGTCACTCTGAAACTGGGGGAGGGGGAGGGGGGGGGCAATAAGCCTCAGGCACCGCTAATGCAGGAACATGAAACACGCTATAAAAGAAAGAAACCACCAGCATACCAGCATCTGAACAAGCACACAAATCTAGGAAGGTGATAGACAGGAGACACAGAAGATGACGTTCATCTATCCAGGTCATCTTCATCTTCTTCCACTTGTTCTGTGGTTGGGTCACGTGGGCCCTCTCCCCATGACTTCCTTCAGCTCTTCTTGGGGGGGCAACAAGGCATTCCTAGACCGACCAGCCAAGAGACATAGTCAGTCCAGCGTATTCTGAGTAGACACCACTGTCTCTTCCCAGGTGGACATGCCCGAAACAAACACCTGGGAGGCATTCGGGAAGCATCCTAACCAGACACCTGAGCCACCTCAACTGGCTCCTCTCAGTGCAATCCATCCTGATCATCTCCAGGTATAAATTAAATTTAAATTAGTTTACACCGCCTGGTCAAAAAAAAAAAAAAAAAAAAAAAAAAACGTTGCACCTGTATTGTTTCAACAACCTTGTGCAATATTACAACATTTATCTCCATCCACAGCGGCAGTAATGTTTTTCTTTATTAAAGTATTGTACTGACAACAGGAGAGACGGCGCATTCTGTAATGTCAAAAGTCCATCACTTTCCAAAGATTTTCAGGAGTTTTCAGTTCCAGAAACTGTGATGGCAGTTCATAATGTGGACCCCCCCCCCCTCCCCCTTAGTTTTACCTTTAGTCAATATTTTAACAAGTGACAAAACAAAAGGGGCAGTGGTGGCCTACTAGTAACAGTGCTAGAAGGTTGGAAGTTCAAGCCCCCCAACCAATGCAGCTAACTGGGTTATCAAAGGCTGGTCATGTCTCTCACTGTATACGGTGAGGTTCATGTAAAAGAACCATCGCTAACTTTTGACAAGAGTAGCTGCATTGCCGTGAGCGTATTTTCGCCCTGCGCTGGCCTGGCAAGCTGTCCAGGGTGTAATCTACCCTCGCTCACAGTCGGCTCGGATGGGTGCCAGCCTCCCCGCGAGCCTAATTAGGAATTAGCGGTTACAGAAAATGGATTAATTTTAGGATGCCAGCACGGACAATACGAAGTCTTCCATATTTTGTCCATAATAAGTTCTATCAACGTAAATTTCAGACTCTTCTTTGGGATTACACTCCGCCACTAGGGGGCATTTGAATTTGATGATTCCATTTCAGTTATACAGGAGAACTTTGGTGGTCGATTACCGATTTGTTGGAAGAGTGAAACAATATTTCCCATCAGAAATCGTTAAAAGTGGATTAATGCGTTCAGATGAATGTTTACTTCCATCAATACAGTTTTATATAATTTGAAAACGAGGTGTATTTATGAACCATATTAATATACAATACATACATTAATTTACAAGAATAAAACAATAATAATTAGTACATAATAATTAACCTAATTATGGACTGCATTTGTTTGCATATCTTTCCGATTGCGATGTGTCAGTGGATTTGGATGGATGCAGAGGAAGAGATGGGGGAGGGGTTATTGCTTTAAGGGGGCGTGGTGGGTTTCCCTTCTCTGTCTCTTGATCGCAGTTGATCCACACGACTTTTCCTTTCCAGTATTACTGCTGCTTTTCTTAGAACTCGGGGTTAAGGGTTAACGTAGCCGTAATGTAACGAATAAACACGATACGCAGTACGAGACTCTCTCTCATTGGCTGTTCAAAGTACTGAACACTGAGCAGCGTTCAGCACACCCAGCTCTGCTCTGTTCCAACTCTGATCATTTGTTCCAACACCAAGGCAGATTTTCCTCGTATTTTTTGATCAAACTCTGATTTGTTTGACTAAAGAAGTCGTTCGACCGCCTGAGGGTCCACTGTGCTTCGAACAGTTAGTTTCATTAATTTTCAGTAATTCTTATTTTATTTGATTAAACAATACAATAAGTTGATCCTTTCGAAACAAAATAAGATTTACAACATAGATATTAAAGAAATAATCGTCAGTGTTCTAATAATATAGTATCGGGTCTATTTGCATAGCACTTTTTACAACTTGCATTATCGCAAAGCAGCTTTACACAGTAAAAGTAGGAATTTATAAAGTATAAAGGAATGTAAACACATTTCTATTACCCCTGCACATCCCTAATGAGAGTCGCCCGCAACGACGGTGGCAAGGAAAAACTCCCTCAGCTTACACGAGGAGGAAACCTTGAGAGGAACCGAATCCAAAAGGGAAACCCATCCTCATATAGGTGAAACCATAAAGATACAAACCATATAAGAGAGACTTGAGTCCAACATGAAGTCCGGTTAGTTATACTGCGACCCAACTGTGTTCTACCATGTTCAAGAAATGAAAGCTGAAATCCCAGTCCATTATGTCACATTTATCTTTTGATTTGAATTTATATGTGCGTACTGTGTAATCTATAGATTCCCTGTAGAGCCTACCCGAGGACCAATTTTCTTGCATAGACTCGTATTGCTTCCTCACTTTACAACTTGTCAATGTGTGTATCTTTACGTTAGCAGAAAAGCACATTGTGTTGCTTTTGTACAGTTTGCTTTGTGTAAATAAAGCTTGACTACCCAGTTACTATTTTCCGAAGTTATGCTAAACTTCATATATCTACCTGTGACATTTCTCGAGGTTTTCATTAGATGTTTATTTTTCCATTAGAACATTGCTTTCTATGTTAACAGATTGACCCACTGTGAATTGGAAATCAAATTTTGCAGAAAAAGGCAAAGTAACTTAATCCTGATGTGATGCTGATGTGATGTCATTACTTAAAACAATGTCGTTTGGGTCCTAATTTTGGCATTTTTTTTTTTTTCTTTCTGTGACAGTTGGAAGTTCATTCAATTAATGTCTGCTGCATGAGCCTTGTAGAGCCAGTACATAACTCAAAGTCCAAACTGATTCAACCTGGCGTTCTTGATCAAGCTTGGTTGAGGGAAATGAGAATTACAGCAACTTTAGTCTTTACACGCCGCATCACTCCACACATGCATTTCATATACAGGGATCCCTCGCGACTTCGCGCTCCAATTCATGCGGCTTCAGTACATCACGTTTTTTAATTAATTTAAAAAACTTTTTAATGTTCATCGAATTAAAAAATGCAACAAAACGGCCAATTATTCAAAAAAAAAAAAAAAAAACCAACCCAAAACCCCACAACAAAACTACTTACATTTTAATGTGAGATGCGCATCTGATTGTGTGTGTATTTATATTTTATTTACATCTTATACATTATTTTATTTTTGAATGTTTATGTGTTATTATAAGCATTTATAGCATTGAATATGTATTTATTGATATTATATATACATATACATGTGCGTATACATCAGTCGGGGTGGGGGGGGTGATCCTACATCGCGGTATTAGGCGGTTGCGGCGGGATCTCGGTCCCAATTAACCGTGGAAAGTGAGGGATCCCTGTAGTTCATTGCATTAAAACTGGTGTAAATGTACACGGCATACATTTCGATCAGAACATCGACTCAGTAAAGCCACTCGAGAGATTTGACTAGCTCACATTACAGTCAAAATTCAGCCAGTTGTAAACATCTGTCTACATCAGCCTGAAATGAGAGGGGGAAATACCTACTCTTAGAATATTTTTTTTCTATTACCCCCTGAAGTATGCATGTGTACAATGGCTTGATGCACTTTTTTTCATCTGAGTAACAATGAAAGCAATACTTGAGTACATAAGGTGATGAATTTACGGTATACTCACGCATTTGCTGAACCCCTTAATCTTATTCGGGTTATGGGGAGGCTGAAGGTAAAGGCGGAATGCACCCTGAACAGCTTCACCAAACCATCGCAATGCCAACACACACACACACACACACACACACACACACAGAGACATACACAAAGCAATTCATACATAGGCAAAACCTAAGGTGCATGTCTTTGGACTGTGGGAGGAAACCAGTGAACCCAGAGAAAACCCACACAAGCACAGGGAGAATAATGGACACCCCGGACAGAGCCGAGGACACGAACCTAGCGACTTCTTGCTGTGAAGTGAGCGTGCAAACAACTAAGCCGCCTTGATTAGAATATAGATTTCTATATATGACAATATTATAAAATAATGATCAATGTTTCTGATGTTCTGATCGCTAGACATTTGGATTTCAGATTCGAGTCCATAACACGTTTGTGAGCAAACAGAGCTCAGCCCATCCATTTTCCTGATTTTGATGTTTACAGCAAATTGAAGATGTGAGCCCCAGTGTGCTGCCATCACAAGCAGTTTTTCTTCCCCCGGCCCCCATCATTGCCTACCACAATGCATTTTTAATATAATTCTCAGAGTGGATATTTGAACAGTCAAAAATAACTTTTTAAGCAAAACAAAATAGAGAAAGCTTGGTTTTTATAGGTAGCAACCTATACCTTCTTGTTGTGCTAAATAAATATATGTCTGTAGTGTATATAGACTCAGAATAATGTAACTGATGTGAACTCGATTGCAAATTGAACTGTTGATGAAATAGTCTGAATTCACAAAATGTAAAATTTCAATGAAGTGACGCGACTGTTTCTGTTTACAGTGAAATGTCTCATTGATTTCTAATTCTTCTTAAAATTAAAGGTTCTCCACACTAAATCATTTTGTCATTTGTTTATTTTCGGCTCCTAAACCAGATATCAGAAATGCATAAAATTATCGCATTGTGGCTGACATTTGGCCGCAGGAACATAGACTGTGAAACTGCAGTACAAGTATGTTATGCATTATTAAATAAAGTCATCAAAATTAATCATTTCACATTCTCTAAAGAAAACAGGCGAGTGTTGTATTTTATGTTGATTTTATTATTACTGATACACCAGTAAAGCCATACAAAATGTTATATCGAGTATGCCGTAGACCATTAGTTGTAAATAAATCTGCTTCTATTTTTTTTTTTTTTTTTTTTAAATTTTGTTTATTTTTTTTGAAGACCATCCGTGCATAAACTATTAAGTACCATTGAGTACCAATTACTTTTGGTTGTCTTGAGATTCATACCGAAGCATGTGGTATAAAACAAGCTAAACAATTAACACCAGTATAATATTTGCATAACTTACAAATATATAAATAACTTTTCAGTTATCTAGATATGAAAAGAAATAAACAAGAAAAAAAAAAAAAAAAACTGAGAACTTTGACTTGACAAATGTATATCATACATGTTAAAGTAGGTCAGATCTACACCTACACAAATGTCAGAATATTTAAATATACTATATTTACAGATTAGTATAAGATTGGTTAATCTAAGTTTTTATAGTTTTATATGCTTCAGTTTGTGCTGGTTAGACTATTGTGCCCATATTCTGTTCTTATTCTTCTTGTCTCGTGTGTGTGTGTGTGTGTGTGTGTGTGTGTGTGTGTGTGTCGTTATGGTCCTTGAGCTTCAAAGTCCCCCATTCTTCCCTTGTTCTCTTCGGCCTCAGGGTCGAGACATGTGCATTCATCAAGGTCACAGTCCACCCCAAACTGGATGACCTGCTTCACATTCAGAAACACATTAAGGGTTGGCCAGCTCTAAAAACCTGCGAAGTAGTGCATTACATTTTGTCGCTGGCCCTTCGTCGACTCTCACAGGGATGGTACGTTTAAAATGTATAAGTCAATAATGTGAGATCAGAAATGGTTTGGGCGTTACTGTTACACAGGGTAAGTATCTTCAGTGGAATAAGTATTGATATCCATAACCGCACTGTGACCATCACTAAACTGGTCATGTTCATGTTCTTTGGCTATTAATGGGTGCTACAGATCCAACGTATGAATAGATCAAATGGGTAAAACAGGTAAATCCAAAATAATATGAATACAGATACTTTTGATTTGTTTTGCTTTGTTTTGTTTTTTTCTTTTGAGGATGAAGGGCCCATCACTGTCAGTTTGACATTGTGCTGGTATATAAACTAATGGCCCTGCAGTCAGTAGTCCAAAATCTCAGCCACTGAGCTGCTATTGCTCAGCTGTTAACATCCACTTATAAACATCTTTCAGAATGTTCCTGGAGTTAATAAGTCAGATCACACACATGAACTGCTCATCGTTGTAGAGCCACAAGCTTTTAATCATATATTGCTTTTTATCAAATTGAATAATCCCAAAGGTCACAGAGTCAAATCACACTGCATTATAAAATTGGTGAACTGAACCGTATTTTTAATTTAATTCATGATTTAATGCATTGTGCTGTTGTTACATGGTAAAATAACTGCATAAAAAACCCATTAGGCCTAATAAATGCTAATTGTAAACACAGAACGAAGTCAGTACAAGGAAATTCCAGACTGAGGTTTTGAGGTAGTGCATCGCAGCCAAGGTCTGGAATTTACAAACGCTCCACTGGGGCAATACAGCGCTCTCCACCAACCCTGTTCATGCTGGAAGTGAATGTAAAGCCGAGTTCTTCAGTCAGTAAATAAAGTATGTCCTTGTTCTCTTTAACTGTGCCGAGGTATCGTGGGAATGTTTGTTGTCTCAGGTAAGGTTTTGTACTCTCTAAATGCTGCCAAACATCAAAAAACTACCAATGTTGAAGTTGCTGTAAAGTGACACTGTTTATTCAAAAGAAGAAAAAAAAAAAAAAAAAAAGGAGTGATATAAAAGGAAGAAAGAATAATTTTATTTATTTGAGTTCTGTGTGCTGGTGGGCTGAAAAACAAGTACTGATCTGAGGCCACATTTATAAGCATGGCGTACATACAAAGCAGGGCCTGATGTCACTTTCCGCATGAAAGTTGTGATCTATAAAAACAAACTTGACGGAGGAATGTGCGAATCAGCAGAAAAAACTCTGAATGCATAAACATATTTTTATCAGCATCTCATATGCAGCCAATGTTCCCGCTAATTTTTCATGTGTCTGTTCATACACACAAGCTCCTTGAGCACACTGAAGACCACTGTGAGCAACATCAGATGTCCACGCTGTGGTCACACACCTGCACAGTGCGTATGGGCAGGGCACATATGCAAGCACTGTCAATGCTCTGATTGGCTGCGTAGCGTAACTGAACCATATTGTATCATTGGCTGGACACCTGTCACTCACTGAGTTACAATGCAAAATGGTACAGAAAACAATATTATTTGTCTAATTAATTAGATTAGATTAGGTATAATATTAAATATCAATTACGGTAATACGCTTCTGTTGAATTTTATTTTATGCGCTGCATAGATTTTATTCTGCGCTGAGAATGTGCAAGTAGTGCGCAATTGCATAAGCCAAGTTTACAGGGAACATTGTATGTACCTGCATAGAATAAAGGCCCCAGTATGCCTCACATGGTACAAATAAATAAATATTCACCGAAGATGCTGTGAGCATATAATTAAATATTATTTACAAACTGGATTCCAAAAGAGTTGGGACACTATACAAACTGTGAATAAAAACTGAATGCAATGATAAGGAAGTGCCAAATTTCAATATTTTATTCTGAATAGAACATAGATCTTCTTCTTTTACTTTCGGCTGCTCCCTTCAGGGGTCGCCACAGCAAATCATCCGCCTCCAGCTCACCCTGTCCTCCGCATCTTCTTTTCTGACTCCAACGACCTTCATGTCTTCCTTCACCACATCCATAAATCTCTTCTTTGGTCTTCCTCGAGGCCTTCTGCCTGGTAGTTCCAACCTCAGCATCCTACTGCTAATATACTCACTGTCCCTCCTCTGTACATGTCCAAACCATCTCAATCTAGCCTCTCTGACTTTGTCTCCAAAACATCTTACGTGGGCTGTCCCTCTGATATACTCATTTCTGATCCTATCCATCCTCGTTACTCCCAGAGAGAACCTCAACATTTTCATCTCCGCTACCTCCAGCTCTGCCTCCTGCCTTTTCCTCAGCGCCACTGTTTCTAAACCATACAACATCGCTGGCCTCACCACCGTCTTGTACACTTTTCCCTTCATTCTTGATGACACTCTCCTATCGCACATCACACCGGATACTTTTCTCCAACCATTCCAGCCTGCCTGCACTCGCTTCTTCACCTCTTTTCCACACTCTCCATTGCTCTGGCTTGTTGAGCCTAAGTACTTAAAATCCTCCACCTTCGTTATCTCTGCTCCCTGTAACATCACCGTTCCTCCTGGGTCCTTCTCATTCACACACATGTATTCTGATTTTCTGAGGCTAACCTTCATTCCTCTCCTTTCCAGGGCATACCTCCACCTCTCTAGATTTTCCTGCACTTGTTCTCTGCTCTCACTACAGATCACGATGTCATCTGCAAACATCATAGTCCATGGAGATTCTTGTCTCACCTCGTCTGTCAGCCTGTCCATCACCATAGCAAACAAGAAGGGGCTCAGAGCTGACCCTTGATGCAGTCCCACCTCCACCTTGAATTCGTCGGTCACACCGACAGCACACCTCACCGCTGTCTTACATCTCTCATACATGTCCTGCACCACTCCAGACTTCCTCATGCAATACCACAGTTCTTCTCTTGGCACCCTGTCATATGCTTTTTCCAGATCCACAAAGGCACAATGTAGCTCCCTCTGACCTTCTCTGTACTTCTCTATTAACATCCTCAAAGCAAACACTGCATCGGTGGTGCTCTTTCTTGGCATGAAACCAAACTGTTGTTCACAAATGCTGACCTCTGCCCTTAGTCTAGCTTCCACTATTCTTTCCCATAACTTCATCGTATGGCTCATCAACTTTATCCCTCTGTAGTTGCTGCAACTCTGCACGTCTCCCTTGTTCTTAAAAATGGGCACCAGCACACTTCTCCTCCACTCCTCCGGCATCTGCTCACTCTCTAGTACCTTGTTGAATGTTCTTGTCAGAAAATCTACTGCCACCTCTCCTAGACACTTCCATACCTCCACCGGTATATCATCAGGACCAACTGCCTTTCCATTCTTCATCCTCTTCAATGCCCTTCTCACTTAACCCTTACTGATCTTTGCTACATCCTCAATGGTCACCTCTTCTACTCTTTTTTCTCTCTCATTTTCCTCATTCATCAGCTCTTCAAAGTACTCTTTCCATCTTCCCAGCACACTTCTGTCATCAGTCAATACATTTCCCTCTCTGTCCCTTATCAATCTAACTTGCTGCACGTCCTTCCCATCTCTATTTCTCTGCTGTGCCAACCTGTATAGATCATGTTCTCCCTCTTTACTATCCAACCTATCATACAAGTCATCATACGCCCTCTGTTTGGCCTTAGCCACTGCTACTTTCGCCTTACGCTGTGTATCCCTGTACTCCTGTTTACTCTCTTCGGTCCTCTCAATGTCCCACTTCTTCTTCGCTAACCTCTTCCTTTGTACACAGTCTTGCACTTCCTCATTCCACCACCAAGTCTCCTTATCTACTTTCCTTCCAGAGGACACACCAAGTACTCTCCTACCTGTGTCCCTGATCACATTTGCTGTGGTTGTCCAGTCATTTGGAAGCACTTCCTGGCCACCCAAAGCCTGTTTCAACTCCTCCTTGAAGACAACACGACACTCTTCCTTTTTCAGCTTCCACCACTTTGTCTTCTGCTCTGCCTTTGCCTTTTTCACCTTTCACCATCAAACAGCACCCTGTTTCACCTTTCACCATCAGAGTCATCCTGCACACCACCATCCTATGCTGTTTGGCAACACTCTCACCCACTATGACTTTGCAGTCACTGACTTCCTTCAAATTACATCACCTACACAAGATGTAGTCTACCTGTGTGCTCCTACCTCCGCTTTTATAAGTTACCCTATGCTCCTGTTTTTTCTTGAAGAAAGTATTCACCACAGCCATTTCCATCCTTTTTGCAAAATCTATCAACATCTGTCCTTCTGCGTTCCTGTCCTGGATACCAAACCTGCCCATCACTTCCTCGTATCCTCTGTTGCCTGTACCAACATGTCCATTGAAGTCTGCACCAATGACCACTCTTTCACCTCTGGGGGTATTCTGCATCACTTCATCTAACTCCCTCCAGAATCTCTCCTTCTCTTCTAGCTCACATCCTGCCTGTGGGGCATAAGCACTAACAACATTGAGCATTACACCTTCAATTTCTAACTTGAGACTCATCACTCTGTCTGACACTCTTTTCACTTTTAGAACATTCCTGACAAACTCCTCCTTCAAGATGACTCCTACTCCATTTCTCTTCCCATCCACACCGTGATAAAATAGCTTAAACTCTGCTCCTAAGCTTTTAGCTTTTCTACCTTTCCACCTGGTCTCCTGAAAACACAGTATGTCCACTTTCCTCCTCTGCATCATGTCAGCCAGCTCTCTACCTTTTCTTTGCATAGTTCCAACATTCAAAGTCCCCACTCTCAGTCCTAGACTCATGCCTTTCCTCTTCTCTCTCTGCCTACGGACACGCCTCCCACCTCTCCTTCGTCGACGTCTTCGACCAACAGTAGTCCAATTTCCATCAGCACCCTGTTGATTGACAGCACTGATGGCGGTCGTTGTTAACCCGGGCCTTGACCGATCCGGTATGGGGGTAATACTTCTGATTTGCATCATAAATATTTGGCATTGGTTTTACGTCGAATGCCCTTCATGACACAACCCTCTGCATTTCTCCGGGCTTGGGACCGGCATGAGGGGGAGAGACACTGGCACTTGCACATCATTGCATTCGCTTTTTATTCGCAATTTGTACAATGTCCCAACTTTTTTGGAATCCGGTCTGTAAATCTCAGACCAAATCAGGGCATTAATCTTTCACACTCTAATTACACTCTTTTCATCCATCCTGCTTTTCATAACAAAAACAAATGTAATTTACATAATACTAACATAAATGTATTACTCATATATATATAAAGCTTGATTCGTCCGCCGAAAACTAGTTCTAGAGACTATATGCTCACAAATTTAATGTTCTTGAGGCGAAAAGTTCGTGAGCTTAAGCGTTCGTCAGCGGAGGTTTTACTGTATTTTAATTCTGGTTGATCATTCACGCATGTAATATGATACATGGGGTTTTACTTCCGGGTACAGAACTCGCAGATTGTCTTCATTCGCGGGAGGGGCTGAAACCAAACCACCGCAAATAATAAGGGCCTACAGTATATCAACTGTTCAATATATGTATTAACACCTCCTGAAATGCAGACCTTTACACAAGTATATATATATATATATAATATATATATATATATATATATATATATATATATATATATATATATATATATATATATATATATATATATATATATATATATATATATATATATATATATATATATATATATATATATATATATATATATATATATATATATATATATATATTTATATATATACATATATATACATATATATATACACATATATACACACATATATATATATATATATATACACATACACACACACACACACACATACTAGTATACACACACACACACACACACACGCACACACATTGGTATCTCACCTTACGATAGTCCCAGCAAACGAGATATCCAGGTTACAAAAAAACATTTTCCAAAATTTTTTGTTTCTGTAAACGAAACAAGTTCTCCTTAGGAAACGCGCCAATCAAACATTCAAACTCTCCACACACACACACACACACGCGCTGTGATTCCCAGTGCAAGTGAAAAGAAGAAGCGGGCTCGTGGCATGCGGTTGAGTGATATTGCAAAGGAACATGGACAAACCCGTCTACCATCAGTACGATATTGAAGCAAAAGGAGGCCTTAAAGGTATGCTTTTATAATTTTTAATGGGTTTAGGGGGTAGTATTGGGAGCCTTGGAACGAATCACACGTTTTACATGTAAAATGCGGTTCAATTTACGAAAAATCCAGGTTAAGAAAAAGGCTCTGGAATGGATTCATTTCGTAAGTTGAGGTACCACTGTGTATATGTATATCAGTGGTGGGCCTTCAGGGCCTGCAAGGCCTTCTCTGCTGGACTAAAAAATATCCGAATCACAGACTGATGTTAATTATATTTTGTCCATGAATACTTATTAAATAATTCCAAATTGTCTGTCAGCTTCCTTTCATTGCTTTTCCCTTGGTTGCGCTGCTTCCAGATGTGTGTTTTCATATTTAAGCATTTAACCAATCACATTTCAGCCATTATTTGTTGCCAGGATCAGAAATCTACCTGGAGGCCTTCATAATCAGTTCTGAGGGCCCTGTAGCATAAAATAAGTGGTGGGAAAACTGTTGCTTTAACCGATCAGATTTAGAGTTGGCGACACCAAGGCCTTCTAGCAGGCGTACGGAAACGTCAGCGTTTTCACACCCTATGATATGAATAGTGAGAGAGTGTACTAGCCAGAGCTAGCAAACTGCATCTGTAGCGCGCTGCACAAGCAAATATACAGGTACACCTCGGCTTAAGTCGTTTCGAGTTAAGTCGTTTTCGATTATACGTCGTTTTTCAAAAAAGTATAGAAAAATAGATAAATAAATAAAATTAAAATAAAGTTCAATAAATAAAGTTTAATCAATAAAGTTTAATAAAATAGATCTTATTTGTTATAGTCTGTGCTGGCTGGAAGCGTTAACTCTTCATTCATTGCAAGTGCTGGTGAGGGGCATGGCTGCTACCTGCAGGCGAGGTCCAGAGAGCACTCGCAATGAATAAAGAGAGAGTTAACGCCTCCAGCCGGCACAGACCATAACAAATAAGATCTAGTTTATTAAACTTTATTTAGTAAACTTTATTTATTAAATAAAGTTTAATAAAATAGATCTTATTTGTTATAGTCTGTGCTGGCTGGAGGCGTTAACTGTCTCTTCATTCATTGCAAGCGCTGGCGAGGGGCATAGCTGCTACCTGCAGGCGAGGTCCAGAGAGCGCACCTGTTTCCATTCAGCAATCAGCAATCAGCGAGCTATAAATAGGAGCGGCGTGCTTCCCTCCGACGTCAGAAGATTGTCCTTCCCAGTGATTCCGTTTTCCTGCTATCTCTCTGGTATTCTGCTTCGTGCTCCACCAGTTTTCATCAATTAATTTTTCCAATGATTTAGATTTTCCAAAGTGCAAAATGAAATGTTCTTACATGGTCTCCTGCATATTTGGGTCCGACACATATGCTCCAGACACAGCATTATTAACCATATTGAAAATTCCATTCATGAATAAAGTACGGAACTAGGAATGGTTATTTTCTGTTTAGTCTAGACAAGTAAATTTGGCATAGCCTAGCCTAGGCTAGCATAGAGACAAGCTAATTCAACTTAAGTCGCCTCTCCTGGAACCAATTAACGACGTAGGGTGACGTATACCTGTATTGTTGTGTTGATTTAATAGCGGTTTTGTCAACCCACAATGTGGCTGAAGGAGGAGAAGAAATGGATTTGCTTGCAGTTTTACTGTCAAAGCCATTTTCAAGACGGACTTTTCAAGAAAAGCTGGACATCGTTAAGAAAGGTCGGGCAACTCCGAAGTTAGCAAGCCTGTCACAACCGGGAAAAGGATTTGTCCGCCACTTTCAGTCCACTAACTACGAGCGGTACCACTGGCTCACAGGCTCAGAGGAAAACTGCAAATGGTATCGCTGGGAGTGCTTGTTATTTGTCACAGATCGACATGGTGTTTGGAGCAACATTGGATTTGTAAATTTGACTTGCCTCACCAAGGTAGCAACGAGACACCAAAGCACTGCCGGACACTTACAAGCAACGGTACTCTCCAAAACTTTTGGGGAAACCAGAGTGGATCTACAGCTGAGCGAGCAAGTGTGCAGGGAAACGGAGCTCTACAAAGAAAAGTGAAGATAAATAGGGAAATCTTACAAAGACTGATAGACTGTGTCATTTTTTGTGCAAGCAGGATCTTTCATTTCAGGGATCTCCTTGACATCCTTCAGCAGAAAAAATCTGAGTGAGAGCATGGGGCAGCTGTACACATTTGTGTGTTTGGCAGTGACCATCCCCGTGCCCACTGCTTCTGTCGAATGGACATTTTCAGCCCTAAATCGAATAAAAACTTAAGCCAGAAATATGACAGGGCAGGCTCAACTTTCAGTATTAGCTTTGATGGTGATAGAAAAGGACTTCTTGATGGAACTGAAACGCACGGATAATCTGTACAACAGAGTAATTGAAATCTTCATGAGGAAAGAAAGGAGGATGGATTTAATGTACAAATAAAAAGGATTTTTGGTGAGTAAAATGTGGCTATATTCCTAAATAATATTGCAATTTTATGAGGTTATTATTGATGCTTTTTTGTGTGTATTGCAGCTGTAGCTGCAGTAAAAGTTTTATAGTCATAAAATAGTTACTGAGGGTTGGATTGATTCAGACAGAGCACTACTGAAGGCCTAGGTGTGAAATGCAATGTCCGCCACTGATATCTATCTATCTATCTATATATATATATATATATATATATATATACACACACACACACACACACACACACACACACACACACACAGGGATCACTCACTTTCCACGATTAATTGGGACCGAGACTCCCCCACGACCACCGATTTCCACAAAGTAGCCCCCTGACTGATGTATAAGTACATGTCTATGTGTACATTATAAATGCTTACAATAACAATTAAACATTCAAAAATAATGCATAAAATGTCAATAAAATATAAATACACACACACACAGACGTGCGCCTCACATAAAAATATAAGTAGTTTTATGGGCTGTTTTTTTTTTTTTTTAATTATTTTTGTTTATTTGTTTTTTTTTTCATAATTGGCTTTGTTTTACAGCATTTTCCTTAACTTTTTCCCCTTATTTTTCGATTAATATTTTGAAAAACCTGCGATGCACTGAAGCCGCAAAAACTGAAACAGGAAGAAGCGAGTGATCACTGTATATATAAAAGTGTGATTTCATTATTGTAACCCCAGTAACACTATATCTATACCTGGAATAAAAAGTTCTGTGAAGTACTATTTGGCTTTAAGAAGCTTTCTGTTGAAGGATATGAGCTAAGCCATATCATGCTGTAAATTTAAAGTAAATTGTGCCTTTATTAATCCACCTTGGGGTAAATTCATGTTGACACAACAAAATAGCAGAATAATGCTCCTCAACATTTTCATCATTCAGATTTTTCAATATAAGAATTGGAAAGGAATAAAGTCAAATGTCACACTATAATAGACTGCATCGCATTATGAAAGTGCAGTGTATCTCTGCAGTGAATGTGCAATCTGCAGGGTAACAGAGACAAATATTGGTCTGTTAGCTTTTGGTATTAGTCTTTCATCAGTGTAGTAGTATGCTGATAGGAGATCATATGATGGCTGATAGTATGAATGAGCCACTCAAGTTTTTTGAGGCACGTGGCTGAATAAGTCTGTGATTAAATGTTCTCCTGACCTGCCACAGCTCACCGTGGAGAGGATACATTGCCCATGATAGCTGTCAGCTTCCCTCTTATCCTACTTTTAGTCATGGTCGCTACCCTGTCTCGTTCCATTGCTACCAGGGCTAGACTTTCTCACCTGAGCTGCCAATGCCACAGCTCCCTTACAGCTAATCTGCAAATAAATTAAATTGGAATAATTGCTTTGCAGACTGTCACTAACAATTATGTGACCAGTAAGCAGTTTACACAG
This sequence comes from Plotosus lineatus, assembly GCA_024760905.1. Taxonomy (NCBI): domain Eukaryota; kingdom Metazoa; phylum Chordata; class Actinopteri; order Siluriformes; family Plotosidae; genus Plotosus; species Plotosus lineatus. The sequence continues at coordinate 7,392,010 of CM045731.1, read as the reverse complement.
CTGTGTCTGTATCAAATTTTATGTCAAATCAGTTATAATATTGTCCATAAAGCACACTGTGTTGGAGTCAATATTTCTGCATTGCCAGCACAATGGATGTCTGAGCCAGACACTCCATTAGTAGAATGGTCAATATGCTCATCAGTTACCCGAGCCCTTTTTTCCACTAGTCAGTCAAATAACAGTGGAGGAGTATGATAAAGCTGACTGCACAGAGGAATAATTCATTCCAACTCTGGAATTTAATAACCTGTAAGGAGGAACTTTGTGATGTTTGGAAGCTTTGAGCATGTGTGCATATCTGCACAAGAAGGCAATTTGGTGATTACAACAGTTGACACCATGAGCCATGCAAATGTGTACAGTACATGTATGCTGACCAAACTTGTGTCATTCAAAATGTAATTAGAATAAACTGATTCCTGTCAGGACAGTGGTGGCCCGGTGGTAATGTGTCAGATTGCTGATCTCAATGTCGGGGATTCAAGCCCCACTATCAATGGGTTGTTACTGTTGTCCCCCAGTGCAGCTAACTGGGTAATCAAAGGCCAGCCTTGTCTCCCACTTTCTATGGTAAGAGATGTGTAAAAGAACCATTGCTGACTTTTATCACGTGTAGGCTGCATAGCTGTCAGCATGTTTCTGACCTGCAATGGCCTGACAAGCTGTCCAGGGTGTATTCTGCCCTCGCCCAGAGCCAACGGAGTTCAGTCCCACCTTCCACTCGACCCTACTTACAACTAAGTCTTAATCATGACAGGAATCCTTCGTTCTTTTTCTGAGCCACTTAGTCATAAGTAGGGCCCCAGCTTCCACGAGACTCTACATACGACTAAGTGGCTCAGAAAAAGAATGAATGATTCCTGTCATCATCAATACTTAACACGAAACAATCCATGTGTTCATAATACTCTGAGCAGGGAAAACATGGCAAGGTCATTCTTTCTTTTGTCAGGTTTCAGCCCTTGTGTCACTTATTCTAGACACTCTTAATATACATTCCTGCTATCAACATGCCCGTTTGTTGGACTGACTGCCATCAGTTCCTTTTGGACCCACAGTGGCAGCATGCTTTCACTCACTGGTAACTTCACTTACTCTGCACCTGTTCATTAAAATACATTGATGTATAGGCCTCCATGACCATTTCAGGGATCCCAGATCTCTGCTATTTAGCAGAAGTCCTCTCTTTTTACTCACCCATTTAGAGGAATTTTGCGGTTTTTATGAATTTATGTAATAAGTACAGTGTAAGACTGTTTACTAGGGCACAGTAAATGTTGACATTTTGAATTATAGTGTTACATTATTGGCATACTAACTTGTAGCAGGTATGCTCACTAGTTGGACATAAATGTTTGTTGTGATTATATAAGTCATGTGTTATGTGATCATTCAACAAATTAGTTTATAATTACAGTGATACCTCTGCTCACGAACATAATTGGTTCCTAGAAAGTGTGTGTGAGACGAAAAGTTCGTCTTCCGAACATTTATTTCCCATAAGAAACCATTAAAATGAGAATAATCCGTTCCCAGGTCCCCATAAAACATAATTTTCTACTAAATAAGCCTTAAAACTACACAAAAATATACCTTATTTTATGTATAATAAATGTCTATTGTATTGTAATTAAAGAAATAAACTGTACTGTATAATAAAGTGGTTTTATTTACCTTTGTGATGGTAGTTGACGGCTTGATGGAATGGAGTTGGAGGAGGAGGGAGGGAGGGACTTACCGTTTGGAAGGAGAGTTTGGAAACGCCTACTGTTTGGAAACACGCATGGCCACACACGCACCCTTAATAGCTTCCTTGTTCTTAAGGATGGTAGCAATGGTAGACTTAGCGTACTGGTACTGGGACGCTGAGTCACACAAACGCACACCTCGTTCGTGTTTTTCAATGATCTCCGCCTGTGGTGGGGTCTTTTTCGGTCCCATAATAGCAAAAGTACACTCAATATGGTCCAAAATGTCAAGCAAACACAAACCACTTCCGCATTCAAAGAAAGGGGGTGACGAACTGTGACGCCATGAGCGTGCGTCAGCTTCTCGTGGCCGCCACCGTGGCGCTGTTCGACCGCGTGGTTTGGTTCGTCCGCCGAAAAGTAGTTCGTCAGCCGAGACTATATTTTCGCGAATTTAAAGTTCTTGAGGCGAAAAGTTCGTGAGCTTAAGCGTTCGTCAGCCGAGGTTTGACTGTATTTCATAATTATGTTACACATGAATGACGAGCCATAGGGCTATGCTACTTGAATCGTGTGTGTTTATCTACACTGAAATAACCTTTTAGTATTTTTTACATTTAAGATGTTTTGTTTAGTGTTTATGCATGTTACAAAACAATGATTAACTTGTTTGCATGATTTTTTACATGATATGCTCTGCCCCTTGACCCCCAGTTGAAATATTTCATTTCCTCTATTTTTAAACCTGTTTCCTCTATTTATTCTAAATCTCACTGGGATCCCTGCCATTGGCACCCGGCTGGTCCTAATTAAACCCCTTTAAGCTGGTCATGTTTTCATTTTAATCTTTCTATCCCCTAAGCTCACTATTTTCTTTGAGTAAAATGGACATTCACCAAAGCAGATAAAAAACAAAACAACATTAAGTCGATTTGTTTGAAAAAGTATATCGGCAAATGTTCAACTATGACACTGAGAAAGACAAAGAAAAATAATCTCAGTGAATGCCCATATCAGTGGTTTAATCATTTCAAACCATATTCACCGTGTTAAAATTGTTGCTTTAAAAGGGTTTGATTTTACCTTTTTGGTAGAAAGAGTGGATGGACAGCAATCTCCTCCATCGTATTGGCAGTAAGCTCGGTTGTTGATCGTATCACACCACCCATCTCCACCAAACGGCTAGGAGGAAAGATAATTTCCTTTAGAGAATGTTGTATTTAAAACTTAACTCTCCAGCATTAACTAAATTATTTCTGTTTTTATTGTTATTATTATTATTATTGTTATTATAAATTTGTGTCACTGCTTTATTTTGATGCCAAGTATATGACTTTGGGTCCTATACTGTCTATAGCAAAAGTCATGTTTGTACTTGATTCATCAGTTGAACCAGGACAAGCTATACATACAAATATATACAGGAATAAGGTCCTGCATCTGCTGTGATGGTGTAACAATAACAATATAGAACTTAACACATCCAAAACCAAGGAGATGATAATGGACTTAAGGAGATCGAAAGAAACTGCGCACTCTGCCCTCTCTACCTTCTCTCCATTAATGCAGAGGGCAGATTGGAGACATTTTTGTGGGGAAAGCACAACAAAGGATGTACATCCTCCATAGAGGGCTTCCTGACCTATTGCTGTAGAGCAGAGGTCACCAGCCTTTTTGAAACTGAGAGCTACTTCTTGGGTACCAATTAATGCGAAGGGATACCAGGTTGATACACACCTCTGAAATTACAAATTTGCTCAATTTACCTTTAATTATATGTTATTATTAATAATTAATGATATTACATACATCTATGTGAAGATATTGATTTGATTTAAAAATATATTCAAAAAAATTTGATACAGCTCAATGGAGAGTGGCGCTACGGAGCCTAAAGACATGGAGCCAAAATAGCAGTGAACAGCTTCGCGGGCAACTTGTATTGTCCTTGCAGGCTATCTGGTGCCCATGGGCACCACGTTGGTGATCCCTGCTGTAGAGTGTGTTTCAGTAGCTGTATTGCAGAGGACAGGAAGGCCTTACAGTGGGTGGTGAGGATGGCAGAGCAAGAATTGGAACTACACTACCCTCTCACTTAGACTGACAGACTTCCGAGGCAAGCCATTGGAATCGTCAGGAACCCCACACATCGTGGACACCCCGTTTTCTCCCCAGTTCCCTCTTTAAAAAGGTATACAACACTAAAAACAAAAACTAATAGACTCAAGAACAGCTTTTACCCATAAGCTGTTAAACATGTAACACCACCACCATCACACACAGTGACAATAGACATCATTCAGACCATATTCCTGAACAGTGAAATACTCGTGTCTAGAGCACGTCTCGAACATCATAACATTTTAGCACCATGCATCTTATAACTAAAAACTCTACCTTATCATGCACCTTTGACACCCTTCTGTGCATGTGTAAATAGGTCAGAATGTATGAATAAGTCTGTAAATGTGAGAATAGATATACAGGTGTATGTAGGATATATGTACTCTACTAGTCCTTCTCAAAAAATTAGCATATTGTGATAAAGTTCATTATTTTCTGTAATGTACTGATAAAAATTAAATTTTCATATAATTTAGATTCATTGCACCCAAACTGAAATATTTCAGGTCTTTTATTGTTTTAATACTGATGATTTTGGCATACAGCTCATGAAAACCCAAAATTCCTATCTCAAAAAATTAGCATATTTCATCTGACCAATTAAAAAAAAAAGTGTTTTTAATACAAAAAAAGTCAACCTTTAAATAATTATGTTCAGTTATGCACTCAATACTTGGTCGGGAATCCTTTTGCAGAAATGACTGCTTCAATGCGGCGTGGCATGGAGGCAATCAGCCTGTGGCACTGCTGAGGTGTTACGGAGGCCCAGGATGCTTCGATAGCGGCCTTAAGCTCATCCACAGTGTTGGGTCTGGTGTCTCTCAACTTTCTCTTCACAATATCCCACAGATTCTCTATGGGCTTCAGGTCAGGAGAGTTGGCAGGCCAATTGAGCACAGTAATAGCATGGTCAGTAAACCATTTAGCAGTGGTGTTGGCACTGTGAGCAGGTGCCAGGTCGTGCTGGAGAATGAAATCTTCATCTCCATAAAGCTTTTCAGCAGATGGAAGCATGAGGTGCTCCAAAATCTCCTGATAGCGAGCTGCATTGACCCTGCCCTTGATAAAACACAGTGGACCAACACCAGCAGCTGACATGGCACCCCAGACCATCACTGACTGTGGGTACTTGACACTGGACTTCAGGCATTTTGGCATTTCCTTGTCCCCAGTCTTCCTCCAGACTCTGGCACCTTGATTTCCGAATGACATGCAAAATTTGCTTTCATCCGAAAAAAGTACTTTGGACCACTGAGCAACAGTCCAGTGCTGCTTCTCTGTAGCCCAGGTCAGGCGCTTCTGCTGCTGTTTCTGGTTCAAAAGTGGCTAGACCTGGGGAATGCGGCACCTGTAGCCCAGTCCACTGCTTCCACAGGTCCCCCAAGGTCTGGAATCGGCCCTTCTCCACAATCTTCCTCAGGGTCCGGTCACCTCTTCTGGTTGTGCAGAGTTTTCTGCCACACTTTTTCCTTCCCAGAGACGTCCCACTGAGGTGCCTTGATACAGCACTCTGGGAACAGCCTATTCGCTCAGAGATTTCTTTCTGTGTCTTACCCTCTTGCTTGAGGGTGTCAATGATGGCCTTCTGGACAGCAGTCAGGTCGGCAGTCTTACCCATGATTGCGGTTTTGAGTAATGAACCAGGCTGGGAGTTTTTAAAAGCCTCAGGAATCTTTTGCAGGTGTTTAGAGTTAATTGGTTGATTCAGATGATTAGGTTAATAGCTCGTTTAGACTACCTGAACATGATATGCTAATTTTTTTAGATAGGAATTTTGGGTTTTCATGAGCTGTATGCCAAAATCATCAGGATTAAAACAATAAAAGACATGAAATATTTCAGTTGGTGTGCAATGAATCTAAAATATATAAAAGTTTAATTTTTATCAGTACATTACAGAAAATAATGAACTTTATCACAATATGCTAATTTTTTGAGAAGGACTAGTATGTATCTGTATGTGTCTATATGTATGCTTACAGATATGTGTATATATGAGTATGAAGGTATATACACGTGTATAGCTTAGTGTGGTCCCTTAGTTGTCTTTTGTACACTTTCCTTTTAAACAAAGAGCTGCTAAAAGCAAAAATATTTTATAATAGTTTTTATCTGAACTCAAATAAAATTTAAAAAAGAGTAACAAGGTATTTTTTTAACCCAGCAATAAACATATTTAGATATGAACATCACTGAAAAGAAATTACTTTAAAACCAGATTTTGGTACCCGATGCTACATTAAACTATATACAGTACAACTAAATGCTAATGATAATATTGTGAACCACAGCACCACCTGCCTTTCAACTAGACACTAAATATACAGAATGTTTTGTTTGTTTTTTGAAGTGTGACATCCGCAGTACAGGAAGACTATTCCAGCTATTCAAATACTGTATATCATTATCAAAACATTTCATTGTTACACACTTGGTTAATGTCATCCTGAGACACTTTGGAAAGCTGCACTTAAAACCTCCCCCTGTGATATTTTGTTTAAGCCTCATCCCACCAGAAATGTTTCCCTCGTCATAAACCATTCAGACCATTTCTTTAAACACTTTTTTAAACATAATAACCCATGTTTTATGTGTGCCAGGCCACTCAAAGGACATTTTGAGCTAAAAGATGGCCCTTAAAGGCATGGGGCAGCTGTGACCAAATTGTTAGCAAAGTGGGTTTGGAACCAACAGGTTGCCGGTTCAATTCCCGAACAAAATAATGTGTGATGGTGGGGAGTGAGCAGGACCGTCCCTTCCTCCACCTTTATGTCCAAAAGGTCCCTAACCCCAACCGCTCTTTAGGTGCTATAATGCATGGCAGGCTACTACTGCTGTGTGCTTTGTATGGGTTAAATACGGAGTCAAAATTTCTCCTGTGAGATGAATATTGTTTAAAAAAAATTCCACACACACACACACACACAACAAAAAGGAAATGTTATGAAAGCCTGACCAATTTTATATTAAAAAACTTTGTTGTTAAACCTTAATATAATTCAAGTATCACAGTTTTCAGCAAAAGGACAGTTTAAAAAAAAAAAGGATTACTTTGATCACTGCCATGGGGGCAGTGGTGGTCTAGTGGATAGGGCGCAGGATCACTGATCCTAAGGTTGGGGGTTCGAGTCCCCACAGGGTTGTCACTGCCCCCTCCGAGTTCTCTGAAACAAGTGGAAAAAAAATTCCCTTCGCCTCTTTTTCAGGCACTTGCATAGGTGCCACTGAAAGCTTCACTTTCAAAACCTGCCCACCTGTATTATAAAATGCAGAAAAAGAAGAAAACTGAATTCTGTGCCTATTAAAAAAATCTGATTTTTCTTAAAACTGACCAACTTGAGTGAGCAGGTTCTGCAAGTCTGTTTGTCTTCCTTTCGGCTTTTTCCCTTTTACTCAGGAGTCGCCACAGTGAATCATCCGATTCGCACGTTTGATTTGGCAGAGGTTTTTACGTCGGGTGCCCTTCCTGTCACAACCCTTTTTAGCAAGGGACAGAAACACGCTGACGGCTTTGCAGCTACTCTTTACGAAAGTCAGTGATGGTTCTTTTACATGCCTTTCACCATAGACAGTGAGAGACATGGCCCGCCTTTGATAACCCAGTTAGCTGCACTAGGGGGGGGGACAGTGACAACCTTGTGGAGAGTGGGACTCGAACCCCCAACCTTTGGATCAGCGATCCAGCGCCATATACCACTAGACCACCACTGCCCCAGGTTCTGCAAGTAGACTCCTCATATGTATGTTTAATTCATCTCTGTGTTCGGTAATTCTGCTGTTGTTTTTTGAACTATTTCATGTTTTTAAAATCAACTAACAATAACTATTTCCAAAACAAAACAGAATCAGTTCATGTTTAATCAAAAGAAAGCCTATGCTCTTGTGAATTTTAATGTAATGTTTAATGATGTGAATGTGCTAATCACAATTTCTTCCCTGCTCTACTCCCTTTAAGAATTTCTCTTCATTTAAGCAAAATGAAATGTATGCCGTTCAAACTCATCTATTATAATGAAAATATTCATATGAAGACTCCACTTGAAAAATCTACCAAGTCAAGTTGGTCAGTTTTTAACAAAAATACTACATATTTCTATAGGCATAGAAATTATCAGTTTCACTTCTTCTGCTTCCTCAGTGCAGCTAACTGGGTTATCAAAGGCCGGCCATGTCTCTCACTGTCTATGGTGAGAGGCATGTAAAAGAACCATTGCTGACTTTCTTAAAGAGTAGGCTGCAAAGCCGTCAGCGTGTTTCTGCCCTGCGATGGCCTGGCGAGCTGTCCAGGGTGTACTCTGCCCTCGCCCGAAGTTGGCTGGGATGGGCACCAGCCTCCCCATGACCTTAATTAGGAATAAGCGTGTACAGAAAATGAACTGATGAACTTCTTCTGCTACAATTTATAGCATGAGTTAGCATGCTTTGAAAGTGAAGCTATCAGTGGGCCATGTGCAGGTGCCTGAAAAAGAGTCTAATGGAAATAACTGTTTTGTTTTTTGTTTGTTTGTTTACTTTCGCAAAACTTGACTTAGCAGGTTTTGCAAGTGGACCCCAATATATTTACCTTAGGTGGTCTTTACTTATATTTTTGAACTTACAATCTCGTAACATTCGTTCAATAGTTTGCATTAGCATTAGTTTGAAAAGGCTGCAATTTAGACATCATTTCACTCTTGTGAGAGCCCACCTCCTCTGAGGAAAGACAACGACAAAACTAACAATACTCAAAGAAAAACCTATGCCAAATCAAATGTGCAAATCAGATGATTCGTTGTGGCGACCCCTGAAAAAGGGAAAAAGCAGAAAGGGAAAGAAGATTTATTTCATAGTAAAGGCCATATTTAAGACATATTTAAGACAAATGGGAAACAAATGTGCTACAGACAGATGAATCTAAGTTAAACAAGTTGGGGTGACAAACATTTGTAAGGTGCATAATGAAGGAAAATATACTAAGGGGAGTGCTTGTCCCCATCTGATAAACATGGTGGGGGGAATTGTACTTGGAAGAACTATTTAGAGAAGTAGTAAACGCAAGCATGTAAGGGTAAACGCAAGCATGTATTGCAGAGAGACAGGGTGACCATCAATATGGGGTCAGAAAGCCAATACCTCATTAGCCTTAGTCCTATGGGATCTAGTGGCCAAACTAAATTAAACCTAAAGAGGGAAGAAGGAAACACAACCCTATATGGGGGAAAAGGACTCCAAAGGGGGTGCAGCTTGGCACCAGGCAGAGGGAAAATAATGGCCAAAACCAAAAAGGAAAATTAAGCCAGAAAAACTCTGTCCAACAATACCAAACACTCAGGGGGTTGAGGGGGCTGCTCAGAGGATCCGAGTTGTGGGCTATAAAAAAAACAAAAACAGCACTTCTGCACTAACTGTGATTAGACTTGGAGAAAGAAATAAAGTTAAGGCTTTGAATCTAATGGCCACAACAAAGACAATGAAGCCCTACTAAACATGAAAAAGGCAAAAAGGTTCTTCTCAGAGAAACCTAAAACAAAGAGATACCCTTAGTAAGTAGCTAACTAGGAAGTGAAAACAGAAGAAAAGAAAGCCACTAAATGGCTGCAGAACTGCAGTTGGCGGTTTCTCATATTCCAAAATTACCAGCTTGATGCATCACAAGGTTATACAGAAGCACAGACTGGGAGAAAGTGAATGATTAAATAGAGATCACTCCACCAACAGAAGTAAAGAGAAACACCTGCTCCCATTAAAATATTACAGCAGGCAGATTGCCAACTAGTGGCACTAACAAGGAAGTACTCCCAGAACCACAACAGCACAAGCTGTTAGGTATGAATATAACAATCCAATGGTTAAAGCACATTAATTAGTGTATAGTGCAAGCAGGGACTTCATCAGAGGTCCTGATTAAATATTAACTTGCTTCCTTGCAAGATCGGCGGTTTTGAGCCACAGAGCACTCTGTTTCCCTTCTGCTTCAAAATTGTTCCGAAATAATCACCTCCGTCACTGTATTTCCCGGGTCCATGATGGATAATGAAATATAACACTGCAATGATCAATCTCAAAAAGAACTCACGAGCCAACATAAGATAAGATAAGATAAGATACAGCTTTATTAATCTCACAATGGAGAAATTCACTGTTACAGGCTCTTGAGGTACCATCAGTAGGGGGTGCAAAAATAGATACAAGTACAAACATACACACATACATATATATTATATAAGTAAATAAATAAATAGATACATAAATAGTATAAATTAATAAACAATAAAAAGAAAAGAAGGGAACAACTTTGTAGACTGGCCTATATTCATGTGTACATGTATCTGAGGGCAGAGTAGATGGGTTGATATGGTTCACAGTCAGTGGGGTAGATGTGGTTGATTAAAGTGCACGGGGTTTTTATTGCACATAACCGGTATCTTCACAGACAGTTACAAAGTGGGGTTGTACAGTCTGACAGCGGTGGGAATGAATGACCTGCAGTAGCGCTCCTTCCTGCACTGAGGATGTCTCAGTCGTCCACTGAAGGAGCTACTCAGCTTCTCTACAGTCGGGTGCAGTGGGTGAGAGCTGTTGACCATGATGGATGTGAGCTTTGCTACCATCTTCCTCTCACTCACCTCCTCCACAGAGTCCAGTGGGCAGCCGAGGACAGAGCTGGCCCTCCTGACCAGCTTGTTCAGTCTCTTTCTGTCCCGCTCTGTGCTGCCCGGGGCCCAGCAGATGGCAGCGTAGAGGATTGCAGAGGCTACCACAGAGTCATTGTAAGAATTTTGATGTAATTGTGCCCCTGGGTTTGTAAATGCGCGGCCTCGGATCATGGATCCTGGGTGACTGACGTTTAACCCAGCCCAACAATGCATGCTCGTATAAGAACTAGTATTTTTTCATTGTCTCTGTACATCCGTTGAACTTTAGTAACCTCATGTTTTAGTAGGAGTCTTACCTCTAAGCAGTAGAAAACCCCCCCCTTTTTTTTATGGCAATGTGAGGCCATGTGAAAGATCCTGCGGGAGTAGAAGGAATGTAGATAATGAAACCTGAAACTGTCCAAGGACAGTTGCAGGGTGATAAAGAAGTCCATGCTTACTCGCCTAATGTTAACTCTTATTGGGTGTTAACCACATTGTTTTTTCCTACTCTGTGTTCATGTATAAATAACCCCCGCTCACATTGTACTATGAGCTTCTGATGAATAAACCAGACTGATTTCACTCGTGTGGTTCGTTGTCTGTTGCTCCCGGAGCGCTCTCAGACGTTGAGATACAGGAATCCAGATCGTGCAGATTTAACTAGGAACTTCTCCTGAGAAAATTCCTACAGTCATAAAATGTCCTGAGCAGAGGTCTGCATACTCCGAAGGACCTAAGTCTCCTCAGAAGGTGGAGGCGACTCTGGCCCTTCTTGTACAGGGTGTTGGTGTTGTGGGACCAGTCCAGTTTATTGTTAAGGTGAACGCCCGGGTACTTGAAACTATCCACTATCTCAATGTCCTGTCCCTGGATGTTCACTAGTGAGTGTGTGTGTGTGTGTGTTAGAGTACTACTAGTGTGTGTGTGTGTGTGTGTGTGTGTGTTAGAGTGCTAGAGTCCCTGTTCAACTCTCCTCTCTCACACATGTGACAAACAGGAAGTATGGGTACAGGAAGCATGGGTACAGTTCAGCTGCCTCCTGGCCAATGGAAGGCCAGCGGGGCGGGATGTTGGGAGACAGCCAATGAAAGAGCAACTTGCGCATTGTTTGAATTTGTGAATGGCATGTTTGGCACTTTTCGTAAAAAGAGGTTGTTTTCATAAAAGGAGGACGAAAATTTCGGAAAACGTTTTTCGTAACCTGGATTTTTCGTATTTAGAGGCTTTCGTAAGTAGAAGGCCAAGTGTATTACACAATAATGTATTCAAATAATTAAATATTTAGATAACAAAAGCATAAACATTTTTAAACATTGATATCATGCATTGATGTCATATTTTTTAATTTAGCAACATTCCTGAGAGGAAAGAGGCAATCACAGCAATATTATTTACAGGAGATTCAAATAATAAAGTAGCTGCCTGTGATCAAGTACACAAGTACTTCTGGCACAATGATTAGCACGTTGACCTCACATCCTCGGTTCAAGACTTGGGCTCAACATTTCTGTGTGGAGTTTACGTGTTCTTAATATTCTTGTGCGACTTTCTTTGTTTTTCCCCCATAGTCAAAAGAACATGCACATGCACATTAGGTCAATTGTCTGTTCATAGGTGCACCATGATGTGAAAGTTTGAATCACTGCTTTGTGTATAATAGAAATGTAATGGTCTGGCGAGCTGTTCAAGGTGTACCTTGCATAAATCCAGTGTCAGAGGAAATAGGGTTCAGCCCTGTGACCCCTGTATGATCTGAGGAAAGCAATAAAACTAGCCAATTGACAGTACAGAGAAAGGGTAGAATCCTGCTACGGTGGTACAAACATCAGGCACATGTGGAGTGGGCTAAAGGTCATCACTGACTACCAGGGTATGGGTGGTGACTACTACTCTACTTGAGGAGATGAACACCTTCTATGCCTGCTTTGAGAACCAAAGCAAAATGGAGTTTCTTTCAGAGAAGTGCAGCTGTCCTTTATAGAAACATCAGGCGGACATGTGTAAATACTTTTAAAAAGTAAATTCATGGAAATCTCCTGGACCAGACAACATCCCAAGACGTGTTCTCAAAGCATGCACTCACCGGTCAAACAGATCCAGAGAAGATGCAAAACGCTGGTTAAACACACTGACTCTCTCACACCTGAACCACAAGAGCACCAATCAATGTTTCCTTCTTCTTCTTTTCCTTTCGGCTACTCCCTTCAGGGGTCGCCACAGCAAATGATATGCCTCCATCTCACCCTGTCCTCTGTATCTTCTTCTCTTACGCCAACAACCTTCATGTCTTCCTTCACCACATCCATAAATCTGTTCTTTGGTCTTCCTCTAGATCTTCTGCCTGGTAGTTCCAACCTCAGCATCCTACTACCAATATATTCACTATCTCTCCTCTGTACACGTCCAAACCATCTCAATCGAGCCTCTCTGACTTTGTCTCTGACTCATCACCGTCTTGTACACGTTTCCTTTCATTCTTGCTGATACTCATCACACCAGACACTTTTCTCCAACCATTCCAACCTGCCTGCACAAGCTTCTTCACCTCTTTTCCACACTCTCCATTGTTCTGGATTGTTGGGCATACCTCCACCTCTCCAGATTTTCCTCCACTTCTTCTTTGCTCGCAGTACAGATCACAATGTCATCTGCAAACATCATAGTCCATGGAGATTCTTGTCTAACCTCGTCTGTCAGCATGTCCATCACCATCGCAAACCTTGAATTCTTCAGTCACGCCGAGAGCACACCTCACCACTGTCTTACATCTCTCATACATGTCCTGCACCACTCTAACATACTTCTCTGCCACTCCAGACTTCCTCATGCAATACCACAGTTCTTCTCTTGGCACCCTGTCATGTGCTTTCTCCATATCCACAATGGCACAATGCAGCTCCACCTGGCCTTCTCTGTACTTCTCTATTAACATCCTCAAAGAAAACACTGCATCTGTGGTGCTCTTTCTTGGCATGAAACCAAACTGTTGTTCACAAATGCTGACCTCTGCCCTTAGTCTTGCTTCCTCTATTCTTTCCCATATCTTCATAGTGCGGCTCATCAACTTTAGCCCTCTGTAGTTGCCACAACTCTGCATATCTCCCTTGTTCTTAAAAATGGGCACCAGCACACTTCTCCATTCCTCCAGCACCTGCTCACTCTCTAAGACCTTATTGAATGTTCTTGTCAGAAAATCTACTGCTACCTCTCCTAGACACTTCCATACCTGCACAGGTATATCATCAGGACCAACTGCCTTTCCACTCTTCATCCTCTTCAGTGTCCTCCTCACTTCACCCTTACTAAACTCTGCTACTTCCTGCTCCGCAACGGTCACCTCTTCTACTTTTTTTCTCTCATTTCCCTCATTCATCTGCTCTTCAAAGTACTTTCCATCTTCCCAGCACACTTCTGTCATCAGTCAATATATTTCCCTCTCTGTCCTTTATCACTCTAACTTGCTGCACATCCTTCCCATCTCTATCGCTCTGCTGTGCCAACCTGTATAAATCATTTTCTCCCTCCTTACTGTCTAACCTAGCATACAAGTCATCATACGCCCTGTTTGGCCTTTGACACCACTACTTTCGCCTTACGCTGTGTCTCCCTGTACTCCTGTTTACTCTCTTCGGTCCTCTCAATGTCCCACTTCTTCTTAGCGAACCTCTTCCTTTGTACACACTCCTGCACTTCCTCATTCCACCAGCAAGTCTCCTTATCTACTTTCCTTCCAGAGGACACGCCAAGTACTCTCCTACCTGTCTCCCTGATCACATTTGCTGTGGTTGTCCAGTCATCTGGAAGCACTTCCTGACCACCCAAAGCCTGTTTGAACTCCTCCTTGAAGACAACAGGATAGTCTTCCTTATGCAACTGAATTCTGGACTTCTTAATGAACAGACCACAGGTGGTATAGATCAGCAGTGTGAAGTCCTCCACACTGACGCTTACCACTGGTGCCATCAAGGAATGTGTACTCAGTCCCCTGCTGTATAGCCTGTTTACTCATGACTGTATGGCCACACACAGCACCAACAACATCTTCAAAATTGCAGATGACACCACCATCATAAGATGCATTTCAGATGGAGACAAGTCTCTTACAGAGTAGAGATGAGAGCCCTGATATCATAAACACACCACTACCTCTGCACTACAGTCTCTAGAGTATTTCTACAACCGTGTGCACATTTTATATACAGGAATCCCTTGCTACTTTGCGCTTCAATTCATTTGGCTTCAGTGCATCGTAGTGGGTTTTTTTTTTTTTTTTTTTTTTTTATAAATATTCATCAAATTAAAAAATAAGGAAATTAAAAAATAATATGGGAAAAAGTTACGGAAAATGCCACAAAAACAAGGCCAATTATGCAAAAAATCCTTAAAAAACCCCACAAAACAAACAAACAAAAAAAAACAATCCAAAACCTTCCATCAAAACTAGTTACATTTTTGTGAGGAGTACATCTGAGTGCATGCACGCGTAACTGCGTGTGCGAGGATCTGTATGTGTGTGTATATATTGTATTTACAACTTATGCATTATTTTTTAATGTTTAATTGTTATTATAAGCATCTATAGCATTGAATATGTATTTATTGATATTATATACACATATACATGTACATATACGTCAGCTTGGGGGTTGGGGGTGAACTTACTTCGCGGAATTCAGTGGTCGCGAGTGGATCTCGGTCCCAATTAACCACGGAAAGTGAGGGCTCCCTGTGTGTGTGTGTGTGTGTGTGTGTGTGTGTGTGTGTATATATAATATATGCACACACAGTGGTACTTCAGTACTCGACCACAATTTGTTCCAGACAGCAGGTCCAATTCTGATTTGGTCGAATTCCGAATCCGCTTTTCCCATGACAAATAATGTAAATGATCTTAATCCGTTCCATCCTCTTTTGAACAGAAGTTAACGATACCATAACTCATGCCATAGGTCCACAAATTAAGTGAAAAAAATTATTGAATACAGTACACTATGTTATGTGTGTATCTGTGTTGTGAGAGACTTTTGTTGTGAGAAGTTTTGGTGGCTCTAACTCTCTCTCTCTCTCTCTCTCTCTCTTTATGCATACAGATGCTGGAGAGGGGTGTGGCTGTCACATGCACACACACCCGAATCCACTCAACAATCACCGGGCTATAAAGACGAGCAGCACACTCCTCCCGGTGCTAGAAGATTGTCCCTCTTCCGCATGATTTCTCTGGTTCTCAGCTCTGTGCTTAACTAGTTCCTATGATTTTGTTTTCTCCTCATCTCTAACAGTGACTATGATTGCCCCGTGCTCTAGTGCCTTTCCTGTGGACAATATAGCTCCTCCATTTTCATCACACTCTGTCTCCTGCATTTTTGGGTCCAGCTGAATATTCCTGGCATCATACATGGGCTAGAAAATTCTGTGACGCCAGGGACATTCATCCGGACCCAGAAATGCAGGAGACAGAGTGTGAAGAAAACAGATGCGCTTTATTGTTCACAGGGAAGGCACTAGAGCATGGGGAAATCGTAGTCACTGTTAGAGATGCGGAGAAACATGGAATTCATAAACAAAGGGAACTGGCTGAGCACAGAACAGAGAGATCACGGGGAAGAAGGACAATCTTTTACCACCGGAAGGAACGCGCTGCTTGTCTTTATAGCCTGGCAATTGCTGAGTAGAATCAGATGTGTGTGCTTAGCACTCCACCCGTATGTGACAGTCACTCCCCTCTCCAGTGCCTGCATGCATAAAGAGAGAGAGAGAGACCCGAGTGAGAGTTATACCAATTTTACCATGCAAATGCAAATTTCCTGGTTCACTGTAACATGCAAGTGTGCTCCAAATCATGTGGTCATCGGACCTTTAGAGACCTTAGCAGAGGCTCGGCAGGATGTAAAAATAAATTGGACCTTTGTCTTGTTAAAAAATTCAGCATGAAAAAATGTGTAAACTAGGAAGTATTTTAATTATTTCATGATGTGTGTTCACCAGATCTGCATATTTTGATATTATATTATCTCCTAGGCATGCACTAAAGATTTTTATGCATTGATTCACCAATGAACTTAGACATGAAAATATTCATTAAAGTTTGAAGTTGGGTAGTTGAAAAATGTACGAGTTGAAAAATGTACGAGTTTCTTGATCAGACCTGTGTGTGCGTGTAATAAATTAATACTCTCATTAAAAATATCTACATTTATAGCTGAAAAAATGTATTGAACTCACATGCTTGCTTCTGTGATGTGTGATATATCTGACATCTGTGGCACTATGATGTGTGACAAATCTTTGTGTTTTAAGATAACAAGGCTTTTTTGTCCCCAATATAAGCTGTGTTGATAATCCACAGGCAGAATAATACTGCATTTAATGTAACACCTGCCTCATTAGATATGCAAGAAACAAGATACAAACACAGATTATACAAAAAGACGGTAAGAAAAGAAGCTCTCAAACCTTTTGCATTGGGCAACAGAACCTGGATTTATATGTAAATGTGTTTCCAGTAATCACTTTTAGAGGCTTTTAAATCATATTGTCTATATTGTTTGGTTTAAACAGCAATATTTATTGTAATTTTTTTGTAATTTTGGGGGTTATGACAGCATAGTTATTTGCTTGACTCTTTGTCCATAGCTTCCATGTTAATTATGAATGTTTTAATTTCTTATCGAAACTTAGTAATCCTATACATATGATAAGCATAGGCTTCAATAAATGAAGCAAACAGTGAGTGAATTCACAAGCAGAGAAACCTTTGTTTACACTTTGTGACTTTTCATTACCCGTCCTAAAGATGTTCTATAAGAGGTGAAAATGCAAACCCTGGTAAAAATAATTAAGGATTTGTTTTCTAGGGACTTACTTTCTAAATCATTAACTCAACCATCTATAAAGAGGTTGTAGGTCTGCATACTCTTTCATTTGTTTTGTCATCTAGAAGGCAGTTCAACATCAGACTATGCGATAAATAGATGTTTATCTACATCCAATTAAAATTGTCCTTATTTAGCTTATATGGATTGATCAACTGGGTGTTCCAAATTACCCTTCGAGGTAGAAGTGTGAGTGGTTAAATGGAAATGTTTGCTCATTTTATGTAGGTTCCAATAATTTGCTAAGGCAGTATGTTGTTAATGAGGCACTATAAACCAAACACAGAGAATTGTAGCTAATCTCTGGGCACATGGTTTAAATTTTCTGTCTTGTCAGATTTGCTGACCCGAATCTGGGTTTAGAAAAATAAAACAATCAACCGCAGCCTTATTTCTCCTGACTGATGATGGAGTTCTTCAATCCTCCACTTTGAGCTTGTAGAACTCAATCATCATACTTTTTCTTTCCAGCTGAAACACAGCAGATGTGGACCCACCACAGTTTATTAAATTTACTATGGCACACTTCATATATCAGGCCAGTAAACACTGAGATGACATCCAACTGAAAATCCCAATATGCAACATCATGAAAACATGAATAATTTAGATAACGTATTTTGTTCAAAACTCATAACATCAGAACTTTTGCACCAATTGTTATAGAAAAATATGACCACTCTGGTTTGGCAGACCTTCCATAACTAAGTTTGTTTAGAGCTGGCAGTGAGTGTTGTAGCATAATACTTCACAAAACTCTAAACACGACTCACCTCACAAGACTGAATGCAGTGAATCTGTGCAGGGTTAGGGTGCCACTTGATTGTTCCTGTACATACAATGCTCTACAGATAGATACACACATACACAGACAAAACGATGAAGATTATACCAATATTTATTATCCCTTTCATTATTAAAGCTGTGTGGACAGATTCAAAGCATCTTGGTTTCTCCCCCCGACTGATGACTCGCTACTTAAACTTAACTCCAGTCTCGTGGTCACTGTGGAATCACTTGTAATAGTTTTATTACTTATACTATATTAAGTGTACAAAGCAATGATGTGGCAATGGTGGCCCGGTGGTAGGGTGTTGGATTACAGATCTCAAATTAAGTCATAGCCTAAAGATTCGAGAAGCAGCTTTGGAACCGAAAGTTAAACAACAGTTTAACAAACCAAAACAACATTGTGATGGTGGTAAGAGGAATGATACAAGATTAGACCCACAAATTTTCATACAAATTGGATATACCAGTGCAGCTAACTGGGTTATCAAAAGGCCGGCCATGTCTCTCACTGTCTATGGTGTGAGGCATGTAAAAGAACCATTGCTGACTTTTGACAAGAGTAGGCTGCAAAGCCGTCAGCATGTTTCTGCCCTGCGATGGCCTGGCGAGCTGTCCAGGGTGTACTCTGCCCTCGCCCTGAGTTGGCTGGGATGGGCACCAGCCTCCCCGTGACCCTAATTAGGATGAAGCGGTCACAGAAAATGAACTGATGATGATGATGATGAACTGGATATACCACTACTGAGACGTAGGATTGTCATATTTGGAGCACCCTCTATTCTCCAGTGAACCACTTTGACCCAGACCATCAAATTGCCATTTCAAATAAGTTTATGTTGACAATATTCACTATAGCTAAGACATAAAGTACAAAGCTCCAAAAAAACCCACCAAAACTTTGTATTTCGTATACTAGCTACAAAAAAATGTGCTTGTTAATAATCTGCACATTTATGAACAAATTTGTTTTATTGCAGTGTCCCCTGTAGGCTGAAATCCGTCTATGAGGTAGCTGCTGGAATCTTTTCCTATTCTGTAAATACCATGGCAAAACCACAAACAAAGAAGAAGGGCACAAAAGTGTCATTTTGTAAAGCCTCCAGTTGTCACACTAAACTCCACAGAGGTGTCATTATAAAGCATAAGTGAATTTGTATATTTTTAATCAGCACATTACCAGTAACAATAATGATAATAAATACTATATAGTAAATTACTTCACCTGAACCCTGGTGGGAAGGACCCAGTGTTTGAGTGTATCAGGCAGGGAATTATTGGGGAAAATTACGGGGTCCCTCAAGGGTACAACACATGCAGGGTAGCAAACAGCACCTGCCATATAAAAAAAAAAAAAGTTGAGAATATTTATGTGAACACACACTGTAACAAATGAAAATAAACAAAATCAGAAACAGATTTGAGCATCTATGTTATGGAAACTTATCGGTCATTTTAATGTTCCCAGTAAATTATTTATTATGCTTTCAGGTGAAAAATTAAAAAACTTTCTAACTTATCAGGTAGAATTACATTGCAGCTGCTTGTATCCCGTTTAATCCTGAACTCTGGTTACTGTCTGTGTAAAATCATACTGCTTGCAAATGTTTCTTCCAGGTTCTTCAGTTTTCTCCTCAGTGTGGCAGTTGTCAACAGACAGGAGTCAGATAAAACCAACAGGTAAAATGCTGAGTTACACCTGCACCTGATTACTGGCAGTTTATTTTTTATGTGCCCCTTGCTTGTTTGCACCCTCACTTCCTCTGTCCTTTGCCTCAAACAGTCCATCACAGGGCTAGCACACACACACACACACACACACACACAAATCATACACACTCATCTTCAGACCTAGCATCAATTGGGAACATCCAATTAGCCCAGTGCTTCTCAAATAGTGGGGGGCACGGTGTGATGCCAGAGGAAGCGCGTATGAGTGGGGAACATGCTTTCCTGGAATTGTGTACGAGAATTGAGTGTAATTGCACCTCCCCTCCACTAGTTGGCAGTGGCACTCTCATGGTGTGCTATGGTGTAGCGGTTTTTCACACGAGCACACGATATGAAGCGCAGTAAACAACCCCTCAAAAACAACATGGAAAATTTTCTAGCAGGAACGAAGAGAAGGGTGGAGAGAGACAGAGCTATTAAGACATAAGTAGGTTGAATTAGTTTAAATAAGTTTTTTTTTTTTTCAGGCACATTGGTGCACTTTAAATCTTTTCAATTACAGATTTAAAAACAATGTTAATGAAGTTTTTCTTTGTTGTAAGTTGAACTGTATCTCTTCATTTTTTGCTTTTAATGTTGATAAAGATACAATGTTGTGCAGAGGTGTACTAATAACAATTTTATAGACAAATGGTATGGTAGGCCTCCGTCAGTCCCGAAGGACTATGGCTGCGCTCTGGCTGGTACCCCAGCTGGTGATACCCCCCAGTGCGCAGAGCCTGGGTAGGGAGTAATGAGGGACAGGCTGTTACCCAAGCAGCAAGTCCCCCCCTGTCTCGGGGCCACCGGAAGGATCCAATGGAAGGGCAAATGCCGATACGACTGGGTTCCAGTGCCGCTGCAGGAGAGAATCTACGGTCAATTTAGAACGGCCAATTAACCTACAGTGCACGTCTTTGGACTGTGGGAGGAAACCGGAGCACCCGGAGGAAACCCGCACAAGCACGGGGAGAACATGCAAACTCCACACAGAAACGCCCAGGCCGGGAATCGAACCCAGGCCTTCTTGCTGTGAGGCGGACGTGCTAACCACTACACCACCATGCCGCCTATAGACAAATAATACTATTTATAGTCACTTGCTGGGGGGGGGGGTTTCTTCCTAGGGGAGGCACCACAGAAAATAATTGAGAAGCACTGAATTAGCCTAATATGCATGTCTTTGGACTGTGTTAGGACCCCAGAGTTCCCAAAAGAAACCCACATAAGCAAAGGGAGGGCATGCATACTCCACACAAAAATGCCAGAGCATTTTTAAGGCAAAAGACTCAACTGTCATGGTAATCATATGAAACAATCTGATTAATTTATTCTTGAACACGTAAGAACAAGCACATGAAATCCCACACAGTGATCCAAGCTCAGGATTGAATCAGGAACCGTATAAATTTGAAGTGGCAGTGATATCAACTCCACCAATCTGACCTGTTGGTTCAATATTACACAAAAATAAAAAAGTCGGTGAAACTAGATATTTTAATATTGAGATGAATAACTGAACCTCAGAAATGAAAATGTTGAGGTTCTCTTTGGGAGTAACGAGGATGGATAGGATCGGGAATGAGTACATCAGAGGGACAGCACATGTTAGATGTTTTGGAGACAAAGTCAGAGAGGCTAGATTGAGATGGTTTGGACATGTACAGAAGAGGAATAGTGAGTATATTGGTAGTAAGATGCTGAGGTTGGAACTACCAGGCAGAAGGCCCAGAGGAAGACCAAAGAGACGATTCATGGATGTGGTGAAGGAGGACATGAAGGTAGTTTGGTGTAAGAGAAGAAGATGCAGAGGATAGGGTGAGATCATTTGCTGTGGCGACCCCTGAAGGGAACAGCCGAAAGGAAAAGAAGATGAATAACTGAACCTCTATAGGCCTGAAATGTAAACATTTTCTACCACATTAAAACTCACTTTTAAATTCACTTAAGGCTACAGATTTAATGAACAGGTGACTTAAAAAAATACTTATTAAACAAATCCTCACCGATGCCATAACCCTCATTACAGGAGTACTCCACCATGTTTTGTTCCAAAGGGACCTGGCACAGTCCTCCCATTGTCTTACACATTGAGAACTCATCGGTCCATTGCCCATCTTTTGTACAGCGAATTGAGTACTGCAGTGAAAAGCCAACAAGATTATTTGAAATATATAATGCTGTTCACACCTCCGACTCCAGCCCAGCAATTTCCATAATCTACTTTTTTTCCACTGCCATCTTATATTGAGAACAAGAAGTGTAGAGTAGTAAGTGACATAATAAGGGAAAAAAACTGTGCAATTAAAATAATTTTACCTTTTCAGAGGGAACGGGGCAGTGTATGGTGCACACACTATCATAGTCCAAGTGGTTTGTACATGTGTACATGCCCTCAAACATAGCAGGTGGAGCAGCACATGAGACAGGAGAACAGCCACCCATCTGCCATCTTCCACCCTCTAAGCACTCCAAATTCAAAAATCTCCTACACACACACACACACACACACACACACACACACACACACACACACACACACTTTGTTAGTGAAATGCCTACTAGACAACAGTGTTGCATGGCTAAACCATTTTTGAACTTTTCATTTAACAAGTAACCAGTGAGTCAGTGAGTGTTTTTTTTTTTTTCTTTTCCATACATTTGCAGTATTTTAAAGTATTTGATAGTTTTAAAGCATTTAACATAGAAAATATAAATTGCATGTTTTTTTTAAATTATTTTTTATTGCATCATTTGTGATATAAACTCTATACAGTCAGGATTACATGTGGACTATAGTCGTTTGACATCTGCTCTTATTCCAAACTACTTTACTCCCCAATTAAAGTGTTTCAGTCTAATGAGTATTGCACTCTTTATGTCAGTAAACACTGCAGACTGGATTACAAAACAGATTACAAGACTTCTTTAAAATCATTTGGTCGGACTCGTTCGTGATAAACCTCTGACTGTAGCAAAATTGTTTATAGTGTAGAAACACAGGAGCCATAAGTGCAGCTTTCAGAATGGAATGCCTTTTGTACCAAAAGCGTTCAGGTAATTAATAAACAAAAGCATTTAAAACATTTTACCTGGCCTGTGGGATTACTGAAAAAATATTTAGGAAGAAATATGGTAAGATTTTGATCTTATTTTTTAAATTAACCACACTTAAATGATGAAAAACAGGTTCATCAGTGAGTATAAAAACTGCTATATAACAGTACTAACCTCCTTGGCTTCTTGTTCAGGGTACCTGTAATATAATATCCAGGATTGCATTTATAACGACACACAGTCCCCACATCATGTCTCCTGTTATGACACTGTGGCACCATGAGCTTGGCATTAGGTACAGTGGGTGGATCCAGACACTCAATCTTGCAATATGCTTCAGGGAATGACCACATTCCATCCTCAAGACAGGTCAGTGTATTTCTTTCACCTAATTAAACAAAGCATTTGAAATATCACATCTGGATACAGGGAAATAACTGCAGTACAGAAAACCTGTAGTTTTGCTCGGAAATTCAACTTCATGCAAATGAACAATGAATTTCAGCCTGAAATAATTTTAAAGCATCATTTTCTTCAAATATAATTCTGGATGTACCGTATTTTTCGGACCATAAGGCGCACGTAAAAGCCTTTAATCTTCAAAAAATTTGCCAATGCGCCTTGTGTGTGGATCAACATGCGCGACTACATCTCAGTGACACTGTCAAAACCAAAGTGAAGCAAACTAATTCAGAGCTTACCATTATTCCGCTGGATTAATCAAAGAACTCCGGTATCAGCAGGTCCTAAGTTAGAGGGATCAGGGCTTTTTGTCAAAATACCGGCATTACTGCAATCGTAGTGAGGTGACTCGCTGAGTAATACATGAGTGGTTTTTCCACCTAATCTCCATCTTTACCGAGGGGCAGTGGTGGTCTAGTGGTATAGGGCGCTGGATCGCTGATCCAAAGGTTGAGGGTTCGAGTCCCACTCTCCACAAGGTTGTCACTGTCCCCCCCGTGCAGCTAACTGGGTTATCAAAGGCGGGCCATGTCTCTCACTGTCTATGGTGTGAAGCATGTAAAAGAACCATTGCTGACTTTCGTAAAGAGTAAGCTGCAAAGTCGTCAGCGTGTTTCTGTCCCTTGCTAAAAAGGGTTGTGACAGGAAGGGCATCCGACATAAAAACCTCTGCCAAATCAAACGTACGAATCAAATGGTTCGCTGTGGCGACTCCCGAGTAAAAGGGAAAAAGTGGAAAGGAAGACAGACAGACTCCATCTGTACCGACTGTCTGTCTTGTTATGAGGATGCTTCTGTATCTCACGACACTCAGCTGGCTTAAAGAGAGTCTCACAGTCATCACCGGGATAACGCAATGCAACAGGTCTCGTCCTGAGATCTCGGATTAACATTCTTGAATTTACAGTTACACTGATCTTTTTCCTTTCCTTTCGACTGTTCCCTTTTTCTCAGGGAAAAGAGTATTATTTTCATCACATGTTTGATTTGGCATAGATTTTTTTTTTTTATGTCAGATGCCCTTCATGGTACAACCCTTTTGCAAGGGACAGAAACACACCGACGGCTTTGCAGCTTCTCTGGTTGAAAGCCAGCAATGGGTCTTTCACATGAACCTCTCACCATAGACAGTGAGAGACATGGCCGGCCTTTGATAACCTAGTTAGCTGCACTGGGGGGGACAGGGACAACCTTGTGGAGAGTGGGACTTGAACCTCCAACCTTAGGATCAGCGATCCAGCACCTTTTACCACCAGGCCACCATTGCCCTGCCACAGTTACACTGATGCAGCTCCTTAAGACTAATGACCTCTATAATGAACAAAATACTAAGGCTGCAAATGAGACCCGCCATGTTTGTTACTGTGATGACACTGTCGCTTTAAGGGGGCGTGGCTGAGAGAAGTTTAGGTCATGACCCGGAAGACTTATAATCTCTGTCTCTATTGATCTGTGACTCCATGTGTGCAAGGGAATAATAGATAATAAAATACACTTGGCTCCCAACATACGAAAACCCCTCAGTACGAAATCCCCGGGGTACGAGGATCATTTTCATAAGTTTCCGTCCCCGGGATACGAAAACAACCACCTCTTACGAAAAGAAATTCAAAATCCAAATGCGCCAATCAAAATTTCACACGATGCGCGAGTTGCTCTCTCATTGGCTGTT
Source organism: Plotosus lineatus (assembly GCA_024760905.1). Classification (NCBI taxonomy): domain Eukaryota; kingdom Metazoa; phylum Chordata; class Actinopteri; order Siluriformes; family Plotosidae; genus Plotosus; species Plotosus lineatus. The sequence continues at coordinate 7,367,016 of CM045731.1, read as the reverse complement.
TCTCAACGTCCCGCCCCGCTGGCCTCCCAGATAGAGACAAAAGGAAGCTTAACTTAGTTTTTAGTTTAGTTGTTTAATTCAGTAAATGTTTAATAAATGTGGGCACATTTGAGCTCATCTGGTATTCCGATCCTTCAAGGAATCAAGTTAAAGTTGAGTTTGGACTTCCCTGTCAGGCAGGGAATGCGCTTTGAATTCCACGTCTTGTGGGCGTGGCCCGCAGCGAGCGAGCAAGAGAGAGAGAGAGAGAGAGAGAGAGAGAGAGAGAGGTGTGTGTTCATAAAAATATTTAATAATGGTTTAATTAATAAATGTGTCAATAAAATGGTTTAATATGTTAATAAAATGTCTAAATTCTTTAATAAATAATTTTCTTTTATTTTTAACACATTTCATACAAAATTGGTTCTTTTATCCCTTTTATCATTTTTAAAGGGTTTATGGGGTTTATACAGTCCAAAGACTGGAGCCTTGGAACGAATTAGGCGTTTAACATGTAAAATGCGACCCCTACTGACAAAATCCCCGCATTACAAAAAAAGCTCTGGAACGGATTAATTTCGTAGGTAGGGGGCCGACTGTATTATATTATAATAGAATAGAAATAATAGAGGGATCTGGGCTTAATGTCGATCTTTTAAACTGAGACACTGAAGATGAAGAATTTGATGGATTTGTAGAAGAGGAATGAACTGAAAAAGTGCGTTTATTGTTTTATATTGTTACAACTGAACAATGTTGAGAATTATTGTGACGTGTATTATTTTACATTTTATATGTTGCAGTTGAGCAACAATGAGAGGTATTGTGAATGAGTTTGACTTATCTGACTTTTGTCTCGCTTGATGTGCCTTATAATCCAGTGCGCCTTATATGTGGCCATATACATTCCAGGTGAGAACCAACATGACACTTGAAATTTGCTGCTCTAAAGCCAAACTAAGGCAACACTTTCACTGATATATTAAATAATGGTTTATCATTAGTATTTATATATCTTAATCTTAATTAACTCCAAGAGAATTGGAGGCACATGAGGCTTGGACATCAATCTGCCACTGGTGTCGGTCTGCAGCTACGTGGTGTACTTCTCCCCAAGAGCCCCAGCCAGCAATGGTCTGCTCTACTTCCATCCTTCTCCAGGTGGTTTTTGGGCGACCTCTTTTCCTGCGTCCTTCCGAGGTCCACTCCATAGCTACAGCGTAGTCATCCTTCAGGTCCTTCCTGAGAATGTGGCCGATCCAGTCCCATCTCTTTTTTCTGATACTTCGCTGATTTTCTTGGTTTCTGCCATTTCCAGGATTGTCTTGTTGGATATGTGTTGCTGCCAGCGCACCTTGAATATCCTTCTCAGATACTTGGCTTGGAATGCATCCAGCTGTTTCTCCTCTCCTTTGGTCAGATTCCAAGTCTCACAGCCATATAAAAACACTGACAACACCAGGCTTCTGTGCAGGGAGGGGTTCGTCTTCTTGCTGATGTTTCCAGTTGCCCAGATTTTGCTCAGTCGTTTGTACTGGGCATTGGCCAGGCCTATCCTTCTCTTGATGCCAGCTCCTCCACCTCTGTTTTTGGCTACCGTGGCTCCAAGATAAGTGAAGCTCTCCACCTCTTCTACTTCATTCCCTTTGACTCTCAACTTTTCCACAGACTTGTTGTTCACCTTCATGGCTTTGCACTTGTGGTCATTCATCTTCAGTCCAACTTTGCAGGTGTTTTCCTTCAATCTGGCTGTGTTTTGCTGTAGGTGATTCATGCTTGATGACAGAAGCGCGAGATCATCAGTGAGGTCGAGGTCTTCCAGCAGGGTTGAGAAGTTCCACCTTATGCCTATTTTTTCTCCATCTGTGGTCTTCTTCATGGCTTATTTAATTACTAGCAGGAATAGAAACCCTGATATGCAGCATCCCTGTTTTATTCCAGTGATGACAGGGAACCAGTCAGTTGTTTCCCCTTCATCTATGACCGAGCTTTCCGTACTCTCTCATAATGATTCAGAGGCTTTCTCTGTGGATGGAGTCGAAGGCCATTTTGAAGTCCACAAAGTGGATGTATAGAGTGGCATTCCATTTATTGGTTTGCTTCAAGATGTTCCTCAGTATGAATATTTTCTTCTGTTGTTCTTCTTCCTTTTTTAAATGCAGCTTGTTCCTTCCTGAGCAAACGGATCCACCCCTCTTTGTATCCTATTAATCAGGACCCTGTTGAGGACTTTGCTGGCCAGTGGTAGTACAGACACTCCCCGACTTATGTTTTAGTTCGGTTCCAGACGGCCGAACGTAAGGTGAAAAAAAACACAAGTTGTTACTATATGTTCCAGTGACGTATGGCATTCATACTGTACTATACATCCATAAATAACATTACCATATCTCATAAAACACCCCTAAATCAATTATTATAAACATAACATTGTAAAATAATATCAAATAATATCAATATTAATTTCAAATAAATTAAATTCAAGAAAATAATTTCAAACAGATAAATTTTAATCAAATTCACTCCTCAAATATCAAATACAGTATCAAATATAACCATTTGCAGCATTTTAAACATAACACGCTGCAAATTTGCATTGAGCCGAGTCATTTAACATTAAGCTTAAAACAGCCAATCAACGATTACAATATGTGAGGCGCTCCACCGAAAGTAGTTCACTTGCTTGTGCTTGAGACAAAGCACGGGCCGTTGAATATTTGTTTAGTACTCAGCCTGCACTAATGTGAATCACCAGCAGAGCGGAGAGTTCTCTTTCTTTTCTGGATTTGGGTTTTCAACTTTTTTTATTTACAACTCTCTTTGCTTAACTGAGTATGCATGGTAGATTGCGCTGATCCGAGCAGATAGTAAATTCAGTTTTGGGAAAACCGGAAATTCCGGCATATGCCGGAAAACTTGCACCTATGCTAGTAGGCTTCCGCTTTTGACCAACCACATTTGCTTAGGGTTTACAAAAGTCCGCAAAACAGTGTAAACACAAAGATCACAGAGATGACGTCTCAACACAAGGGTAACAAGCAATGAACTGGAAAGCAGCAGGGCACATTCAGTCTGTTGTTTGTAAACAATGGACACAGCTTCATTACGTCATTGCACCATTACGTCAGCGTACTACGTAGGTATGTCTCGTACTACTGAGAGCATGCTAAACTCAACTTATTTTTATTTATTTATTTTGGGGGGGGGGGGGACCTGTAAAATTAAAAAAAACATAAAACAAATGAACGTAAGTCAGGGAGCGTCTGTAGCGTGACTCCTCTCCAGCTGCCACATTCCTGAAGGTTGCCTTTCTTTGGAATTTTGCAAATGATTACCTTTGTCCATTGGTCAGGAACTACTTCCTTCTCCCATATGAAATCTCTTCAGTTCTGTCCTGGTGTGCTCTGGGTCTGCTTTCAACATCTCTGCCGTAACCTGGTCAATTCCTGCTGCTTTCCCGTTGTTGAGTATGCATAGAGCTGATCTTATTTCTTCTGAAGTTGGGACTTCAGTTCTCTCTCCTCTTCCTCTGCTTGTGGGGCTACTCTGGTGCGTCTCTGAGGACTTCCTGAAAATGCTCCTTCCATCTTGCCACTCTTGCCTCCTTGTTTTTCAGTAGATTTTCGTTCTTACTCTTCACTGCTGCTGCTTGTCTTGTGCCTTGTCCTGTTCGCTGCTTCACAATGTTGTAGAGCTCTTTCTGTTGTCTATTCTTTGCTGCTGTTTATGCGCTCTGTGCTTTCTCAGCCATCCAATTTCACTTGTCTTCCCTGACACTCCTTTGCACTTCCTTGTCTTTCTCTTTGTACAATGAGTCGTCGACTTAACCACGTTTGGTTCCAGCAGACCGGTCGTAACTCGATCTGGTCATATGTTGACTTTCCATCCAAATACACTCACGCCAAACAAAAACAGATGAATAAATCTCGTGTATTTAAATCTATACATCTATTTTCAATTCCACATCACTGTGACACGCAGCGGAGAGCCAATCCTTTCTGTACTCCACTGTGTGGGCGGGTCCAATAGTTTCAAACTCCAAGTTTATTGGATTATAACAACAGCCACAGACTGCACGTGTTGTTTGAGTAAAGAGGTAAATTTCCCTCATTTTGATTAGCTCATTTCCACGAGGCCAAGCACAGCTGGCAAGCAAACACAAATGGACAGACATGGAAAAACTTCAACCTGCAGAGCAGCTGATTGCCAAAACTTGGGAAGTGCTTCCTGTCACAAACACTGCAGCGTGTGAGTCCAATAAAATTAGAGTTTCAAGGTATAGGACCCGCCCACACAGAAAGGATTGGCTCTCAGCTTCGTGCCACAGTGACGTGGCATTGAAAGTAGATGAATAGATTTGCTCTGAGCAGTTAGAAAGTGAAGCTGCATCATCTCCTACTTGGCCTTTTAAGATGCTGGTGCTGCAGGCAGCGCAAACAACTGTCTTACGCAACACTCGCACTGCACTGCCATGAATCATGCTTCACAACTTTTGCGGTCATAAAGTCAATCAGACGTAACTCGCATAGGTCGTAAGTTGACGACTCACTGTACTCCTTTCTCTTCCTGTTCCGGATTCTTGCTGAGTGTGTGCTGTCCATCTTTGTTTTGATGCCCTTCCTCTCATCGATCAGTTTCCAAGTATGCTTACTGATCCATGGCTTGCTCTTCACTTTCTCATAACCTAACACTTCCTCTGCAGCATTTACATATGCACTTCTCTGTTGTTCCCACACCTTTTCTACATCTTCACTCTCTGTCCTATCCTCTTCCATTTTGCTCCTTAATGCCTCGCAGAATGTCCACCTCGTTTATTCATCTTTTAGCCGGTCCATGTTGACCTTTGGCTTGACTCTGTTGTCATCTCTGTGGGCCTTGAGTTTCATCTTGATGCTGATCCTCATAAGGTAGTGGTCGCTGTTGGCATCTGCTCCCCTCTCTAACCTAGAGTCTAGGACAGATGATCTCCACTGCCCTCTGATCAACAGGTGGTATATTTGATTCCTCACCTTCTCATCAGCTGATACCCATGTCGCCTTGTGAATGTCCTTGTGAGGAAATATCATCCTGGTTATGACGAGGCCATTCATCTGGCTAAACTCGCACAGCCTCTCCCCATTGTCGTTCTGCTCTCCTAGGCCATGCACCCCTTTCATCCTTTCATATTCGGTGTTGCCCTTGCCCACCTTGGCATTGAAGTCACCCATGATGATAATGATGTCATTCTTGTTGCATCCATCAACTGTTTCCTGTAGCTCCTGGTAAAACTGCTCCTTCTCTGCTTCCTCCTTTTTGTTGTGGGGGGTGTAAACTTGTATGATGGTGGCCTTTCTCTGTCTTGAATAGAATCGAGCCATAATAATAGCCTTGAATAAAGTTTACTTACTTACAATGATTCTCTTGCTGATGGGTGTCCAGTCCACGAGTGCTCTCCTTGCTTGCTGGCTGACCATGATGGTGACTCCTCCTTCGTGCAGCTCCTTGTCCCCACTGTAGAGCACTGTCTTCTCTGTCAACTGTATCTTTCCAGTTCCCATCCACTTGCATTCACTTATCACTAGAATGTCTATTTTATATCTCTCCGTGTCCCTCGCTATCTGTGCTGCTGCTCCTTCTCTGAACATGGTCCTAACATTCCAATGTCCAATGTTCAGTCTGTATTTGGGACTCGCAATGGATCTTGACAGGCTCTGAGCTTCCCATAGGCTTTCACCCACCATCGTCATTTTGCCGGAGTTGGCGATCCCTGCTGCTCCCAGGTTGTCTTGTAAATTGATGTCCATAGTTTTTGTAACTCTAGTTTTTTTGTTTTGTTACAGGAGAAGGTAGTCGGCCTACTGCCCAACCCCTAGACTTGGAGGATCAGGGGTTTCTGTCAGGGTGTTCATCCCTTAGACTGCATTGGTCCACGTGTGCAATCCCCCACCCATCACCCGAGGACCGCTCCTCTATGCTGTGCAGTCCCAGCATGAGGAGTATTTATATAAAATGTGCAAATTTGATAGCTGTAAATTCTTATCTCATCGCTGTATAAGTGAAGTCCCAAACTGTTTATATGATTTATGAATACATTTTTCCTTTGGTTCTATAAAGTGTTAGTCTATTTATACAATATATACAACTATTTACAGTTTCATGGTGCAAGCTTTTTAGCAAAAGCTAAAAGCTTGGTAGTCCGTTCCCTCTTTTTAGTCAACCTCTCTTGATTTTTCACATGCTTCAGCCTTGCTTTCTTTTATTCCCTGCCTAACTTTCTCTGACCTTTCTCTTATTCTGCATGCTTGTGGTTGGCACAGCCATTGATGTCTGGATCGCTTTCTTCAGATCTTTCTTTGCCTGAAGTTCAGCCTTCCAGAAATAATACCAGGCCCTACCCTATCCCCCCTAAAACTTTCTCAATCGATTTGCAATAATATAAAAAAGGTCCATTTTGACTGAAAAAAAGTGGAATTTCATGAAAAAGCAGAAAACTCTCATCCCTGAGACACGGTTAAGCAGGTAGATGACAGTGTACTCAACTCCGAGACGAGACTAGAAGGCGAACTCAAGGGGGGCAATATGTTCTCTAACCATGGGTCAAAGTTGTTGGAGTAAGAGTTTCTCAAGGGTCAGTGTTATGGGTCTGTAATCCTGGGGGCCACTAGAACAGGGGCTCTTTGGTACAGGAATGAGGCATGACAACTTCCACAGAGCTGAGGGGCACAGGCTTTAAAAACACCAGGCTCACCCCATCCGGTCCAGCTGCCTTGTCTGGATGGAGTCTTTTCATCCGTTTCTCGACCTGGTTATAAGTTGACTGGTGGAAGAGTGGTGTCAGGTCTGCTGCAGAAGGCAGATGTGCAATAAGGAGAGGGAGAAAAATAAGAGTGGCATGGCAGGGGGTTCAGGCTTGGTCCTGTTGCTCCTGATGAGTTAGAAGGGTGCTGTGCATTGGCCGTGGTGTCAAATCGGTTAAAGAACATAGCTCACTGGCCCTGTCCTCACAGCTCCTTTGCTGATGGATGGCATGAAACCATTCCAAACCTCTCTTATGTTGTTTTGCTGGAATTTCCATTCCAGCGTTCTCCTGTAATTGTCCTTCGCCTCTCTGATTTTGACTCTCAGTGAACTTTGGATCATTCTCACATCCAAGTTGCCAGCCCTGAATGCCCTCTTCTTGTTGTTGAGGATGCCTTTAATGTCTTTTGTCATCCATGGTTTGTTTTTGAGTAACAAAAGGCCATCTGAGCTGTGACAATGGTGTCATACAGAAATGAATGTAGTGTGAAATGTACCCAGTAAGCCCATCAATGGCTCTGTGTAGCTTACAGAGTGTGGGACAATCTGTGGTTTGAAAAGTGAATTGTAGCTCCTCAATGGACTCTCCTGACCATTTCCTAACAGTCCTTGTAGTCATGGGCTTCCTCTTCATGATAGACATATAGCACAAAGGGAGATAAATTAAGTTGTGATCTGATCTCCCCAGTTGGGGGAGTGGAAGAACTGTAGGTGTCCTTAGTGTTTGTATACAATGGGTCTAAAATTCTCTCATTTCTGCTGGGATAGTCCACATATTGCACAAAGTTCACCAGTGTAGTATCCATGGTGATGTGGTTAAAGTCATCTGAGATTAAAATGAAAGCACTCAGGTGCCGAGTCTGTAACCAGGCTATGGAAGCATGAACTGAGTTACATGCAGCTGTGGGGTTGGCAGAAAGAGGAACATAAACAGCCACTAAGGTGACAGGGGAAAATTCCTTAGGTAAATAATATGGTTGGAATCCAACAGCACACAATGTCCAGTCCACAACTCTGCTCTTCAATGGTTATGTAGGCGGGGTTACACCACCAGCTACTGAAGAGAATGGTAAACCCCCCTTCTGCTTACCACTTGCGGTGCAGTCTCTGTTGGCAAAATCAGTGTGAAAGCCCATGAAGGATACATTATCATCAGGAATATCCAGTAATGTCTCCACAAAGCACATGAAACTACACTCCCAATACTCCCTCTTACTCCGGGTTAGCACTGTCAGCTCATTCATTTTATTCACCGGTAACCTCACATTCCCCATTGTTATAGACTGGAGACTCAGCTCGTACCTTTTTTCTCTGTGAGCCTCTGCTGTTTCACCGCCTTCTTCCTTCTCCTGTCTTCCACCTCTGCATCCAGATTTCAGCCGATAAGTCCAGGCTTCGGTCCATAAAAGTAAAAGTTCCACAGTGATGAAAAGTAAAAAATCTCTCTCAACCCACAATTTGATAGGGCACTTATGAACAACAACAAAAAGTGTACAAAAAAGAAAAAAAAATTAAGTACAAAAATAGAGTTAAAGGTATGGGAAGGGCAAGAGCAATTGCAACACATTGGTTGACACATGCGCACTAACACAATCTTCTAGTCCTTCTATGACACCAGAAACATTCAGCCGGACCCAAAATGGAGGACATAGAGTGTGATGAAAAGAGATGCGCTTTATTGTTCACAGGGAAGGCACTAGAGCATGGGGAAAGTGTAGTCACTGTTAGATATGCGAGGAAACACGGAAATCAAACTAGAGCGGGAACTGGTGGAGCACGGAGCTGAGAGCCAGAGAGATCACAGGGAAGAGGGACAATCTTTTAGCACCGGGGGGACAGCTCTGCTTGTCTTTATAGCCCATGATTAAGTGGAATCAAGTGTGTAAGTTTAGCGCTCCACCTGCGTGTGAGAGCCACGCCCCTCTCCAGCACGCAGACAGAGAGCAAGCCGCCAAAACCAGTCACTTACAAAAGAGACCATAACACACTAACATAAAAACCACAGTATAGTTAAATCATAACAACAATAAAGATAAGAATTTTAACCTTCGTGGTGGTGAGTAGTATACGTAAATGTTGGAGAGGGAGAGAGGCGGAGTACACCCTTCCATAGCAGAGAGGGAGAGAGGAGGAGGATCCCCCTTCAATAACAGCTTCAGATGAATCGGCCAAAGTTGTTTCTTTTTTCTCTTGCTACTCGCTTTGGTATGTATGACTCTTCTTCAGGATGTCCCTTTCTTGTCTTGCAGAACATTTCTAACATGGCTTGTTTCTGCGTTCTTTTCAAAACCTTATGGAAGTGTTTCATGGCCTCATTGTTAAAGGTGTTCACAGTGATACATAGTATCAACAACTTCCAGACTTCCCCATAACAGCGCTAGCTTTATCAGAGTGATACATAGTATCAACAACTTCCGGACTTCCGGAAAGTGTGCATTTCCCTTCCCTCTCGGTCTCGGTTTTTCTCGCGCTTTTTTAGCGTTCGACTTCCGGATTTTGGTCGACTTGTGGGACAAAAAAAAAAAAAAATCCCAGATTTTTAGGTCGAATTCCGATTTGTACAACCTCTAAAGTGTTCGAGTACCGAGGCACCACTGTAGTTTAAAGAAATGACATCAGAAACACTACCCATTATAGATCATCAGCAGACGATTTGGTTATTTCAGTATACCAGAAAAACATTAAAACTCATTTCATATACAGTGTTGTGTAAAAGCTTATTTGAACAAGCAAGCATTTTTATCTTCTTTAATATAAGGCACACAGACATAATCGATGTACTTCAACAAAACTGCTCAGAAATGTTTTTCAAATAATTTCTTTGACAATAACATCATTGAATGCAATACCTTTAAAAATAAACAAATTTCATGGCATGTACTCATTTTTTCACTTGACTGTATGAGTTCAGGCTATGGAAAAAACACATTTAGAAGTTTATGCTTTTATTTAGTGTTTCAAAGCCTTTGTTGCCAATTCATAATTTCTGAAAACATTCATAATCTATCGCTACGCAAAGCTTGGTGGGTTTTGTGAGATCTGCAACTTCGGGCAGGTAATTACTTCGTCTGTGTATCTCAGGGTCGTCAGCATTTCACCCCTAAACTTGACCGCTTAACCTGAGAGGGGAAGCAAAGACAGAAACGGTCTTTACCTGCAGACTGGCTTCTGGCTGCATGTTTTGAAGATCTGATGTAGGTGTAAACGCTCACTACTTTCTTGACTTGATTGGCTAGGTGCTGCTGAGGTATATTGTAGGTGCATCTGCACGCTACTCCCCTGGCTTCTGATTGGCTGAGATCCAGTCTTCCCTCCTTTGCATCCATAGCCATCTCGAGATTGACTCTGCCGAGGTACTTATGGCCTTGATTGTCTTCTTTGTAGTGGTTGGGGAAAGATCTAACCAGAGAAGGAAATTCCTTATTGTTGATGCAACAAAGCCCCTATATCCAACCTCAAGTAGCATCAGGCTTACTAGCCACCCTTTGATGTGTACTTCATCTACCAAATCCTGGTACGTCATTATTTTCGACTCGTGAAAAATGCTGAGTCTATCCTCCCAGGGGACTGTGAGCTCTACTATGTGGATGGTTTTCTTCTCCCATGATAGTAGCAGCAAATCTGGGCACTTTGAAGCGACTACTATATCAGGTGGAAATTCTAGCTTCTTCTGCACGTCCATAAGAAGCTGCCAGTCAGAGGCTCTAGACATAAGTGAGCTTGATTTTGCAGACTTGCTGGGTTTGATCTTCTCACCTTCTTTCAGGAACTGTACAAATTCTACTGTGTCCTGTTTGCTCTGGTGGTTTGCTTCCATCCTTTGCTGATCCACTACTGCTGCAATTTCTCTAAGAACATTGTCATACCTTCATCTGTATATCTCTTCTCCTAGAGCTTTCAGACATACTGTCAGGATGTGATTCAGAGAGCAGTTGTTCCCTTTACACAGAGAGCATGAAGCATCTTCTTTTCTCCAAATACACAGGTGTTGGAAGCAGGTCTGACACTGTGCGGAGTCAGAAGCTGAGCTGTCCTTAGTCAGTAGTCCATAGGTCCTTCCAGGTTAGTGGTCGTTGGAGAGTTGACTCCCACTTGGTCCAGCTACCTTGGCTCCCTAAACTGACTTCCCTTACAAACCTGTTGTGTTCTGCTTCATTTCTACTCTGCTGCACAATCATGTCTCTTCTCGTCTTGTTGTCTGCTATACTCCAATGGCTCTCCCCATAGTTTCCAAGGCCGAATGTTCCTTTACAAATTGTTCCTACTACTTCTTGGTAACATAGGTCTTCCTCTGCCACTAGGACTGCTTTATGTGGGTTCCCTTTCTTGCCAGTTTTTACAGCCTCTGCTGCATGATGCACTACTATGTCTTTGGATAAGCACCGTGTAGAAATGGCTCACACTTTTGCAGTCTGGAATTCCTCAGTCACAGATGATAAGGCTAAGGTATGCTTGGCAGACCTGCTGTAGAGTTGAACAGTGCTGAAACTTGGTGGAACCCCCAGCCACTTACGGAGAAATCTGCTACACAGTCGTTCCATTGACTCTACTGTAAAGAAGGCCATGTTATACAGCAGGAATGGCCACTGAAGCCTAGGGACTATACCATACTGGAAGCGCCAAGCCTTAAAGGGACCCTGAAAATGATGTGCATAAATTGCTTGCAGCCATTTCTTCAGTGCCTTGTGGGTGTCTTTGCTGTTGTTCAGATCAGTCAGTGAATGGTCAACGCTTTTACCTAGGCATTTAATGCTCTCATCCTGGATGGTGGGAATCTTCTCATATTGAATGATAAAATATATGATGCAAGCTTGCCTTTGGTGATTGTGAGGCTTCTTGACTTGGTTGGCTTGAGTTTCATCCTTATCCACTTCACCATCTTTTCCAGGGCTGACAGGATCCAACGGGTTCCCGCTATTGATTCGGTCATGACTGTGACATCATCCACGAATGCTCTGCATGTTGGGTGTCTGGTACCGTCATTAGACTTCGGTCCCCTGCACTGGTTGATTCCTGCCTTGAGTAGCACATTCATGGCAGTGACAAATAATCCAACAGAAACACCCTGCCATGATGCCCTTCTCCAGACTTTGCCAACCCTTGTCAAGTTGTTCATGGTGAAACGCATCTTGATGTTGGTAAGATGGTTCATGACTAACTTCATGACTTCTGTTGGGACATGGTATTGTCCTAGAGCTCTCTCTATTAGTAGATAGGGGATGCTGGGGTAGGCCTTGGCAATATCCAGCCACACCACTGATGGGTTCTTCTTGTTATTCTTCGCTTCTTTGATCAGCTGGCTTATCGACGCTGTGTGCTCTAAGCATCCTGAGTATATAATATAATTCATTCATTTGCGGAAATGTCAAAACTACTTGGTCGGTGGTAATCTTTGGAGCCTATCTCAGCTGACTCTGATGAAAGGCATGGTACACCCAGAGCAATGCACAAGTCCATCACAGGGCCAGCATGCATATCACCATTTAACTCGTTCAGTCAATTAGCCTAATTATCTTTGTCTGGTGAAGGGAACTTAAATTCTCAGAGGAAAACCGAACATACATGAGGAGACATGCTGACTTTGCTTCTTGAAGAAGCAAGAAGTTTGCGTTCTGGGCTATGCATAATTGTTGCTTAGCAAAGCATGCCACCCCTTATGAAATATCTAACAGTAAATTTTCCACACTAATTAGTAATTCAATTAAAGTAATTTTTAAGGACTCTAGTCGACCATCCAACTAAGTCATGCAAATGCATGTTTTTCACCTTCACTTTAGGCCATGACTTGGGTACCATTTAGGCAGTTTTGCCCCTCAAGTAAAGCAGAGTCAAAATCTTACATTTACCAATACCATTAGCATGCATTCTGCCCTTGTAATTATTTTAAGCAGTGTGCATTTGAGGGCTGTAACTAAAAAAATTATAACTACATGGTGACACATTAGTTCATCGTAAATCAGTGATATGTCTCCTTTTAATATCACACATGATGAGGTTAAAAATTCGTGTTTGTACTATTTGTTTTAAACTACAGTAACATTTTAATTTTAGATTACATTGTTAAAGAGAGAAAAATATTTTACTTCACATGGTGTTTTGAGCAAGGCTGTTGAATTATTACAATTATAATAAATCAGAAATTATATTAAGACAAACGTAAATAGACTAACCTTCTGACATGCATTAATCATAAATGTGACAAACACAATGAAAAGTATAGCATGAGTATTCCCACCTTGTCTGGATATACTATGGCTCACTGAATTTCAGGATACTCAGTGTTTTAACCACAAACAAACAACGAGAGTAATCCCCTACATCCCCTACTTGTTTATTTTTATGAATGACTTATCATGTGTCATACATGTCATAGGCACAGGGCACACCTAATATGTTTCTTGAGCACATTTCAGTTACAGACATTCTCCACTATGCACTCGTATCCAATCAGATCACACACGTTCCAAATGAGTGCAGCCGAATGAATGAAGGCATGATTTAGTTAAAATAGTAAGCATCACATCTTTTGGTAAAAATATGAAACATGGACTTTCATTTACATTACCACAAACAAACACCTGCACAATCTAGCATCACAGCAGAGACCTATTCAGAGACCTATTGGTCGGCCCTATTAATACATACTTTATTTTTTTGTTTGTTATATTCTCATTTAACTAATTATTTACTGTGATTTTTTTTTCACAGCTCCATCTAATATAAACTGTCTTTTTCTATTTAACAATGTAATAAAAAGTTTTAAATTAAGAAATAACATAAATGTGACCCATTACAGAAAAGTGAGGTTTAAGTCAGACATTACTAATTTTTAGTCATTGGTACCATTTTATAGCTGATCTCCTAAGTTTCAAAATAATAATAATAATAATTTTTGAACATAATTGTCCAGTGTTGGAGTAAATAGGCATTTAATCATGACACGTTGGAGAAAATCACGTTTCAAGTTCAACAAAGTATTTCATAATTTCTGACTTAATACCCACTTTTATGTGATGGATCACAGATTTAGGCATAGTTTCCAGCCCCACTCCCACGCCCCAAATAAAATCCCTACACAAAATGTTTTGGACCGTATTTTGCTTGATTCCAATGTGTATTCACCATGGCACTGCTTCACTTGGATTGGCTAAGGCTAAGCAACATTATGAGGCAATAAAAGTCAGGTGACGTCCTGAATGTACTGAATTCACCATAAAGCCTTGACCTTAACCCTTTTAAAGGGATTTGGAATGTGCTGGAGAAGATACATTTTCCTGTCATCAATTCAAGATGCTGGTGAAAAGGGTGATAACAATTACACACTGTAATGAATGGATTAAGGTGGTCCTACAAAATAAATAAAAATGTGGGCCTACTTTTTTTGGCTTGGCAGTACACATGCATATAGTATATACATACATGCATACTTTAACATAGTTCTTTAGCAAGTTCATTCCTAAAGCTGTCTAACTGAGAACGTCTCCAATCATTTTTAGGTTATTCATGTGGTACCATCAAACCTCATAACAAACTTGAAGAGTTCTAAAGTAAATGCTGTCCAGTAATTATTAATCAATCTTTGTTTTTATAGAGACAGTTATTCTCAATGTAGGTAGAAAATCTCAGTAAATAGGCTCGTGTCCAATGTTTCTTCAAAAACATGAACAGTGAGGTCAGATGTGATTTCCTTCCATGGGATCCTCTAATGTGCTTAAAATGTGCTCTTATTCATCAGCTGTTTCTTAACTTCTTAACTCCCCAAGTACTGTCCAGCTTTCCTGTTTACACAGCCTAGGCAAGAGGCCTGCTGAGTTGGCTGCCAAGCATAAATACACACCCCTACATCTAAAGCTGTATGAAACAGAGTTCTAATTTGCATAAAAATATGTTATGAATGCATAAATATGCAGTGGATATGTAATGTGAAAAGTATGAGACTATAAAGATGCCCAAACACATGAAAAGATGAAAATATCAACATACTGATGGTGTTACCTTGCAATATGGAGGGTGAATTGCAGGAGAAGTTGCATCGCTCGCCAAAATTAGTACCCCAGGGGCAGGTGAAGGAGGCAAAAGAGATGTGTGAGTTATCTGGGAAACCACAGTCCACTGGCTCACAGCTCACCGCATAGTCCCAAACACCATTGACAGACCTCAATTGTAAAGTTTTCTGAGAAACAAAAGGCAAAAACAGACATAATCCATAATATGACTCAACTGATTTAAATTTACATTATTTTGGACTGTCAGCATATTTTGAAAAATATTTGAAAATATTTGGAGTCAAATGTCAAAAAAATGTGTGTGGCTTCTGCAGCATATCAGGGATTGTATTAGGTTCAAGGGATGTAAAGGGATGATGTACTGATGCAAATACAAGAGTTTCAATTATCCAGCATCTGATATATCAGCCTTAACAACACTTTTTTTTTAAATGCCGAACAATAAAAGACCCTATTTAGTATAGAGTGGGGCTGGTGGTGTAGTGGTTAGGGTGCAGCGCTCATGATCAGGAGTGACTAAAATGCTGGTTTAAGAAAGGGTTTCATGTCCAAGTTGTTGTAAAACAATGATAATATCCACTTATTTAGATTATTTTTAAACCACTTTGGTCTTTGCTGAGGGTATTTCCTTAATATGCATATTAATCACTCAACTTGATCACATTCACTGTGTGCTTCTTCAGGAGACTGAGCTAATTGCATGAATCTCCACATCAAAATAATCAACCTGTCCGTTAGATCGACTATCTATTTGTTTATTTAAACAGATACTACCAGAACTTATCAACTCTTTATTAATTTTAATTAATTCTTCTCTTAGCACTGCCCATTTAGCTTAAAGAATTGAATAAATCTATGATGAAAAGTCACTTCAATCCTTGCCTACAATCCAAATATAAACCAATATTAAACCTTCCCAGGCTCCAAGATCTACTACAAAACTTGTAGCACAATAGTTATGTCCATAGCTATGTAGGAATAACAAATGTATCAGTCAGGATTTAGGTCTCATTATATCACAAAGATTGCACTCACTGAGATGGGTTATTGTCTACTGCTGGCATCATGGCCGTGTGTTTGTGCTTGTTTTACTTGACCCTAGAGCAGCTTTTGACTCAGTTGATCATATCATTTTTGATAGATTAAAAAAAAATCTAATAATTAATGAGATGGCCTTATCCTGGTAAACTGGCTTTTTAACTGACTTATCAGACAGTAGATGTAAATGTTAAGTTCCCGGTCTGTACTAATTTTAAACTTGGTGCTACACAAAGTTCTGTTCGAGGTTTCTGGGTTTTCTTTTTTCCCCTCTACATATGCTCTCTTTGGGTAATATTGTTGAAGAACATATTACATTCCGCTGTTATGTTGATGACACACAATTGTATGTTTCAGCAAAGAGAGAGATGAGCTTAAAAAGATTGAGAAATATGTAACTGTGTAGTAAGTGGATGGTTACTAACTTCCTCTTATTAATTTTTGATAATACAAAACTCCTGCTTGTATCAAAGACAGCTAGGAATAAGCTTTATGATTATATTGTAAGACTGAATGGTGTTTCAGTTTACTCTACAGCAGTAAAGATCTTAGTGTGATTGAATGACCCCGACTATTTCATTGGCTCTACCTTCTTTCATCTCATTGATAAACTAAGGAATGTCACTGCATGTTGCAGAAAAAAAAAATATTGAAATGTTATACTGTCTGGATGTATTAATAGGTGAATGAAGAACCTCCAGCACTAGGAGTACTAGAACCAGTTACTAATTAAATTAAGCTGAGAATATAAAATACTATCCTTTACATATCTAATCATAGACAGTCATTCCAGAATTACAGTACTGTTTGCACCCAGCAATAATAAATCTTGCTACACTGTATTTTTTCGTGATTTCACCGAAATGAGGAAGCATTTACTTTTAGAGTTGATTTCTTTTTAAGGTGTCTTCCTCATGTCACCTGGGTGAGTTTTTCAATTGCAGTCATCGACAAAAGCGTGCTCATTGAGATTTTATAAAACTTCGAGAAATGCCAAAATTACGTAGGATTAAGCATTTCAGAAAATAAATGAATGAATGAATGAATGAATGAATAATAATAATTAGTTCATTCATTCAATTATTTTCTGAACTGCTTAATCCTAATAGCATTTATACAGTTTTATATTTATTTAAGCTGATGTTTAAACTTGGCAATATATAAAATGTAATTAATACATTTGAAAACTTAAAGTGGTATTACAAAGCTTTGTCAGTACCTGCTGAAGCCGAAAGCCTTGGCCACTGAGCATGTGCAGAATGTACCCTCGGTGGCAAGAAATGGAGCAGTGTGTGGGGTCCAGAATGGGGGTGCAGCTAACTGAAGCATGCTGTATTTTCACAGCGGTGCTGGAATCCATGGTCCATGGCCTGTACACACCCCTAGTAAATAAACATAAAGGGATTTTATGCTTCAGTCCTATAGCTGTCCCTATAACATTATTTGGATAAGTGCAAAGTCCAAAAATGAAATATTTGTGTTTTGGTATTTTTTTTAATCAACCTCATCATATTCAATTCACCAGTTACTTCAGATGTTATCAATGTCTAACCAGTGTATTTCTTTGTAAAATAAACATGGTTTAATATGAAATACAAGCATGTTATGAGTATGCTACTTCTTTTCATACCAGGCTACCAGGGTAGAGACCTACTAAAAAGTGTTGACACTGATTTTAAGGATCACTTAAAATTCTGATATTGCTAAATGGAGAATAAGCATCACTATAACTCATCACAAAAGCACCAGGGCTTCAATAAAACCACATACGTGTGTAAATGGCACTGGGTGAACTGCATGTCACTACTTCTTTAATATCTGCAAGTTATACTCCTCTCACTGCCACCCAAGAGGTAGACATCAGTTGTGTTCAAAAAGTGAATAAAGCTCAAAATCATTATAATCACTTTTATTTCCATGCACACACACATGCAATGGAAATACTACACATTCTAGTCCAAATCAAAACATGAAGAAAAATATATCAAATTTGTGTTATTCCTTTAAAGAAATTGAAGAAAAGTGAATATGACTGTTAAAAAAGTGTCTGCATTCCTCTTTACAAACTCAAACATTCACTGTGTAAACTAAAAAATGGTTTAAGGTTTTGTTTTCCTTTGAATCACTGAACTAATATTTAGTTCTATAATCACTGATTCTGAGAACTGCTGTACATCTGTGTTGCATGGAGTCAACTAACTACTAGCACCTGTGATCAGGTTTTCCAGCCCAGGATGATTGGACTACATTCCACAGTTCTTCTGTATTTCTTGGTTTTGCCTCAGAAACTGTATTTTTGTTGTCTCCCCACAAGTTTTCTATTGGATTAAGGTCCGGGACTGGCCGACACTCCATAATGTCAACCTTGTTGGTCTGGAACCAAGATGTTGCCCGTTTACTGGTGTGTTTGGGTTGTCTTGTTGGAACACCCATTTCAGGAGCATTTCCTCTTAAACATAAGGCAGCATGACCTTCAAGTATTCTGATGTATTCAAACTGATCCATGATCCCTGGTATATGATGAATATGCCCAAAACCTAGTATGAGAAACATCCCCATATCATGACGCTTGCACCATCATGCTTCACAGTGTACTGTGGCTTGAATTCAGTGACTGCTATTATTTTGAACACAACTATAGCATCAGGTATGGCACACAACATGGAAGTAAATGAGTCTTAATTGCTGTTCAGGTTTGTTCTATACCCTCCTTTACTCCATGGAATAGCCCAGTGGTACTCCACTTTGTCCTACTTAGGAGCCACACTGACAAATAAGTGTTGTAATTTGCAGCTGTCCTTTTCCTCCATCAAACCATTATACAATTGAGAATTAGACTAAATTTAAAGGAGGAAAGGCATAATTTATTCATTTTCTAAACTATTAAGGATCACAGGGATGCTGGCACCCATCTCAGCCAACTCTGGGAGAGGGCAGAGTACATGCGGGACAGCTCACCAGGCCATCACAGAAGAACACAAAATTGACTCTTTTGCAATCATGCAAGTATACTGGGCTTGGGCTAGATTAGAGTCTGATTATACAGACTCTAAAAAAATTCTGAAGCACAGTTTTTGTAGATTATTAAATGTATATTCATTTTAAGTGTACATTGAGAAATGTTATTAAAGTATTGAATTTTTGTCTGTGCAATTTTTCAGAGTGATGGACCCTACACCATCCTTGCTTGTGAATAACTAAGTCATTTGAGGATGCCATTTCATACAGTCATTATCACCTCTTGCCAGTAATTCTGTGGAATGTTTAAAAAGTATGTTTTCTGAGCATTTCACAAATTTTCCAGAAAAACAAATTTTTGTTTAGCTGTCCCAACCTTTTTGAAACATGTTGTGGAAATGAAAAGCAGAATGAGTACATAGGTTTACAATAAACAATAAATTTCATGAGTTAAATCCAATATCCAATGAAAAAAGGTGTCAGAGTATAGGCAGAATGAGTAGGACCCAAAGCAGGACCACAGGAGACTGAGTGGAGGTGACGAAAATGAGACCTTTATTGTGAGCTCCTTGGCAGCAGAAAATCAAAGAGCAGACAAAGGTTCTAAACACTGGAGACTGGCTGGCAGAACCTGCTGAGGCAGTTCTGGCAGGTAGACAAACTAGCAGAGTGATCTTTGAGCTAGCGCACAGTCACAGGTAGTGAGAACATCAGTGAACCAGCCTGGCAGAGATGGTATGCTGGAGTAGAAGTAGGAGAGTAGATGAACAGGTGTTTAGGGATCATTTTGAGTGGGAGAGGAGGCAGGTCCACATCTGTCAGCCTAGAGAGAGACACATGGGGGGAAAATCCCAGAACAGCTCCCCTGGTGGTGAAACATGCACAGACAGGACAGTACCAACCCCCCCACCGACCACAACCCGGGGATTTGTATGGGACGAAATTGGTCATACAGTAAAAAATTCCTCCAAGAATTGTAGAAGGTAGGGTCGATGCAGCAAAGGGCTTAGAGGAAGTTTGAGTCACACAACAACAGAACCTTTATAATGGGGTGTGGACCAATGAAACAGGGAACCAGTTTTCGGGAGTCTACCTTGATAGGTAGGTCCCGGAGTCAGAGTCTGACATGTTGATCCTCACTATAAGGAGGCACTCCTAAATGTTGTCAAGTCACCCACCGCTTTGTCTTGGCAGAGGCCTTTCGCAGAACCGTCCAAGTCCTCTCCCGGTTCAGACAACAACAGATGATACAGCAACATCTTCCTCTAGAGTGGGAAGCCAGTGGGGATTGTATTCACGAGTAGCAGGCACACTTTTCAACAGGAGTTCTGATTACGGTTCAGGCACAATAGCAGGCTTGTGTTCAGGCAAAATTCAGCCTCATTTCCAAACAAAGATGTTTGATTTGGGTTCAGATTCAAATTCAATTTTAAAGTCAGGCAGGAGTTTGGATAAAATTTCAGGAATATTCCCAGACTTTGTCTCAGATACAAATTGAGACGGGGTTTCCAAGAGGAGCACCAAAGTGAATTCAAGTGCTGCAGCACGCTTAGGTTCATGTGCAGCATCACATGCCCAGATTTAGGCGGGAGTTCAGGCTTTGGTTCAGGTACAGCCTTGCGCCCAGGTTCAGGCTTCGATTCAGGTGCAGTGTTGTGCTCGTACTTCGCACTTGGATTCAGGCAGGAGTTTGGGCACAGTGGAATGCTTGGGTTCAGGCAGGAGTTCTGGCCTTGGGACAAGCAGGAGGGCTGGCCTCAGTTCAAGCGGGTCGAACATAAGCTTCATTTCAGAGGTGAATTCCATGTAGGTCTGCGCAGCACACCATGGATTCTCCCAGTGAGCACTTCCCCATGACCATGCCCAACCAGTGAAAAGGCTGAACACATAGGCAACCTGAAAACAGTCACAAAGCAAGGAAGAGGGCTGGAACTTGAACACCTTGGAACACTGATGAATGAAGGCATCACAGGCACCCAGATCCCCCTCATAACATTCAGGCAGGGAAACTTGAGGCTCTCTGAAGGGGGCTGGTCTTGATGCTGGAAAAGTGGGGTGAGGTATGGTACTGGCTACAGATGGTGGTGGTGGTGTTGGAAGGTGAGTACGGGTTCATTCCTCAATTCTGCTCAGAAAACCCTCATAAGCATTCAACTGAGCTAAGAGCACGTGTAATGTCTGCTCATGTCGACAAAGAAGTACTGCCCGTTGGCTCATTGCATGGATGGTTTGGCTGATGTCAGCTGGGTCCACGTCCATTTGGTTCATTCTGTCACAGCACAGGCAGACTAGATAGAACCACAGGAGACTGAGTGGAGGTAGACAAAACATCTAAACACTGGAGGCAGGCTCTTAGAACTTGCTGAGACAGGGCTGGCAGGTTAACCAACAAGCAGAGTGATCTTGAAGCTGGTGCAGACAGAGTCAGAGGTAGTGACAACATCACCAATGTACCAACCCTTTGGAGATGGGCTTTGCTGGAGAAGAAATAGGATACTAGACAATGAACAGGCATGTAGCGATAATGGAGGGGGCACAAGGCCATGTCCATTAGTTTGAAGAGACACATGGAAAAGCAAAGGAAAACAAAACCCAGAACCATTCCCCTAGTGGTAAAACATGCAGAATCATGACAAAAAAGGCTAAAAAGTTTACTCAATCATTCCATTTAAATTTCATTTACATTTTACAGAGTCTTAGTTCTTAGCCAATGATACAGAAGGATCAGAATTGGCTATTTAAAAACATTTTTTATCAGATTTGAAATTGGAAAACAGTGTAAGATTACATACATTGTATTTTATACATTCATTCAAATCAAGAAGAAGTATAATTGTGAACACGAGTGTATGGCGTGTAGAAATAATTAAATTCTGCTGCAATTTAGGTCTGTGGGTTTCTGAGTGTGGTATTTTAAATGGATTATATGTAAGTATGTGTATCCTCCATCAACGCACCCAGTTAGGACGAAGGGACTGACATGGCAGTATGTACGCAATTTCACCCCTAACACAGCCACATGAACAGTAGAGAAGTTTAGCGACAAAGCAGCTGTCTGGAAGAATGGCATGCTTAGGTTGTGAGACACGTTCACCACCAAGGGGTTATGTTGGCATGACAGCTCATAGGAACCTGCACACACACACACACACACACACACACACACACACACACACACACACACACCCCTATTAACAATTTTAATATTCAGAGGTCTTTTCTCTATTTTGGCCATTTTTTATGCCTATGTGTAATATTAAAAATGATTATTTCAAATAGACCCATAGTATATGTAGCCATTAGGTACATAAGTATCTAAACAGTAATTTCCTTGGTTTTTGTCTCGGTACACCACCAGAAAGATTTGAAATGAAGCAGTTAGGATTAGACTGTCAACTTGAGTTTAGACTTAGGCTATAATTAATAATTAATTAATAACCTAATAAGACTTGTACCCATTTTTACAAATGGTCAAAACAATCCAAATGCTTCTAGTAGCAATAAAGTTTATAGAACAGCATGTGGCTCGGTTATGCTACGTGTTATTTTCTTACCATAGTCCTATGATTGCTCTATATCAGGGGTCGGGAACCTATGGCTCGCGAGCCAGATGTGGCTCTTTTGATGACTGTATCTGGCTGTCAGATAAATCAGGTGGCCTTTCTTAACAGAATAACGAACACATAATTTCACTGTCATTTAAATAAAAATACAAAAATAAGCTATCAAATAAAACAAAAACAGATGAATAAATCTTTACATCTATTTTCAATGCCACGTCACTGTGGCACGCAGCGGAGAGCAAATCCTTTCTGTACTCCAGTGTGAGGGCGGGTCTGATACCTTCAAACTCTAATTTTATAGGATTATAACAACAGCCACAGATTGCGCGTGTTGTTTTTGGATAAAGAGATAAATTTCCCTCGTTTTTGATCGGCTCACTTCCACGAAGTCAAGCACAGCTGGCAAGCAAACACAAATGGACAGACATGGAAAAACTTCAACTGCAGGCCAGCTGTTTGCCAAAACTTGAGACGCGCTCACTGTCACATAAACACTGTAGCGTGTGAGTTGTGTCGTATTGACCATGAGTCTTATTATACTCTCAAATTGTTGGTCTTCTTTTTCAATTTGGTTGTATTCAGTGTGTGTGTGTGTGTGTGTGTGTGTGTGTGTGCATATATATATATATATATATATATATATATATATATATATATATATGAAATATGATACGAGGGATTATTTTTAGGTGATGATTGCCATTTTCGAACCATTCGGAGATCCAAATTCTTTTATTTACAAAAAACAGTAAGGTTCTTGTCCAATGATTCCTCCACAATTCCTTTCTTGTACGCGATTGAATAACTCTTTTTTTTTTTTTTTTTTTTTGTGCTCATCTTATCTACTCTCGTAAGGGTGAAATGAAAGGCGGAATGAAATTTAGGGTCAAATATCATTCGATAAACCCTGGGTACAAAGCACGCTACCAAGTTTGAAATAAGTTTCATTGACATCGCTGTGACGACCGCATAGAAATATGTCACGTCGTGGAATGTTGAAACCATGGGAAAGAATTGTAACCAGAACTGAATCGAGAGATTTTAGCGATTTTTATGGACGCAAGTGTATGTCCTTGTTTTAAATCGACTGAGCCTCAACGCACAAGGATTGATGCTTTGACAGCATACCTTAGGTAAAGCTGCCTAATACTAGATGAGTCAGCGCTTTTGCCTAGAGCCCTAGATTGAGCGAGTAGCCGGCCAAACTGAATTGCTGCCACTCTCAACTAGGGCTTATTTTAAGGGGAGGGTCTATGTGCCCGCCTTCACGCCGGTCCCAAGCCTGGCTAAATGCAGAGGGTTGCGACAGGAAGGGCATCCGGGGTAAAACTTTTGCCAGAATACAAAATGCAAACCGTAAAGAAAAATTTTTATACCGGATCGGTCGAGGCCTGGGTTAACAACGACCGCCATCAGTGCTGTTAACCAACAGGGTGCTGGTGGAAATTGGACTACCGTTGGTCAAAGACGTCGAAGAAGGAGAGGTGGGAGGCGTGTCCGTAGGCAGAGAGAGAAGAGGAAAAGCATGAGTTTAGGACTGAGAGTAGGGACTTTGAATGTTGGAACTATGACAGGAAAAGGTAGTGAGCTGACTGACATGATGCAGAGGAGGAAGGTGGACAAACTTTGTGTTCAGAGATCCAAGTGGAAAGGTAGCAAGGCTGGAAGCTTAGGAGCAGGGTTGAAACTGTTTTTTCATGGTGTGGATGGGAAGAGGAATGGAGTAGGAGTCATCTTGAAGGAGGGGATGGTCAGGAATGTTCTAGAAGTGAAAAGAATGTCAGAGTGATGAGTCTCAAGTTAGAAATTGAAGGCGTGATGTTCAATGTTATTAGTGTTTATGCCCCACAGGTAGGATGTGAGCTAGAAGAGAAGGAGAGATTCTGGAGTGAGTTAGATGAAGTGATGCAGAGTACCCCTAGAGGTAAAAGAGTAGTCATTGGGGCAGACTTCAATGGACATGTTGCTGCAGGCAACAGAGGGGATGAAGTGATGAGCAGGTTTGGTATCCAGGACAGGAGCACAGAAGGTCAGATGTTGATAGATTTTGCAAAACGGATGGAAATGGCTGTGGTGAATACTTTCTTCCAGAAGAAAGAGGAGCATAGGGGTGACTTATAAAAGTGGAGGTAGGCGCACACAGCTAGAATACATCTTGTGTAGGCGATGTAATTTGAAGGAAGTCAGTGACTGCAAAGTAGCAGTGGGTGAGAGTGTTGCAAAAAGCATAGGATGGTGGTGTGCAGGATAATGCTGATGGTAAGAAAGGTGAAGAAGGCAAAGGCAGAGTAGAAGACAAAGTGGTGGAAGTTGAAAAAGGAAGAGTGTCGGGTTGTCTTCAAGGAGGAGTTGAAACAGGGTTTTGGTGGACACGAAGTGCTTCAAGATGACTGGACAACTACAGCTAATGTGATCAGGGAGACAGGTAGGAGAGTACTTGGCGTGTCTTCTGGAAGGAGAGTAGATAAGGAGACTTGGTTGTGGAATGAGGAAGTGCAGGAGTGTATACAAAAGAAGAGGTTAGCTCAGAAGAAATGGGACATAGAGAGAACCGAAGAGAGTAAACAGCAGTACAGGGAGACACAGCGTAAGGCGAAGGTAGCGGTGTCAAAGACCAAACAGAGGGCGTATGATAACTTGTATGCTAGGTTTGAGAGTAAGGAGGGAGAAAATGATTTATACAGGTTGGCATAACAGAGAAATAGAGATGGGAAGGACATGCAGCAAGTTAGAGTGATTAAGGACAGAGTGGGAAACGTGTTGACTGATGCCAGAAGTGTGCTGGGAAAATGGAAAGAGTACTTTGAAGAGCTGCTGAATGAGGAAAATGAGTAGAAGAGGTGACTGTTGAGGTCCAGGAAGTAGCAAAGATTAGTAAGGGTGAAGTGAGGAGGGCATTGAAGAGGATGAAAAGTGGAAAGGCAGTTGGTCCTGATGATTTACCGGTGGAGGTATGGAAGTGTCTAGGAGTGGTAGCAGTAGATTTTCTGACAAGAACATTCAACAAGGTCTTAGAGCGTGAGAGGATGCCGGAGGAATTGAGGAGGTGTGCTTGTGCCCATTTTTAAGAGCAAGGGAGATGTGCAGAGTTGTGGTAACTACAGAGGGATAAAGTTGATGAGCCATACGATGAAGCTATGGGGAAAAAATAGTGGAAGCTAGACTAAGGGCAGAGGTCAGCGTTTGTGAACAACAGTTTGGTTTCATGCCAAGAAAGAGCACCACAGATGCAGTGTTTGCCTTGAGGATGTTAATAGAGAAGTACAGAGAAGGTCAGACGGAGCTGCATTGTGCCTTTGTGGATCTGGAGAAAGCATATGACAGGGTGCCGAGAGAGGAACTGTGGTATTGCATGAGGAAGTCTGGAGTGGCAGAGAAGTATGTTTGAGTGGTGCAGGACATGTATGAGAGATGTAAGACAGTGGTGAGGTGTAGTGTCGGTGTGACAGAAGAGTTCAAGTTGGAGGTGGGACTGCATCAAGGGTCAGCTCTGAGCCCCTTCTTGTTTGCTATGGTGATGGACAGGCTGACAGATGAGGTTAGACAAGAATCTCCATGGACTATGATGTTTGCAGATGACATTGTGATCTGTAGTGAGAGCAGAGAACAAGTGCAGGAAAATCTAGAGAGGTAGAGGTATGCCTGGGAAAGGAGAGGAATGAAGGTTAGCCTCAGTAAAACAGAATAAATGTGTGTGAATGACAAGGACCCAAGAGGAACGGTGAGGTTACAGGGAGCAGAGATAAAGAAGGTGGAGGATTTTAAGTACTTAGGCTCAACAATCCAGAGCAATGGAGAATGTGGAAAAGAGGTGAAGCGTGTGCAGGCAGGTTGGAATGGTTGGAGAAAAGCATCTGGTGTGATGTGAGATAGGAAGGTATCGGCAAGAATGAAAGGAAAAGTGGACAAGACAGTGATGAGGCCAGCGATGTTGTATGGTTTAGAAATAGTGGCTCTGGGGAAAAGACTCTCTTTGGGAGTAACGAGGATGGATAGGATCAGGAATGAGTACAGTCTCAAAGGGACAGTACATGTTAGAGGTTTTGGAGACAAAATCAGAGAGGCTGGATGAGATGGTTTGGACATGTACAGAAGAGGGATAGTGAGTATATTGGTAGTAGGATGCTGAGGTTGGAACTACCAGCAGGCAGAAGGTCTAGAGGAAGACCAAAGAGAAGATTTATGGATGTGGTGAAGGAGGACATGAAGGTAGTTGGAGTAAGAGTATAAGAGTAGAGGATCGGGTGAGATGGAGGCGGATGGTTTGCTGTGGCCGAAAGGAAAAGAAGATATATATATATATATATATATATATATATATATATATATATATATACACACATAGAGAGAGAGAGAGAGAGAGCTCTCAGAGGTTTAGAATTTAAAATGTTTTTTTTCCCCCTCTCTTAGTCAAAAAGGTTTCCAACCCTTGCTCTATATTAACCCAAGGGACCTCTTTACATATCGTCATGCATACTGCATCTTTATGATAATGCTAGCCTTAGCTATACGACAACCGTGTGTCGACCAAGTATCAAAGGAATACAATCCCTGGCAAAAATTGTGGAATCACCAGTCTCGGAGGATGTTCATTCAGTTCTTTAATTAAAAAAAAAGCATAATCTCCACTTTTCTGCCCTCTTATTGCCTTCTTGTGGTTGTGAGAATAAAAATAAACATGTGAAATTATGTTTGTTATTATGACGAAAAAAATTACTCTCCAAACTTTCTTTCTGTTGCTCAATTACCATTTTCTGCTGCATATTTCAGTACTTGCAGCTTGTAATCTTCAGAATAGGATTTTCTTTTTAGAACCATTTCTTCAGTGGTACAGGCTGAGCAGGTACTGATACCCAAGCCAAGAGTGCCCTATTGTGGTTGAGAGTGTAAAAATAACAAATATGTGAAATTGTTTGTTATTGTTATGACGAACAGTATTATATGTAATAATTTCACATTTAATTTGCTCTGGAGTATAAGTCACACATTCAGCCAAAGTATGAAAAAAGTGCAACTTATTGTCCGGGAAATATGGTAGATCTGCTCGTTAGCCTGCAGTTGAACAGGAGTGATCATAACTTGGTGAATTGAAAAGGAGAGGATTATCAAACTTCTTAAAGAAGGGAACGCGTCACGCAATGTTGCAACAGATGTTGGTTGTTCATAGCCAGTGGTGTCTAAAATCTGGACCAAGTACAAACAACATTGGAAGGTTGTTAAATGCAAACATACTGGTAGACCAAGGAAGACATCAAAGTGTCAAGACAGAAAACTTAAAGCAATGTCTTGAAAACAGAAAATGTACAGCAAAACAAATAAGGAACAAATGGGGGGGAAATGGAGTCAACTGGATTATGTGACCTATCTGTACAAAACCACCTAAAGATGGCGCCGGGTGACCTGCAGCCAGTTACAGGAGCTCTTCAGTTTATTTTTCTTTTTTTTGTCTTTTCTATTGTATATAGGCGTGTTTCTTTATCTTTTTTCAAATTTTCTTTTTCTTTCTTCAATCCTGCATCTGGAAAACATACTTTCATGATGCTTTTGTTTTTCTGTGCACTTTTATTTTCACTTTTTGGATCGGCGTCAGGAAACTCATTCACCGACGGCTCTGAGCAACGCAGGTCTTACACACGTGAGACCCTCCTCAGCCTGCGCGCCCCCGCCCTCCTTCACGCGGAAAAGCCCGTTGTTCCTTTGGAAATACGGAGGAAAAGGAGAGGCTGCAGAGGGGGACAAAAGACGCGGAGGACATGTGTTCCCTCTGTCATCATGGGAAATGTCCGCGCGATCGCCAACAAGACGGAGGAGCTGGCGGCGCTGACCCGGCAGCAGAGGCAGTACCGGGACTGCAGCCTCATGTGTTTCTCAGAGACGTGGCTGAATGAACTCACACCGGACTCTGTGGTTTCTCTTAACGGATTTACACTCGCGCGAGCAGATCGGAGTGTAACGGAGAGCGGTAAGAAGAAAGGAGGGGGCGTGGCGGTCTATGTGAATGAACGATGGTGCCACCCGGCAAACGTGCACGTGAAGGAGCAGCTGTGCATGCGGGACCTGGAGCTGCTCGCGGTAAGCGCGCGGCCATATTATCTACCGAGGGAGTTTTCACACGCGATTGTGTTTTGCGTGTACATTCCGCCCTCGGCTGATGCGGCGGCCGCGTGTGAGCGTCTACACAGCGCCGTTAATCAGACACAGACTCGTCACCCCCGCGCCATGATTCTGATCAGCAGGGACTTTAACCACGCCCCTCTCTCCGCCTCTCTTCCGACGTTCACGCAATACGTGAAGTGCGCCACAAGAGACAATAAAACACTGGACTTACTGTATGCAAATGTGAAGGATGCTTACAGCTCCTCCCCCCTCCCCCCACTGGGACGATCAGACCACAACCTGGTCTACCTGCTCCCCCAATACACACCCAGGGTGCGAAAGGAACCTGCACAGAAGAGGTCTGTGAAAGTGTGAACCGAGGAGACCAACGAGAGGCTTAGGGACTGTTTCCAGACCACAGACTGGAGCATGCTCTGTGACTCCTTTGGTGATGACATCGACGGCCTCACACACTGCATCACCGACTACATGAACTTCTGCGTGGACAGCACTGTGCCAACACGGAGGGTACGGTGCTTCTCCAACAACCACCCATGGGTCACCCCTGAGCTCAAAGTCCTCCTGAACCAGAAAAAGAGGGCTTTCATCTCGGGGGACAGAGAGGAGCAGAAGGTTCAGCGTGAGCTCCAGTGGAGGATCAGGAGGGCAAAGGACTATGGGAAGAAGATGGAGGAGAAGCTGGCTCAGAACAACGTGCGAGACGTCTGGAGAGGACTAAAGACCATGTCTGGATTTGGGCAGAGTGTCAGAGGGACAGCTGATGGTGACCAGCGCTGGGCGGATGAACTAAACTGCTACTTCAACAGGTTTGATTCTCCCCCTCCCCTCTGCACCCCTCCCGTTCCTCCCCTCTTCACACGTCTCCAGACCAGCTGACACCTCCCCTCCCCAGGCCAACTTCACTTGACTGCTACAGCCCGACAGACACATCCCCCTCCCTCTGCAGCCCACCCCAGCCCCCCTTCTCCCTCACATCAGACCAGGTGAGGAGACAGCTGAGGCGACTAAATCAGAGGAAATCTGAAGGACCTGATGGCATCAGTCCCAGGCTGCTGAGGACCTGCGCAGACCAGCTCTGTGTGGTACTATGCTACCTGTACAACTTGAGCCTCAGCCTGGAGAAGGTTCCCGTCCTATGGAAGACCTCCTGTGTGGTTCCGGTTCCCAAAACAGCACAAGCGAAGGAACCAGCCCACTACAGACCTGTCGCCCTGACCTCCCACCTCATTAAGACCATGGAAAGGCTCCTCCTTGAACACCTCCGCTCTATGGTGAGCCCCACCCTAGACCCGCTGCAGTTTGCCTACAGGCCCAACATCGGAGTAGAAGACGCCGTCATCTACCTTCTGCAGCGGGCACTCACCCACCTGGAGATCGCCGGCAGCGCTGTGAGGGTCATGTTCTTTGACTTCTCCAGCGCCTTCAACACCATCAGGCCAGCGCGCCTGCGGGGGAAGCTGGAGGACGTGGGAGTGGACGGGCATCTTGCTGCCTGGATTATTGACTACCTTACTAACCGTCCACAGTACGTGCGGCTGCGCGGCTGTAAGTCAAAGGTGGTGGTCTGTAGCACAGGGGCACCGCAGGGCACCGTCCTCTCACCCTTCCTTTTTAACATCTATACCTCGGACTTCATATATAACACAAACAGCTGCCACCTCCAGAAGTTCTCGGACGACTCCGCCATCGTGGGCCGTGTGTCAGAGGGGAACGAGCTGGAGTACCGGTCGGTCATCGTTGACTTCGTGGACTGGTGTGAGCGCAACCACCTGTGCTTGAACACTAGGAAGACGAAGGAGATGGTGGTCGACTTCAGGAGAAGCACTCAAACACACACACACACACACACACACACACACACACACACTTACTAGTGAACATCCAGGGACAGGACATTGAGACAGTGGACAGTTTCAAGTACCTGGGTGTTCACCTTAACAATAAACTGGACTGGTCCCACGACACCAACGCCCTGTACAAGAAGGGCCAGAGTCGCCTCCACCTTCTGAGGAGACTCAGGTCCTTCGGCATATGCAGACCTCTGCTCAGGACTTTTTATGACTCTGTGGTAGCCTCTGCAGTCCTCTACGCTGCCATCTGCTGGGCCCGGGCAGCACAGAGCGGGACAGGAAGAGACTGAACAAGCTGGTCAGGAGGGCCAGCTCTGTCCTCGGCTGCCCACTGGACTCTGTGGAGGAGGTGAGTGAGAGGAGGATGGTAGCAAAGCTCACATCCATCCTGTTCAACAGCTCTCACCCACTGCACCAGACTGTCGAGGAGCTGAGCAGCTCCTTCAGTGGACGACTGAGGCATCCTCAGTGCAGGAAGGAGCGCTACCGCAGGTCGTTCATTCCCACCGCTGTCAGACTGTACAACGCCACTTTGTAACTGTCTGTGAAAATACCGGTTATGTGCAATAAAAACCCACTTTAATCAACCACATCTACCCCACTGTGAACCATATCAACCCATCTACTCTGCCCTCAGATACATTTACACTTTAATATAGGCCAGTCTATAAAGTTGCTCCATTCTTTTCTTTTATTGTTTATTAATTTATACTATTTATGTATCTATTTATTTATTTACTTATATAATATATATGTATGTGTGTATGTTTGTACTTGTATCTATTTTTGCACCCCCTACTGATAGTACCTCAAGAGCCTGTAACAGTGAATTTCTCCATTGTGAGATTAATAAAGCTGTATCTTATCTTAAAGGAAATGGGATTTACATACAGAAAAGTTAAACAGAAGCCACCATGAACACCTAAACAGAAAAAACAAGGTTACAGTGGGCTAAGGAAAAGTAATCGTGGACTGTGGATGACTGGATGAAAGTCATATTCAGTGATGAATCGTGAATCTGCATTGGGCAAGGTGATGATGCTGGAACTTTTGTTTGGTGCCGTTCCAATGAGATTTATGAAGATGAAAAAACGTGCAAATTTCCACAGTCATTGATGATATGGAACTGCACGTCAGGTAAAGGCACTGAAGAGATGGCCATCATTACATCTTCAATAAAAACACAAGTTCACGCTGAAATTTTGGACACTCATCTTATCCCATCAATTGAAAGTATGTTTGGGGATGATAAAATCATTTTTCAAGATGATAATGCATCTTCCTATAGAGCAAAACCTGTTAAAACATTCCTTGAAGAAAGGCACATAAGATCAATGTCATGGCCTGCATGCATCAACATCTTTTGCAACATTGCATGATGATCTACCTTCTTTAAGAAGTCTGATAATCCTCTCCTTTCTTTCAATTAACATCTCTCGTGTTGGAGCCATGATTCATGTCAGTCCACTTGGTGCAACAGCTCTCCAAGGTGTGATCACTCCTGTTTTACTGCAGACTAACAAGCAGATCTAATCTTATGCAGGTGTTAGTTTTGGGAATGGAAATTTACAGGGTGATTCCATATTTTTTTCCTGAAATTGAGTGCTTCTATAATTTATTCACACGCACGTCTGTATGTGTGTGTTTATATTTTATTTACATCTTATGCAGTATTTTTGAATGTTTAATTGCATTGAATATATATTTATTGATATTATATACACAGATACATGTACGTATAAGTCAGTTGAGGGGTCAATCCTACTTTGCGGAATTTGGCGGTCGCGGGGGGAGGATCTCGGTCCCAATTAACCGTGGAAATTGAGGGATCCCTGTATACACAAATTGTCAGACTGTTCAAATACTTTTGGAACTAACTGCACAGTGATGTAAAAACTGGTGAAAATGCTTGTTTTGTATTCTAATTATAAATTCAGCACATACCGTTTTTGTTTTTTTACAAATAGAATACTTGAAACAATTACATAATTATTTGAGTTTATTTGTATTGGTATGTGTGAACATGATGACAATGAAGACTCTTGATTCTTGAATGCTGTCTGAACATACTGTAGTTGGGCTCACCTCAACGCATAGCTTGGGCTCTGGAACCACCCATCTCGAGAGAAGCTGGACATTATTTCATTCTGGAGTTGCTCATGGGAAGAGGTGATGAGCCGGTGTGGGCATTCTTGTTGCCCCCGTCTCGGGACCCAAATGTTAGGGTTCTCCCCGGTTGACGAAAGGGTAGCTTCCCTCCGTCTTCAGGCGGGGGGACGGGTCCTGGCTATTATTTGTGCTTATGCACCAAATGACAGTTCAGAGTACCCACCCTTCTTGGAGTCTTTGGGGGGGGGGTTGGAGAACGCTCCCTTGGGAGACTCACTCGTTGTCTTGGGAGACTTCAACGCCCATGTGGGCAACGATAGTGTGACCTGGAAGGGTGTGATCGGTAGGTACGGCCTCTCCAGTCTAAACCCGAATGGTGTTTCGTTGTTGGACTTCTGTGCTCGTCACAGTTTGTCTATCACGAACGCCATGTTCGAACATAAGTGTGCCCATAAGTGCACTTGGCACCAGTACACCCTAGGTCATAGTCCGATGATTGACTTTGTTGTCGTGTCATTGGACTTGCGGCCGTATGTTCTGGACACTCGGGTGAAGAGAGGAACTGAGCTGTCTACCGATCACCACCTGCTGGTGAGCTGGCTTTGGTGGTGGGGGAGGCTGCCTTCCAGACCTGGCAGGCCCAAGCGTGCAATCAGGGTCTGCTGGGAACGTTTGGCGGAGTCCCCTGTCCGAGAGGCATTTAACTCCCACCTCTGGCAGAGCTACAAGCACGTCCCAGAGGAGGCGGATGACATGGAATCCGAATAGGCCATGTTTCATGCCTCAATTGCTGAATGGCAGCCCATAGCTGTGGCCGGAAGGTCGTCGGTGCTTGTCGTGGCGGTAATCCCCAAACCTGGTGGTGAACACCTCTGGTGAAGGGAGCCGTCCAGCTGAAAAAGGAGGCCTATCGGGTTTTATTAGCCCGTGGGACTCCGGAGGCAGCAGACAGGTACTGGCAGGCCAAACGTGCTACAGCCGAGGCAGTCGCAGATGCAAAATCTCGGGCGTGGGAGGAGTTCGGTGAGGGCCTGGAGAGTGATTATCAGTTGGCCTCAAAAAGGTTCTGGACGACCATCCGACGCCTCAGAAGGAAGAAGCAGTTCTCCACAAACACTGTTTACAGTGGGGATGGGGAGCTGCTTGCCCCGACTGGGGGTGTCGTAGAGAGGTGGAGGGAATACTTTGAGGAATACTACCTCAATCCCACCAACACGCTCTCCGTGGAGGAGGAAGATCCTTGGGGTTTGGGTGGGGGTCTGCCCATCACTGGAGAGGAGGTCACTGAGGTTGTCAAAAAGCTCCTTGGTGGTCGAGCTCCGGGGTTGGATGAGATCCACCCTGAATATCTCAGGGCTCTGGATGCTGTAGGACTGTCTTGGTTTGTACGTGTTTGCAGCATCGCATGGTCATCGGGGGCTGTACCTCTGGCAAACCGGGGTGGTGGTCCCGATTTTTAAGAAGGGGGACCGGAAGGTGTGTTCCAGTTATCGGGGAAATCACACTCCTCAGCCTACCTGGGAAAGTCTCCCCAGGGGTACTGGAGAGAAGGATCCGACCAATCGTCGAACCTTGGATTCAGGATGAACAATGTGGTTTTCATCCTGGCTGTAGCACTCTTGACCAACTCTATACGTCCACAGGATTTTGGAAGGGGAATGGGAGTTTGCCCAATCTGTCCACATGTGTTTTTGTGGATTTGGAGAAGGCTTTTGACCGTGTCCCTCGAACAATGTTATGTGGCGTGCGATGAGTGCGGGAGTAT
This sequence comes from Plotosus lineatus, assembly GCA_024760905.1. Taxonomy (NCBI): domain Eukaryota; kingdom Metazoa; phylum Chordata; class Actinopteri; order Siluriformes; family Plotosidae; genus Plotosus; species Plotosus lineatus. The sequence continues at coordinate 7,332,851 of CM045731.1, read as the reverse complement.
GGCGTTCCGGACCCTTTGCTACGGGCCATTTGATTGCTGTATCACCGGAGCCAGAGTTTGGTCCGTATTAGCAACAGGTCGAATTTGTTTCCGGTAGGAGTTGGAGTCCGCCAAGGCTGTCCTTTGTCACCTGTTCATAATTTTTATATTTATGCCGAGGCGTTGAGGGGTTCTGGTTTGGTGGCCATCGGATCTCGTCTCTGCTTTTTGCGGACGATGTTGTCCTTTTGCCTTCATTAAGTCGGGACCTGCAGCTCTAATTGGAGCAGTTCACAGTTGAGTGTGAAGCAGCCGGGATGAAGATCACTACCTCCAAGTCTGAGGCCATGGGTCTCAGTTGGATAAGCGCGGAATGCACCCTCCGGGTCGGGAATGAGGTCCTGCCCCAAGTGGAGGAGTTTAAGTATCTTGAGGTCTTGTTCACGAGTGAGGGAAGGATGGAGTGGGAGATCGACAGACGGATCGCTGCAGTCTCTGGTGTTAAACCGGACCGTCGTGGTGAAGGAGCTGAGCCGCAAGGCGAAGCTCTCAATTTACCAGTCGATCTATGTTCCAACCCTTACCTATGGTCTCGAGTTTTGGGTAGTGACGAAAGAACAAGATCGCGGATACAAGCGGCTGAAATGAGCTTCCTTCGCCGGGTGACGGGGTTCTCCCTTAGAGATAAGGTGAGGAGCTCTACCATCCGGGGGGAGCTCGGAGTAGAGCCGCTGCTCCTCCGCATTGAGAGGGGCCAGTTGAGGTGGCTCGAGTATCTGTTTAGAATGCCTCCCGGATGCCTCCCTGGTGTGGTGTTTTGGGTATGTCCAACCGGGAAGAGACCCTGGGGTCGACCTATAACACGCTGGAGGTACTGTCTCTCGGCTTGTCTGGGACCGCCTCGGTGTCCCCCCGGAAGAGTTGGAGGAAGTGGCTGGGGAGAGGGACGCCTGGACCTCTTTGCTTAGGTTGCTGCCCCCGCGACCCGAACCCGGACTTAACGGAAGTTGATAATGATGATGATTAATATGTGTACATTAACATTAATAATAATTTATAATAAATAATAATAAAACAAGAATAAACAACATGTCAACTAACCCTTCCGATCATTGACTGTGATGAAGATGTCACATGGGCAGGCAGGAGGTAGTGCATAACAGAAGAGGAGGAGGAGAATTTTGTTCGTGTTCACGCTATAAATGCCAGCGAGGAAAGGCTCGTGGTGAGCTCCCACAAGGCCAGTGCTTCTCAAATAGTGGGGCGCAGCCCCCTTGATGGGCGCAGGGTGATGCCAGGTAGGGCGCGTATGACCCTGAGGAACATGCTTTTTGCCATACTGTACTAGAGTTAAGTGTAATTGCACATCCACTACATTAGTTGGCAGTGACGCTCTCATTGTCACGCTATTTTGTGGGGGAAAAAGCACCGAGCAAACGATATGAACGCAATGAACACTATTTATATAGTGCGGGGTGCTGAGGGGGTGTGAAATGTTGTTTTTTTTCCCCCCTTCCTAGAGGGGGCGTCACAGAAAATAATTGAGCGCACTGCACAAGGCATTCTCGGAGCGTGGAGGAATACACACGGAAGAATACGAGGCTATTTGGCCAGGAAAAGCCATTTTCACAACAGAAATTTTGCTCGTTGGATGTGGCAGATTTTTGGTGGTATCAAATGTTTGCAATAATTGCTTATCCTACACATCAGTTTGTCTATTGCGCCATATAAAACAGCGCCAACTTTGCGATGTTGAAGTTTTCTCACATAAACTGCTCTTATTAGATTTATATTAGATTAAGCTCAGGGCTTGAACTTGGTCATTCAAAAATATTATATTTCTATTCTTTGATAGAAAGATTTGGGTTGTTGTTTTGCTGTTGACCGTCTTTTTCATGAGATTCAGTCCACAGACAGATGTGCTGATATTTTCCTTTAGAATTTGGTGGTATAATTCAAAATATAGTGTTCCATTAATGATGACAGTCCTGGCAAAGATGCAGCAGACATTTTCAAGCTATGATACTGACACCATCATGTGTGACACATGGAATAAGCTAGAATGCAATGCGTTCTTTTGTCAAACAAAACTTATTATTTAAACCAAAAAGGCTCTATTTTGCTCTTAGTTATTCACATAATTTTACCACAGTCTTCTGGCTTGTCCAGTTGATCTTTAACAAACTGAAGAAAGGCAGTAATGTTCTTTTTGGAAATGGCAACGGCTTTCTTCAAAAAATAAAATAAGATACTGTTCGAGAGACCTTCAGCTGCTTAAAAGTTGCCCATATTTCAATTTAGACCTCCTTGACTATTATAAATTTTGTTCTTGGACTAAGATTTGTTGGTTGACCACTCCTGGAGAGGGTAACTATGGTCTTGAAATCCATCTTTCTGATGGTGGACTGGTAAAATTCCAACTTTTTTTAGAGATGGTTTGTAACCTTTCCCAGTTTAACATCCATCAACAATTTCTTTCTCGAGGCTGCCATCCAATTGCTTCAAAGCTCAGAAAGGTTGGCCACTAAGAGATATTGTAATATTGGATGATTTTTCTGAGTAAATAAATAATCAAATGGAATAGCCTTCCAGTTAATGTTCAAGACTCAGACGCATTCTGTTTTTCAGTCAAGGCTAAAAACTTACTTGTTTAGTGGAGCATTTAGTTTAAAGGCTTTTATTAGGCAAACGAGCAGATCTGGGGTCTCAGGCATAGAAAGTTCTGGGAAACTGTGATGTTGGAATGCTGTCGCTCCCCCACTCTACATGCTCACCCAGGTCTGTTTGACATTGCGGTGGCTGATTGCCCAACATCACAAGGTGCCCTCACGTCTGTCTTCCTTCTGGTTCTCTTTCTTTTAGTTATGCTTCATAGCCAGTCATGCTATGCACCCTGTTTGCACTCAGCAATAATAAATTCTTCTATTTCCATTACACTACTATAAGTATACCTAACAACCTCCAACCTCCAACACACACACACACACACTGTGTGTTGAGGTACACTTTCTCCTTCTTGGATGCTGATGATCCTGATCCTTCTGCTTTCTGAGTCCTATGATCTGTCCTGGTGTGCTGATGTTGACTGGAGTCCTCATCTTGAACCCTTTACCTTCTTTCTGATTGAGCTTAATGAACCCAGAGGTGCACTAACAGAACGTAAACATGACTTTTCACTGCTAGTGATATTAACCCTCTTTCCCACAGTTATTTAGGACTTACAGTTGTATAACCAACCTCATTACATTTTGGACTGTAATAAATTTCTCGTATATAGTTTGTATCTGCATGGTTTCACCCAGATGAGGATGGTTTCCCTTTGAGCCTGGTTCCTATCAAAGTTTCTTCCTTGCATCTACTGAGGGAGTTTTACCCTTGCCACCGTCGCTGCGGGCGATGCTCATTACAGATGCGTAGGGACAATAGTAAATGTGTAAGTTCTTTATACTTTGTAAACTCTTACTGTTTTACTAGGTAAAGCTGCTTTGCGACAATGTCGATTGTAAAAAGTGCTATACAAATAAAACTGAACTAAATTGAATTGAAATGTAACATTTTAAACCCATTTGCTTAATTTGGTTCCTTTGAACTACTTTCAAATTACTTGGGTGAAATTTTGATGTTTTAAGTCATATTTATGCAGAAATATAAAAATATATGGGGTTCATACACTTTCAAGCACCACGACAAGTAATTTTAATTTAAAAATGGAAAATGTCTACTCCCCAAATTTTTTTGACCTTCCTTGATTAACATGACCTGTGACCTAGGTATTAAAGTCAAATAACTTCTGTGACTAAGACCACCTATCTGGTGAAAATTCACGCATGATTCTGTTCAAAATTTTGTTCGTACAAACAGACTCATAAATGTCAATGCTTATATACCACCATAACACTAGCAAAACAGTCTTAAAAAGAGTGATACTAAGAGTCATAATGATAACTATTTACTTTCACATATAAATTACTTATTAGTACTTACTTAACTATCAAAAACATGACCATATTTGTAAATATGTTTTATGCTGCTAACAGTTAAACGTTTTATATCTTTTTACACTTGCTTTGCATGATTGAATCTGTGACATGTACCAAGTGTATGATGTTTGTTACTAGTGTCACAAAGTTGGATAGACACTGTATTCTTCCACTGTTCTCCAGTGTTCTTCATTTTCCCATCATATGCAAGATAGATAAAAATGGAGGCTGCAACCCCAGGACGCTCAAACTCCACCTGACCAAAACACCAAAAATGAAAAAATATGAATATTAATCTCTGAGCTTCATCTTTCACATAAATCGTCAAAAAAAGTCCATTATTAGCAGTGCATACCCTGAGCCATACAGACTGCTCCTTGTCACTGTAACTGCTGAAGCGAGAGAAAGCTGTGCAGGGGACCCATGCATCACACATTAATGCGTCATTAATTTCCACATACTGAGACCTGCACATCTAATAAGGCAAAAAAGTATCTCATTTGATGATTATTAAACCATACTTATCCTACTAGTAGTGAATATACTTTGCATGATATCAGGCACAGCTTCTCAAGCCTGGTCCTTGAGACCCTATCCTGCACATTTTAGTGTTTCGAAAACTCATGACAAACTTTATTTCGGGAAGGACTGTCAATTAGCTATTTGGTTTGGGAGCTGAAGTGTTGAAGTTTGCAGGCCAAGGTGTTCTCGAGGACCCGAGCTGAGAAAATTTTGTAGAAACCATCATTCCATACAATATTTTAACATTTCATTTTGTGCTCTCATCAGTGTTGCAAAATATTTGAGACTCAGACAGATAGTGAGTGGACTTGAATTGTTAAGATCTGAATATTAAGTAGTTTCTATTAATCTGGTTAAATCATCAGAATAAAATCAACAATAATATAAATATTTCTAAGTAAAAAAAAAGACTAATGCCAGTCAAATGTGAAATATCATGCAAATAGTGTAGTGTGTTATGTACAAACCAGATTCCAAAAAAGCTGGGACACTATACGAATTGTGAATAAAAACTCAATGCAATGATGTGAAAGTGCAAAATTTCAATAGTTTATTCCGAATAGAACAGACGACAGATCAAAAGTTTAAACTGAGAAAATGTATCATTTTAAGGGAAGAATATGTTGATTTTACATTTCATGTCGTCAACAAATGTCAAAAAAAGTGGTGACAGGTAGCAATAAGAGGCCGGAAATTTCAATTGCACCTATAACAAACAGCTGGAAGACCAATTACCATTAATGAGGTCCATTGGTAACACGACCGAGTATAAAAAGAACGTCTCAGAGTGGCAGTGTCTCTCAGAAGTGATGATGAGTAGAGGATCACCAATTCCCCCACTGTTGCGCAGAAAGATAGTGGAGCAATATCAGAAAGGTGTTTCCCAGTTAAATATTTGCAAAAAGTTTGAAGTTATCATCACCTACAGTGCATAACATCATCCAAAGATTCAGAGAATCTGGAACAATCGCTGTGCGTAAGGGTCAAGGTCGAAAAACCATACTAGATACCCATGATCCTCGGGCTCTTAAACGGCACTGCATCACAAACAGTAATACTACTGTAAGGGAAATCACAGAATGGGCTCAGCGATACTTTCTGAAACCACTGTCGGTGAACACAATCCACCATTGCCAGATGAAACTCTACAGCACAAAGAAGAAGCCATTTCTAAACAGGACCCAGTAGCGCAGGCGTTTTCTCAGGGCCAGGGATTATTTAAAATGAAGTGTGGCAAAGTGGAAAACTTCTGTGGTCAGACGAATCACGATTCAAAGTTCTTTATAGAAAACTGGAACTCCATGTCATCCGGACTAAAGAGGACAAGGACAACCCAAGTTGTTATCAGCACTCACTTCAGAAGCCTGCATCTGTGATGGTATGGGGTTGCATGAGTGCGTGTGGCATGGGCAGCTTGCACATCTGGAAAGGCACCGTCAATGCAGAAAGGTCCATTCAGGTTCTAGAACAACATATGCTCCCATCCAGACATTGTCTCTTTCAGAAAAGACCTTGCATTTTTCAACATGATAATACCAGACCACATGCAGCATTAATTACATCATGGCTGCGTAGGAAAAGGATCCGGGTATTGAAAAGGCCAGCCTGCAGTCCAAATCTTTCACCTATAGAGAACATTTGGCGCATCATAAAGAGGAAGATGCAAAAAAGAAGGCCCAAGACAGTTGAACAGTTAAAAGGCCTGTATTAGACAAGAATGGGACAGCGTTCCTATTTCTAAACTTGAGAAACTTGTCTCCTCGATTCCTAAACGTTTGCAGACTGTTGTAAAAAGAAGAGGGGACGCCTTACAGTGGTGAAAATGGCCTTATCCCAACTTTTTTGAGATTTGTTGACACCACGAAGTTTAAAATCAACATATTTTTCCTTAAAATTATACATTTTCTCAGTTTAAACTTTTGACCCCGTCATCTATGTTATATTCGGAATAAAATATTGAAATTTGGCACTTCCACATCATTGCATTCAGTTTTTATTCACAATTTGCATAATGTCCCAATTTCTTTGGAATTCAATTTGTAGATCAATTACTTCCAAAATACTCTATTAGTGATTTGGAATTGGACTGTGAACTGCCTTCATCCAAGTATTACAAGACTGTGACTGTGAGAGGTGTGTACACCCTTGTGCGTTACCAGACTGAGGTTGGGCTCCCCTGTTGCAGACAGCGCAGGACAGCGCCAGTCATGATGAGAGGCTGTTGCTTTGAAGGCCCATTGGTCAGTAAAGCCATCTGGGGTAAAGAGGCCACAGTCCTGAACACTGAAGCCACTCTCAAATTCCTCACACACACCATCATGATCATAAATGTAGCAATGGCTTGGTTGACCTGACAGAATAAAATAGCACAACACTGTTAAACCCATTCATAAAGAAAAACCCAATTTGATTCTCTCTTACAGTGAAGTGAGGTAGATATAAGAAAAGGATTAGGTATAAGGGATAAAGCAACTTCCACACTATAACGAAATGGCTCAGAGTATTTGAACAAATGTGCAATATCTGCTTACCCATACCCAAAAAGCTTGGAGATGGGTGAAGCAAATGTTGCACATTTGTTGCAATAATCTGAGCCATTTAATTCGGACAATGCAGTGAGGAAGAAAATTTGTTTAGTCAGTACACAAACGCTTTATTCCTGGTACAAATGTGACGCAATCTTTTAATATTCTTGGATCATATGGAGCGTGTGCGCACAGCTTGTTACCCATTTGTTAAAACAACTATTAATACTTGTTTAGCATTTGTTCTAATTTTGTTAATGATAAGATATTGAACATTTTTAATTTTGTTTTGAATTTGTTTAATCCATTGTCACGCTGTTCTGTCCAGCCCGTCAGGTCTCAATTTATCAGTAATTTTGTGCGCAGTTGTTTGTATTCTATTTTTTGCAGTTTGTTGATGTTTCTTTCTTCAACTCATTATAGTGTAAAGGGTGTTTAAGGTAATGAATAAGGTGTGGGAATCCTTTACATGGGAGAATGTTCATACCAGTTCAACAAACCAATAACAAGTAAAATGGGCTTGAAACGTCAATGAGAAATGTCATAAATTTCCACCATATAGTAAAAAAGATTCACAAGACAATTTGAATAGTTGAAAATTAAAATGTCTTTAAAACTGGTACATGTAAATGAAGTACATTTCTGGTAAGATGTTGAATAATAAATTACGTGTTTGATGAATGGACAATACAAACCCAATAACAAATTAAAAACACATCCGCATCATGAACTTCGGCACATTTTCGATACTACTTGATTACGTGTGAGACTGGGCTCAGAAAGTTCCAAAACATGTTACTTTTTTTTCTTTGTTCCACAGGATACAGTGCCTTCCACAATTACTGACACCTTTGTAAGGATTCATAAAAGGGTTTGAAAAAAATGCATTTGACAAAGTAGCTTCATCACACAATAAAAAAAAAATAATAATAATTTAAAAAAAACACGTACAAAATAAAACATTTAACTTAAATATATTCATTCAGAGAAAAACAAGAACCTCATCAAGGATTACTCAAGCTCTTCTCTCAGTATGGACTACACTTCCTAGCATGACTGATCACAGTCACCTGACTATTGACTCAGGCAGCACACCTGTCTGCACTCACACCTAATTACACCTCCCGGTTTGCACACTCACTTTGCGAAGTATTGCATGCTGTGTTAAATAATTAAAAATTTTAACTTCAGCAACTTGTAGTTGTCAAACTCTCCGCCGCATTGTAACATGACATAGTGGATATAGAAAAGAATTACGTACTCCCTTTAAATAGTCTCAGTGCATTGGTCATGCTGAATTAGACTTGGGAGCAAGCCGGCGCTAATGAAATCGGCCGACTGCCTCATGAAGTGGCTCACTAGCTGATAAGCCAGTTATAGAATTGATAGCTGGCTCTGACAAAACATGGTTGTCTAGTGGCTAAACTTAAAAAGGACATACAAGATGGCTGCATACACAAAATTATACATACATTATATAACATAATAATGAATTCATGTAATTATGGCATTTATTAAGACATTCATTGTGATGTGCCTGTAATAACAATCTTGCATCAAACAGTCACATGTGCACACACAAGCATAATGTTGGAATGTACACACATTGAAAAATTTACTTATTTAAGCTTTAATAGTTTCAACATGTAGAACAGGGGCAGGCTGCATGCCTGAAGCTTCATAATATAAATTAAAAATAGAAATACTGTGGTATCTCACCTTACGATAGTCCCAGCAAACAAAAAATCCAGGTTACAAAAAACATTTTCCTAAAAAAAAGTTACTGTTGTTTCATGAGTTTTTTGAGTGTGCTCATTGCAACCTTATTTTTTGGCTCAGGCTTTTAACCTTGCTTAAACATTTGTAAGATTATAACTCTGCTAAGAAGACATGGTCAACTCAAAGTAAGTACCTTAAAAGGTATGCTTTTATAATTTTTAAAGGGTTTAGGGGGTATTATTGGTGGCCTTGTAATGAATCACTCGTTTTACATGTAAAATGCGGTTCTACTTACGAAAAATCCAGGTTACAAAACTGCCTCTGGAACGGATTAATTTTGTAAGGTGAGGTACCACTGTATATTTTTGTTATCTGTACTGTAGGCTAAATCATTATTTGTATAACCAAAAGGCTCAGCATATAGCATATTACAAAAGTATTGCTAATGATAATACAGGAAAACTAAGTTAGGCTGTATCAAAAGACTAAATTAAGTTTAATATAATTTAAGAATTACTATGTGTAATGTAAATATTTAACACATTTGCATGCTTCAAAGTTATTGAAATGTTCATGCACGAGTAATGGATGTTGACAGTGTTGTTGCCATCACAAGTTGCCACCATCTTACTAGTGACTATTTTGCTTCTGAAGCAAGATGAGACAACATGTAACACCCACTGGAACAGAGGATTCTAGTGTCCTTTGAGCTCAGTTGGTGCACTCTTGTAAGGAGTGTTCTTGTGTTCACATGCATATCTTTGAGTAGGTGTTCTTAAGTGACTTTGTCTAACAGTTTCTTTGCTTGGTGTTCAGTTGCTCTGGAGCCAGCACCCTAGTGACTCTTTAAGGCTGTGACTGTTTTTGTTATTGGAGAATTGTTCATTTCATTTTTTTTTTATTCACTAGTGGATTTTGTTGGATCAACGTTTATTGAAATAAACTGTACATAATACTTCCTCAAGTATGTCTCCCTATTGGGTTCACCACTCTCCTGTGGATTAGCGACTGATAATCAGCCTCTCACTATGTAGACCTTCAAGTTTAAGTCCCAGTCATGACAGAAACACCAAGCCAACTCTGAACCCAGAGACACCCAGTGCTCAAGAACTCTTAACTACCATCGCTTGGCATAACAATTTGTTTCAACATCATGAAATGGGATTAGCACAAAAGGAGACCCTGATGGCAATGCATTCACAATTACTGTCTGAGGTTGTAACCTCTATCCATCAGATCTTTGATTGGCTGTCTATTACCCAAGCTACTGCCTCTGTGTTTGTCTCTGACCCTCTATCAACTTCTCAAGTGCCATTCCCTCATGGAGAACCAAGCCTACCTCTACCTCAACACCAGGGTAAGACACCAAAGCTTGTGGATTCCTCACTCAGTGTTCCCTTACATTTGAATTACAGCCATCATCTTCTCCTCTGACAGGGCCAAGATTGCTTATGTCATCACATTCCTCTTTGAAAATCCCTCTCTTGGGCCACATCTGTATGGGAAGCCCAACACCCATTCTGTTCAAGCTTCTCTGAAAAGAATTCAAGAATCTTTGATCACCCCATAAGTGGGCAGGAAGCATCTAAACGCCTGTTGTCTATTCAACAGGGCAGTGGCAGTGAGATAAAATATGATATCTACTTTCGTACCATTGCAGGTTGAAGTGGTTGGAACAATTAATTTCTCATGGCATGCTTCAAAACAGTCTGAGGTGCTTCAGGGTAAGCTTGCAATAGGAGAGCTTGCAGCACACCTTGCAGTTCAGCTGGATAATCACTTGATGGAAAGGAACCTTATTCGCCACTTTCACACATCTTGTCAAACCAGTTGAAACAGAGAAGTTCCCACTGCCCCAATGAACCAATGCAATTGGGTGGTACTCAGATCTCCCCATCAGAGCGTGATCGCCACATGAGGAGCTGGTGTTGCCTTTACCATGGACTGCCTAGATATTTCTATTATGTTTGCCCAGAGCTCTTAGGGAAACACTCGGTTCAGTACATGCAAGGAAGGACTGCAATGAGAATTACTTGCATCATCCCACCTTCCAACTTAGGATTGTTTCTCCCTGGCATAGTCACTTGGGGTACTCATAAGGTCATCAAGGTCTTGGTAGACTCAGGTGCTGCCAGGAACTTTATGGATGTTTCCTTTGTCAAGAGTCTCCGCATACCTTTTCATCATTGACAGTTACTGCCCTGGATGGAAGACCTCTGAATGCTGGGAAGATAACACCTTTTCTGCCTGGTGCCTGCCCTCCCAGAGGCCACACCTTCTTGTCTTCTCTTGAGTGTGCTGCCATAGACAAAAACAATGAAGAGTCCCTTGATTGATGAAGCCAAAAGGCCGCAAAAAGTAGAGACCAAGGGACATGATTGAAAGCCTTCTCTAAATCTAAAGCTACACTTTCATCAACCAGGGAAACCGCTAACATGTTGGCACCAAGACAGAGTTCAACAAGGATGCCTACACCTGCTCACTGGCTCTCCCCATGAGCAACCCTAGAATTAAATAAGTCCAGCCACTCTCAAGATGGATGGTTTCAGAGCCCAAGCGATGCACTGAAGTGTGTCCGACTATATCTAGTCTCTTAACCTCATGCACCAGCTCAGGCTCCTTCCCTGCCAGAGAAGTGACACTCCATGTCCCGAGAGTCAGAGGCAATAGCCAAGGACTGATCCAACAGAACCCATGCCTTTGGCTAACACCCAGCCACAATGCACCGAACCTCATAGCCCCTCCTACAGATGGTGGGCCCATTAAAGGTGTCCTTTTATGTTTCTCTATAGGGGTCTTTTGAAACGCGTTTCCTCCAGACCTTCACCTAGGACCTGATTGCCTTGGGTGACTCTACCAGGGGCATAATGCCCCCAACAACATAACTCCTAGGACCGTTAAGACATGCAAACCTCTACACCACAATAAGGTGGCTATTCAAAGAAGAGTCTTATAGACATGTTGAATCAATTTATTTTTAAATTCCCTTCAGGAGCACATGAAGCATGCCAAAAAGGTTCTCATCACCTGCTTGATAACCATTATTATGTTCAACCAAAAAAAAAAAAAAAATGAGACTTTCAAGCCACCCAAGTACAGCTTCAGGGTTCATCAAATCTTCTTCTTTTACTTTCGGCTGCTCCCTTCAGGGGTCGCCACAGCAAATCATCCGCCTCCACCTCACCCTGTCCTCCGCATCTTCTTTTCTGACTCCAACGACCTTCATGTCTTCCTTCACCACATCCATAAATCTCTTCTTTGGTCTTCCTCGAGGCCTTCTGCCTGGTAGTTCCAACCTCAGCATCCTACTGCCAATATACTCCCTCCTCTGTACATGTCCAAACCATCTCAATCTAGCCTCTCTGACTTTGTCTCCAAAACATCTTACGTGGGCTGTCCCTCTGATGTACTCATTTCTGATCCTATCCATCTTCGTTACTCCCAGAGAGAACCTTCTGGACACAAAAATCCCAGAAAGTTTGTGGATTGGCCTATTTCCTCATCTCTGAAGAAGCAGTGATATCTAGGTTTTGCCAAACTTTACGGTAAGATTATTGTGAACTTCAGTACAGTGATGGACTACAAAAATCTTGAGTATGTTCAACAGGCCAGTAGACTCATCTTGGGGCAGGCATGCTGGCCTTCATCGTTCAACAGGTTTCAGTTTATTTTGTCTTACTGCTCTGACTCCAAAAATAAATCTGACACCCTATCTCGAGAATGTCAGCATTAACAAATACAGTTCTGTCACATCCATTATACCAAGGTCCCAAATAATTGCTCCTGTAGGATGGGATATGGAAACTGTGGTGAGATAATCTCAAGTTCGAGAGCCATACCCAGGTGGGGTCTGGCTGCTTCTTTGTCCCTAAATCTGTGCGCTCTCAAGTTCTCCAGTAGGGTCACTCTTCCTGTTAAATTTATCAATCTGGCACTAATTGCACCCATGAATTTCTCCAAAGAAAATGTGGCCCACTAACATAGAGGGTAGCAAATCCTTCGTAAGTGCCTATCCCACATGCAGTCAAGGAAAGGTCTTCCATCATCATCCTCATGGGTTACTGCATCCTCTTCCTTATATGGGGCAGTGGTGGTCTAGTGGTATAGGGTGCTGGATCACTGATCCAAATGTTGGGGGTTCGAGTCCCACTCTCCACAAGTCCCACTCTCTCTCGTCAGCGTGTTTCTGTCCCTTGCTAAAAAGGGTTGTGACAGGAAGGGCATCCGACGTAAAACCCTCTGCCAAATCAAACGTGCGAATCAGATGATTCGTCGTGGCGACTCCCGAGTAAAAGGGAAAAAGCCGAAAGGAAGACAGACATCATCCTCATGGGCTACTGCATCCTCTTCCTTATACATATAAAAAAATCTTGGTCACATCTCTATGGATTCTTTTCACCAGATTCCCACCACCTCAAGGTAATAATGTAATTTTGGTCATTGCTGACAGATTTTTTAAGGCTGCCAGATTCAGTCCACTGCCTAAATTACCAAAAGCTGAAGAAACTTCATGGGAGATCCTTAAATCACTTTTTTTGAGTGTCTGGCATCTCACAGGACATCTCTGATTGAGGTCCTCAGTTTTCCTCTCGATTCAGGCAAGCCATCAGCATTCATCAGCATTCATCAGCATTTAGGGGTAGACCTGCCAAGAGTGAGTAATCTAATCTTGAGACATCAAGAGATTGAACAAGTACAAGTAACCTTACTGGAAAGAAATAGACAAAATTAGCCTATCATCTGATTTCTAACCAGAATCTAATGGTCAACCAGTGGCAAATTTACATTAACAGCATTTTAAAGTCACTATCACTATCAAAGAATATATTCTTACGCTGGTTTGTTAAAACACAGAATAAATATTCCATCAGTCAAACTCAGTCAGTAGATGGTGTGTGTGTGTGTGTGTGTGTGTGTGTGTGTGTGTGTGTGTGTGTGTGTGTGTGTGTGTGTATAAATACAACATAGTGCTAATCTAAGTACTGCTGAAAAAGGTACGTTTTCAACCGTCATTTGAATTTACCAAGTGACTCACCTGTCAGTATGTCCAGAGGACATTCATTCCAACACCTTGGCACCAGAACATAGAACAGTTTAGATAGATTTTTCCCTTGTCCCTTGCTAAAGGGAGGTATCAGTCTAGCGGTGCTAGAGGATCTGAGAGAACGTGGTGCAGTGCAAGGTGTGATAAGTGCTTTGATGTAGGAAGGTTCAAATTCATTTTTGGCTTTGTAGGCAAGCATTAGTGTTTTAAATCAAATGCAAGCAGCCACAGAAAGCCAGTGGAGAGATCGTAACAGTGATGTGGTGTGGAAAAATTTGGGAAGGTTGAAAACAAGCCGTGTAGCTGCATGATGGATCATTTGCAGAAGTCAAATAGCTCTCAAAGGTAGACCTGCCAGGAGTGAGTTGCAGTAATCTAGTTTTGAGATGACAAGGGATTGAACAAGTATCTGAGTGGCCTTACCGGAAAGAAATAGACAAATCCTTCAGGTGTTAAAGAGAAGAAATCGAAATTATCGAGAATGATTAGTGACATGATACGAGAAGAACAGGCAAGTGTCTATGGTTACTCCAAAGTTCCGTGCAGTGCCTGAAGGAGATATCAAAGCATTGTCTAAGAAGATTCAGTCTTGCTGGGATTAAACTTCAGCTGATGAGCTGCAGATCAGGAATCTGGAGAATACATTAAGGTGTACTGGCAGCCAAAAACCAAGCTTCCTGGTCGTCCTTCAATATGTGTGCAGAGTACGCCCAGAAGAATCTATATTGCTTGGCTACAGGCATGTCTGACTTCGAATACCAGTTTGTTTATGCCCTCCACTGTTTCCAGGCCAAGGGTTGAAGCTGGAGTTCCCTATGCACAGCAGTTCATTTGACATTGCCATCTGATGTGGAAGAGTTCTTCAGGCAAACTCTGTAGAGCCTCACACCATACAAAAGACAGGCAAACCAGAGACGCAGACCTAATCCATCTCTGTGGCTTTGGCAAAGGGTTTGGTTTTCCACTAAGGACCTACCTTTACAAGCAGAGTCCTGCAAACTCCCTCATCGCTTCATTGGACATTTCAAAGTGTCAAGAAAAGTTAACCAAGTTACCTACTGTTTTGACTCACTGTTTTTCTCCAGGAAGGTAATCCTCTCCTCCTCGCATTATTGGAGACCAGCAAGCATACATGGTACATCAGATACTGGATTCTCATCAAGTACGAGAATCAATGCAGTATCTTGTGGACTGGGAAGGCTATGGCGCAGAGGAATGCTCCTGAGCTCCTGCCAGTGACATCTTGGATGCTGAACTGATTCAGGACTTCTGTGATTTTGAACCTGGTCATCCCAAAAGGAATATCAGGAACTGTCCCTGAGGTGGTCCTATCAGTATTGTTGGCTGTTGTTCCTTTCTTTGACCTCTCCGGGACCCCCTTGGTGCTCTCTTGGAATTAGTGTTCATGTGTTCACACGCATCTCTTTGAGTAGATGTTCTTAAGTGACTCTGTCTCAGTTTCGTGCTTGGTGTTCAGTTGCTCTGGAACCAGTGCCCTAGTGCCTCTTTAATGCTGTGACCTTTTTCCTTAGGACTTTAAATTATTTCTTGTGCTCTGTTGGGTTTGTGATTTGTTGACTTTGCTGGAGATTTTTGCTTTTTGAGCACTAGGAACTCTTGGAATATTTCTGAGGACTGCTCAATCAATGTTTTTGTTATTGGAAAATTCTTGTTCCTTTTTTTATTAAATTCTCCTTCTTGTGGATTTAGCTGGCCCAACTTTTATTGAAAATCGCATCTAAAACTCAAGTGCGTCTCGCTATTGGGTTCACCACTACCCTGTGGCTCAGCAACAGAGAATCAGGCTCTTATACCGGAGACCCATATGGAAGTCCTGGCCCTGACAAAAGTTAACTAAAATATACTTAAATAACATCCCCATTGAGTCCTTCTAACACTAGCTTTGGCATTTTATTCAGCATTTACGTCTTGATTGTTGCACTTGTTAGAAGTTGCAGGCAGAGAGCCTGGAAGTCCCGTTCTTGCCAAAAGCCAATCCAACCTGCAATGAGAAGGTGGTCCCTCAAAGATAAAGGGTGCTGATCCTTCAACTACCTACGTGATTGTTTTTTTTGTTTGTTTGTTTGTTTTTTTTTCTTTTTTTTTGGGGGGGGGGTAGTTTTTGAACTGTTTATTTCATTTGGCTGTTACAAAATTGCATCGAGTAAATACAGAAAGACACAAAAATTAAACTTTGTTCCAAAATTACCCAACAAAACAGCCACATTTAAGACAAATCAAATGTGGACTACATACCTTTAAACTCAAATCATGCCTTTGACCTACTCATTCAGAAAAATGGGGTGGAAGTTGGGATAGGTGCATTTGCCATTTTTAGACAGACCCATATCACTTCATAATGCATGAATAATATTAAATGAAAGCCATGGATTTATTCATTCGTAATACTATTTCCTGTGTGCTCATAGACCATTAGAATAATAAATCAAAAGTCCAGAGACATTTATCTGCAAAGACCAAATTATTAAATAGTTTCAGCTACCAACCAGATATCCCACATATACCACTATTTTGTGGCCATGGAAACCAGGTAGGTAAATCACAGGCATTTATCAGTTGCACTCCCCTGCAAGTCCTGGATGGTATAAATCTATTTGCAATATATCAAATTCACCCATCCTGAACACCAACAACGTCTAATCAAGATATTTAGTTCTGTTGCTTCTCTAATCAACAATATGGACTCTCATAACCATCTGTTAAATGTCTCCTGTTTCCCAGGATTTTGTTACTACAATGACATATACCTATGAACATAAAAGTAATACATTAAACAAATGAATGAATAAACAAATATAAACAATCCAATCATGTGGTGACTTGCTATACTGTCGTTTCAGTCTTTAATAATAGTTCAGTGTGATCATGCCCCATGTCCTTTTATGAGGATTTAGGGGTGTTCACCGATGCTAATTAGAGCAACTGGCATGCTTTTTTTAATTTATGAAGACAGTGGATTTACCGTTCTAAAAACATAGTTGCAAACACATGTGAGGTTTAAGAATACATCTTAAAAGCATTCTTACAAATTTTATAAGGAACATATTTACAAGAAAAAAACAACAACACTTAAGTAGGTGCTGATAAATGAGGCCCAGTATTTTTATCCATTGTTTCCACTGTCCAACTCACCAACACAGTTGAAACTCGGCTCAATACTGCATTTTTTGGAGCAGCCATCTCTGTCCAAAAGATTCCCATCATCACACTCTTCTATCCTGAGAAGGAAGATATCAAGAATTACATTAGCTATTGCAAATTATATGTACTCAATAACACTGCCTTTCTGTCTTTAAAAAATATATGCGCTTGCAGATCAGTTTTAAAATTATTTCTTTATTTTAAATAATAATACCCACTACATAAAACATTTACAATCTTAAAGAGGTGGACAGTTTAACCTGCAGCCCAAATTCTAGACAAATTTAGATGTTCTTTAAATTTAAATAAAATGAATACTCATGAAAAATGAAAACGGATTTTCCTCTCATATGAGCCAATATTATATTCACAAGAGATCACAGATAACATTACAAAATTTTAAATTGAGTAATTCTAAAATGTATGTACAAAATGAGTTAATTTCATATTTGATGCTTGCTATAGGTCTCAAAATAATTGGGACAGGGACATGTTTACCATGATGCAGCAACTCCTCCTCCTTTCAAAACAATTAGAAGACATTTGAGCATAAAGGTTATGCGTTTCTGCAGTTTTGGTGTTGGAATTTGGTCCCATTTCACCTGATATAGGTTTCCAACTGAAGAGTTTATGGTCACCGTTGACATATTTTTCATTTAATGATGCACCAAGTGTTCTCTATAGGTGAAAGATCTGGAGTGCTGGCAATCCAATTCGGCACCTGAACTCATTTCTGACAAAGTCATGCTGTTGTAATAGCTGCTGAAGTATATTAGGTCTTCCCTAAAATAGGCGTCATCTGGAGGGGAGCATATGTTGCTTTAAAACCTTTATATACCTTTCAGCATTCATAGTTTCTTAAGCTGCCCATACCATATGCACTTATGCACCCCCATACCACCAGAGATACTAGCTTCTGAAGTGAAAGCTAAAAAGGTATCTCTCCTCAGAGAACATGCCCACAGAACACGGCACCTGTGATTACCAACAAGAGTCTTGGCCCATAGGACATGACAGTAATTCTGGGCCATGTCCAAATATGAGCTTGATTTGGCATCTGCAGATGGCACGGCAGATTGTGTTTACCGTCAGTCGTTACTGGCAGTATTCCTGGGCCCATTTTTTGATGTCATAGACACAATCATGTTGATCAGTGATGCAGTGTCGTTTAAGTGCCGACGACCACTGGCATCCAATAAAGGTCTTCAGCCTTGTCCCTTACGCACAGAGATATCTCCAGTTTCTCTAAATCTATTGATGTTATGCACTGTAGATGATATTTGCAAAGTCTTTTCAAATTGATGCTGGACAACATTATTTTTAAAGTATTGTACAATCTTTTTTACAGACTGGATCCACCCATTTTTATGTCTGAGAGACTGTCTTTCTAATACTTCCCTTTCATAGTTTGTTACAGACCTGACATCAATTCACTTGGTTAGCTGCTAAATGTTCTCCCAGCTAAATATTTTTAAAGTTTCTTGCTTGCTAGCCATTTGTTGCCCCAGTGCCAACTATTTTGTGACCTGTAGCAGGCATCAAATTTGAAATGAGCTCATCTTGTGCATGAAATTGTACAATTTCTCAGTCTTAACATTTGTTATCCATGTTCTCTCATGAATAAAATATTGGCTATTGTGTTTTGAAAGTCTTCGTTTTCATTTTATTCAGAATAAAAATGTCTTAACTTTTCTTGAATTTGTGTTATGAAGGAGTACAGACAATCTTGATGGCACGTTTATCTTTGTAAAGAGTAGATAGCATATTCTTACTTTGCTCTCAAATCAAGTTGATCTTGAAAAAAAATTCTTAAAAGCAAGCTATATGCATTATTTAGGGTATGAGAACTCATGCTATTGGGCAGAAAACAGTGGGCCTCATTCACCAACCATTCTCACAAAGATTTACTCATAGTTGAATAAATCACAACTTATGTAGGTAGAAGAGAATGCATGCTCGAAGCCCACACAGATTTATTTGTAGACACTGAATTACAAGATGGATTAGGCTACCAAAATCTTTGATTATGGCTTTTTTAACTTGAACGAAAGAAGAGAAGCAACACAAACAGATGTACACAGAATAGGGAGTTGTGTCCCAGACAATTCCTTTTTAGACTGACAAAGACTTAAAACTGCACTAACTAAAAGTATTAAAATTTGAAATACATAGCTGATAGGAATGGTGATCTGATTAAAAAGTTGTTGAACATATACTTAATGCTGAAATTAAAAGACGCATGAGCAAATCTATGTTTGGTGGATAGCTGCCCAATTTTAACACTAGGAAAAAAAACAATAAAAACAAGTGGAGATGATCAAGTTTTAGCCCAAATTTAGAAAAAAAACATGTCAGAGCTTTATTTTGGTACTATACAGCCTATGTGGGGCCGGTGGCGTAGTGGTTAGGATGCTGCGCTCATTATCGGGAAGTTGTGGGTTCGAATCCCACTGAGACCCTCACTGTGCTAAGACCCCTGGGCAAGGTCTCAACCACAAGTGTGCCTCTGTTTACCCAGCAGTATAAATGGGTACCAGTAAAAATATACTGGGAAGGTAACCTGTGATGGACTTGCGTCCCATCCAGGGGGAGTTGGAACTCCTGGTCACTTCACGCTATGGAAACCGGGGATAAACACCAGCCTGATGAGCCACGAGGCTCGGTGTGTAAAAACCCAACAGACTTACCATATATCCTATACTGTGAGCTTTTTAAAGTGACACTTTATGGCATTCAGTTACATACTGCTGTATCCCTCTAAGTTCTCAAACTTTTAAAAATTACAGTTTTAATTGTATTAAATACTATATTTAAACAGTTGTTGTAAAGTTATTTAACTTAAAATTGTTTGGTTTCAATAAATTTGAATAAAAACACCCTAAATCATGACTTTTTCTGTGTTTAGTCATGACAGTAATGCGATAAAGATGCAACAAGTGAAGACTGTAAAGCAAGAAGAGACAAGTGCAAAAAGTCAGAAATTATATACATTTTAGACCTTTATTTTTTTTTCAATTTTGGACAACAGTACAGCATGATTCCTAATCCAGAAAACTCCACAGTTCTTCGGGACAATGCTTCCCCACCTCCCCTGAAAATTCATGGGGTAATCATCGGGAAAGGCCTGCCAGATGGCGGAGTATGAGGAGACACACTGGTGTGCCCAAATAAATGAGTGAATAAATAAAGTAAGGAGACAGACAGACAGATAGATAGATAGTAAAAATTTTTGTTATTTGGAGATGGTCTGTAGCTATAAAGAATAATTCATTTATTTGAGGCCTTGTGAAAGAGGTCAGGGCAGAAAACTCAATTTGGGATTGCGGTAGCCTAGCTTTTGCAGTATGGTCATGCAATTTCTGTCTTCATTTAGCATGGTTTTTCTAATACGTTTGCAAGATAATTAGGCACAAACATTCTTTTTTTAATTTGCCGTTTCCCCTGACCCGACCGACCCAACAAACTCATTCCGGCCCAAAATTTTTTTTTGGCATTTAAAAAATAAATATGATATTAATTGAAATAAATAAACCTTTCAATTTTGTGATCAATCTGATTTTTATTTAGAGTTGAGGTACCTGCCGGCTGGTTATTATTATTTTTTTTACATGACATTGACCTATGGGGTCAGCTGTGCACTTCATATTTATTAGTGACTTGCCAAATCAGCCAATAAGAAAGTGTTTTAGTGCACGGCCAGTTGAAGCTCTAAGTTCATTTGGATAAAGTGTGATTTAAGACAGCCCAGTGCTCCCATCTTGTTGGTAACTGGCATCAACTTCCAGTCTGGGCCAAAAACTTCTGACGTGCTTGATTTGTATTTTGCCATTCACATTATTTCTGTGTTAAAATGATTTGCTTTTGTTGTGTAGTTGGCTGTGAAAACTGTGCAGAAGATCACAAATAAATATCTTTTCACCAGCAAGTGATTTTTTTCTTTGTAAAATTGTAGTCATGCTGCTATTTATTAATAATAGCGTATCATTCCAGTCATAGCTTCTCAGTATTATAGATTACAGCTGACTTAAGCAAGTACAGACTGATCTGCACAACATGTATTGTAAGGGGAAGGGAGCCAAGGTCTGCACTAATAAGTTTCTACAAGTGCTAGCTGAGCAAAAGAAGCTGTTTGAAGATCTGGGTCATTTTAAAAAGATAGCACCATGTGGTATTAAGAGTATTTATGTTGAATTAATTTTCCTTGTCCAGTGGAGCCTCGGTACTCAACCATAATTCGTTCCAGACGGCTGGTCGAATTCCAATTTGGTTGAATTCCGAATCTGGTTTTCCCATTACAAATAATGTAAATGGTCTTAATCCGTTCCCTCGTCTTTTGAACAGAAGTTAACACTACCGTAACTCATACCATAGGTCCGCAAATTAAGTGAAAAAATTATTGAATACAGTACAGTATGTTATGGTCTGTGTTGAGAGACTCTGGTTTTGGCGTCTCTCTCTCTCTCTCTCTCTCTTTGCATGTTGAAGAGGGGCAAGGCTGTCACACGGGTGGAGCGCTAAACACACACCTCATTCCACTTAATCACGGGCTATAAAGACTAGCAGAACGTTCCTCCTGGTGGTAGAAGATTGTCTCCCATAGAAGGGCTAGAAGATTCTATGACGCTAGGAACATTCAGCCATACCCAAAAATGCAGGACACAGAATGGAGATGGAAACAGATGCGCTTTACTGTTCACAGGGAAGGCACTAAAGCACGGGGAAATCGTAGTCACTGTTAGAGATGCGAACAAATACGGAAATCATACTAAAGCGGAAACTGGTGGAGCATGGAGCTGAGAGCCAGAGAGATCACGAGGAAGAGGGACAAACTTCTAGCACTGAAAGGAGCACTCTGCCTGTCTTTATAGCCCATGATTAAAGGGTACCTGGAGTGAATGCACTCATAGACCTAATTTGATGTATTGTGTATAGCTAGTGACAAAGCACCTATAAGGCGTTTATTATATTCTCTCACAACCCAGCTTTAAGCGATTTAAGGGCGTCACAAACGTCAAGTTTCAGAGCACAGGAGTTTTGCAGCGTCGCATTTCCCGTGATGTCACATCGTTGACAAAGCCTCCACCAGAACTGCGACATTGCAATGTAAACGTAAGGCTATATACCTGACACATACAACACAAGTTAACGGAAAATTGGAAAAAACAGACATAGTAGGTTTTTTAAACCATGGACGAAGACAGTTTCGTGAAAGGAGCAGAAGGTTATTTATATGAACCACTGAAGAAAGACCTTCCACATTTAGTGAAATCGGACCAGGAAAGTGACGGCTCGGAGGATTGATATTGGAGAGTCGGCAGAAGCTGTTACACGGGAAAATCGTAGCAAACAACCAGCAAATATTTGGTGCTCTTGTGAAAAATGCGTGCGTCAAAAAACCAATCAGGAGTGCTATTGTTTTGTCAGGAATGCTCATAAGCCAGCGTTGGAAATGGCTTTCATTAGTGCCATGCTCTCCGGTCATGTTAGGGGTCCAGCACCAGAAGGTGAATTGTCAAACAGGTCAGTGTATTTAAATATTATTGGGTTCTGATTATTCATTTTTAT
This sequence comes from Plotosus lineatus, assembly GCA_024760905.1. Classification (NCBI taxonomy): domain Eukaryota; kingdom Metazoa; phylum Chordata; class Actinopteri; order Siluriformes; family Plotosidae; genus Plotosus; species Plotosus lineatus. Next base: position 7,310,355 of record CM045731.1, on the reverse strand, counting down.
CAACAATTTCCACTGTATATTGTTATTATTTTTTGTATACAAAGGGTTGGGGGGGTACATATAAAGTATATAAATACTTTAAGTACTGTACTCACCTCTGACAGTAACTCTTCTCCGCGGTGCAGGACATTTACAAACAATATACAGTAAGATCACAAAAAAAATCCCGCGGGAATGTGCGAGGCAACAGCGTCACGCGTCTAAGCCAATCAGCTTGCAAGATTGAGTTGCGTGGGCGGGAGGCAACAGCGTCACGCGTCTAACCCAATCAGGTTGCAAGATTGAATTGAGTGGACAGTCCCTGCCTGAACTGGGGAGGAGGGGCACTAAGTCTGTCCTTTGGAAACAATGAACGCAGCCTGCCTTGGGTCCTTGCCTTCCGCTTGCTTACATGTGAGTTTCAGCACGAATTTTGCATTTTTTATGAATATTTTTAATTTTTTTTATTAAAATACCGCGATGTGCCAAGACCGGCAATGCTTAAATCGCGAAGTGGCAAGGGATGACTGCCTATACTTCACTCTGTGCACGGGACTCATTGGGTGTTTCAGATAAACAGTGTTTCACCAAATATATATATATATATATATATATATATATATATATATATATATATATATATATACACACAAACACACACACACACACTTCTTACAACTCGATTCCTCATTTGAGTTTTTTCTGCATTTGGCTATACAACTGTCAAAGATGTTACGTCACAATGACCTTTAACCCCAGTGAACAAAAGGCAACATGTCCGCGCGCAGAACCTTCGTGAGCAAAGAATATCATACAGAAGAAAAGGAAATGTGGACTTATACATAATCTACCGACATCACGCGATGTTTAAAAGTTAATAATAAGGTATAGTGGATATTTTTTGAACGCTGTCAATTTTGGGTGGAGGTACCCTTTAAGTGGAATCAGGTGTGTGTGTTTAGTACTCCACCCGTGTGTGACAGCCACGCCCCTCTCCAGAGCACAGAGACAGGGAGCCACCAAAACCAGAGTCTCTCACAACACAGACCATAACACACTAAAATTAAAACCACAGTGCAGATAAAGCATAACAACAATAAGAATTTTAACCTTTGTGGTGGTGAGAAGTTGGCATACGTAAATGTTGGAGTGGGTGAGAAGAGGAGGATTCCCTTCCATAACAGCTTCAGGTAAATCAGCCAAAGGTGTTTTTTTCTCTTGCTACTCGCTTTGCATGGATGACTCTTCTTCAGGATGTTCCTTTCTTTTCTTGAAAAACATTTCTAACGTGGCTAACTTTTCTTCAAAACCTTATGGAAGTGGCTCATGAACTCATCATTAAATGTGTTCACAGTGCTGCTAGCGCTTTAGCTTAGCTTTAGTGCTTCAGCTTAGCTTTATCAGGGTGATACATAGTATGAACAACTTTCGGAAAGTGTGCATTTCCCCTCCCTCTCTTTTTCATTTTTTCTCGTGCTTTTTTCGCGTTCGACTTCTGGATTTTGGTGGACTACCGAGAAAAAAAAAATCTCAGATTTTTTGGTCGATTTCCGATTTGTTCGACCTCTAAAGCGTTCCAGTATCGAGGCTCCACTGTATATAAATCTTCACTCGAGAGTTAAACTAAGAGCAACTTATTGTTCAGATTTACAAATACAGAATTCTTTTTGGTTACTTGAGTTCATAAATAAATTCATTCATGGTATTTGGGCATAATCATAGACATTATTTAAAATATCAATTTTAGGCCTTATATGCTTGCTTGGTAAATGTTATAAAATGAATGGAAAATGAATGTGATGACTGTTGTTATTGTACCCTTGTATTTTTCCATCTCCACAGAAAGGTTCTCCATGTATGTAGACCAGAGAAGGAGACATCTCGCTGAGCAAACCTTCAGCCTCTACCTGGATCCTGTACTCATACTGCATCCCTTTCTGTACATCACTGTGAGCATCTCAACACATCCAGACATGCAGACACAGAGAGACATCCAGACACATGCAAGAAAACATCATATTACAAGATATTAAATAACACACAAGATAAAAGATTTTAGTCACACTTTAGAGCATATCTTTGGCACAATCAGATTATAGCCCAGCCTTGTGAGCACTGACTTCAGGATGACGTGTATCAGTGTTTACTGATTTTTGCTAATTCACAAGATCAAGAGATATTCAAGTGAGTAACCCTTGCTATCGTAAAGATCCAAAATCAATAAAATTTTATTCAATAAAAAGTTAAATCAAAAACCAATAAACTCATTCATACCATTGTTTTCAAAAGTTTACATACAACAGAAGAATTTTTCTTTTTTTGGCCATTTTTCAACTAATATGAATGATAATACAAAAAACTTTTCCTTCATTCATGGATAGTGGCTGGGTGAAGCCCTATATTTTAAATCAGTTGTGTTTGCTCTTTTTAAACCATGTCAGCAGGAATTACTCAAATCACCATGATAAAAAGATTACATATTCTAGTTCATAATACCGTGTATAGATGGATTTCACGTGACGTATGCATACTTAATTAGGTATGTTCTTGCACAGACTAGGTCCAAAACTTTGTTGTTTACACAGTTTAACACAGCTTATCGCGAGTTGTGTTTCATCATGCCTTCATGTTGTGTTGATGACTGCACAAATAGAAGCAAAAACAACCCCGGACTGTTTCTGTTCCAAGACAGTTCAGCTCGCAGAAAAAAATGTAAATGCCAATTCTTATCCAAAGACCATTGTAAAATGTTTTAGGTCTAAATAAAAATGCTGGTTTTTCATCCAAAATCCTATAGATTTTACTTACATATATATCCTTTCATGTAAATCCACCCTCCCCATACCATTATAGTGATATGGTACTGAATTATTATATCCTGTATTATATATCAACCATTAAGAGAGTACTTTTAGTTGTTATAACTTTAAATATAACTTTTTTAAACAACAACAAAAAAAAGAAAACAAATGCACAAAAATGTTCCTTGCATGTTTGTTATTTAAGAGACTTATAATTTTTTTTTTAAATCCTGCGCTGCTTTTCCAGGTATGAAAGAAAGTGCAAACGAGACATAAATCATGAAAATCATCCCCTTGCTAAAAGACAGTTAGAAGTAGAGGATTGGATGTCTGGAATTCTACCTCTGACAGACAACATACAAGACAAAAAAACAAAACACAAGAAAACCATGAGGTAAACAACAAGACCGGAAAAGGTTTTTTTGCATCTAGTCTGCGCATGCACATTAGTCACATGACTACTGTTTGACAACATTAAAATCCATCTATAGCATCAAGGACAGCTTGAAGTATTTTGTGGTTGCTGTGAATAAGGCACTTAATTTTCACAGCTGGTAAAGCTGTCCATTGTTCTTGGCAAAAAGCACCCAGTTGCAATAATTTATTGAGCTGTCTCTCATGAACTGCGTGTTTAATATCTCCCTAAAGTGGCTTAAATGATATTGAGGTCAGGAGACCAGGATGGCCACTCCAGAACCTTGACTGTGTTCAGTTGTAGCCAATGACAGGATGATTTTTATTTTATTTTATTTTATTTTTTTGATATACTGTATAAATCTTGCAAGGGACAATATTGCCTCTGTATGTAACCTATCCAAAGTGAGCACACACATGGAGCAATGGGCTGACACACACAGAGGTAAGGAGAGCAATTGTGGGCACTTCAGCTATGAAGATGGAGGAAGGGACGGTGCCACTCACTCCTCCAACATTATAGCTCAAAAGTCTAAACTGAATCTCCTCTCTGTAGTGTGTGTCCTTATTGTCTGATATGAGGCATACTACAGTGTTGTCATTAGCAAACTTCAAGTATGTTTGGGGAGCGAATAGCAGACCAGTCTTGTGCAAAGATGCTGAAGAGGGCCGGGCTGAGCACACAGCTCTGGGGTGTTCCAGTGTTCAGGATCAGGATGGATGATGTAGAGTTTCCGATCCACACCACCTGAGGACAGTTGGTGAGAAAGTCATTGATCCAGTAACACAAAGTAGCTGACAGTCCCAAACTGTAGAGTTTCAGTACCAACTTCTCCAGGAGAACGATCTTAAAAACTGAAGTGAAGTCCAGAAATGGCATCCTGCCATAAGTATTTGGGTGATCCAGATGAGTTATTGCTGTGTGTACTGCTAACAAGACAGCATCCTCCGTAGAACAGTCCTCCCTGTCGGCAAACTGGAGGCTATCCAGCCCCACAGGGACAACATCCTTGATATGCTTAAGGAGGATCCTCTCATAGCACTTCATGGTTACCAGGATCAGGGCAACCGGTCTGTAGTCACTGAGACAGGTGGCAGCTGATTTTTTTGCGCACAGGCACAATAATGGAGGGCTATAGGCAGACAAGGTCCATATAAAGCTGCAGGCACAGGTTGAAAAAATCTGCCAGCCAGTCAGCGCATTTCAGGGTCCGGGCCAACACCTTATCTGGTCCTGCAGTCATGCTGATGTTGATTTTCCTCAACATATTACGTACACAGTTGGTGCCACTGCAGTATGAGGGGCTGCTGCTGCTCCTCTGGCGGGGGAAAGCATGCAAAGAAGCTGGTCAGGGTGTCAGGCAGAGTGGAGTTATGGCTGACCTGCTGGATACTATACTTATAGTCCGTGATGGTCCTTATACCATTCCTCATTTTGCATGAGTTGTTGTTGGAAAGGTGTTCCTCGATACAGTTTGTACTTGAGTTTTGCCACATGGATGCCCTTATTCAGTTCATTCCGACACTGTTGTAAGCCAGCCTGTCACCTGCTCTGAAAGCTGAATCCCTGGCTTGCAGCAGGAGCCACACTCTGCTGTCCATCCATGGCTTCTGGTTGTGAAGAGCTGTGAGGGACTTTGTGAACAGAACCGCCACAGTACAGAAATGAATACAGGACAGAACAACTGACATGTATTCCTCCATATGAGTGCCCTGTTTGAATGCATTCCAGTCTGTGTGCACGAAGCAGTCCTGTAGTGCTGATGAAGCCTCCTCAGTCCAGATATGCATGGTTCTGGTCTTGGCTTGGTCCTGAAGATCAGAGGTTTATATGCTGGGATCAGTTTCTGTGATATGGTCTGATGTGCCCAAGTGAGGAATTACAAGAGCTTTGTATGCTCCTGGGATGTTGCAATAAACCTGTTCCAGTGTGTTATTTTGTCTAGTTGGAGAGTCAGTGAATCTGGAATTTAGGAAGCACTGATTTCAATTATACAAGGTTAAAATCACCAGCCACAATCACAGTTACTTCTGGGTTAGTGTTCATCCGAGTGCTTATCAATCAATACACCTCCTCCAGTCTTAGCTTAGCATTAGCTTTCTGTGGTAAGTAACCGCTATGATTAGAACATAGCCGAGTTGTCTAAGCAGTTTGAATAGTTTGCACGTCACTGTCAGATATTCCAGTTCTGGAAAGCATAATGTTCTGATAAGGTTGGTGGCAGTACAGCATGAATTATGAATGGAGAGCACCAAATCTCCGCCTGATCTTGCCCGAAGCTGCGATTTGTTGGCCCAGAAGAGAGAGTGCCATGTAAGCTCCACCACAGCGTTGCGGATACAGTACTCTTATCGAGACAGGTCTCCATGACAACTGCTACACAACTGTACATCCTCAAGCAGATCTCTCTAGTTTGTTAGTGAGAGACCTGGCGTACGCAAGAATAATGGGTAGCATAGGTCTGTGTGGGTAAGCATGTAGCCTAGCACACAACCTGCCCCACTTACTGCCCCCTGTTGTTTACAGTGTCTCCTCTGTGTCCTGAGCCACAGAGGATGGATGGTGAAAGCTCTCCTGGTCCACTGCAGCTTCAGTGGAATAAAATCTAGCTCTGGAGGTTCAAAAAGTCCAGAATTTTTCCGTAGCACCAACTTTCTGTACTGTATTAGAACTAAAAGTCCTTAAAACAAAAACATGAAAAGATGCGAAAAAAGCTGAGAGCGCCAATCATTAAGCTTTCGACATCATTGTCTTTCATTTTTACATTCCAGTCTGGTACATGACTTTCAAGAATTAATAATAAACTTTTCTCTTGGTCAACCTCAGCTTTACTGACTGATCAGCAAAAATTCACCACAATGACCCCAGGTAGACTGTGTAACTTCATTTCATCCGTTTTAAATAATTTTGGCTTATCTGTGAGCAATCTAACAATTATGTGCTTGTACTCGTACTTTTCAGGTTCTCAGTGGCTGGTTACTGTAATACATGAGTTCACTCATTGTGACTCCATGCATTCATCTTTTTTACCATAACCCTTCAACCATTTGGGATGTCAAATTATATAAATTGAACAGGAAAACACAAGTTATTTTTTAAGTGTATGACTCGTTTCAGTACTCACAGGATTTGCTCTACTATACACTGAGACATGTGGTAACTAGAGCCCTCTGGTGGTGATGAATGTTTGGGACACAGCAATGTTCTTTTAACTGGAGTTTTCATCCTTTTGGGCTAAAAAAATATATATTTTTAAAAGAAATATATATATATATATATATATATATATATATATATATATATATATATATATATATATAAATATAAAATCCACACAATATGTTTATTATGGTTATTAAAAATAAAGGGCAATGGTGGTCTGGTAGTTGGGTGCTGAATTACTGATCCCAAGGTCGGGGGCTCAGGCCCCACTATCAATGGGGTCGTCACTAACGTCCCCCCAGTGCTGCTAAACTGGGATATCATAGGCTGGCTATGTTGTTCATGGTCTGGTGAGAGGCATGTAAAAGAACAATTGCTGACTTTTCTCAAGAGTAGGCAACAACGCAATCAGCGTGTCTGCCCTGTGATGGCGATCCAGGGTGTACTCTGACCTCACTCAGAGTCGGCTGTGTTGTGCACCAGCCTCTCCACAATACTAATTAGGATTAAACGGTGCAGAAAATGAATGATTTAAAAAATATAGATAAGAAAACAACATAAACTGAAGCAGCAGTGAGAACAAAGGAATGAACATAGGAGACAAAATGACATTGACATCATATTATAATAATACAAAAAATAAAAATAGACGTGGAACAGGAGTCTATAACAGAGGAGGTGTTGATGACTATTTTTTAGTATTTGTTACATACCGGTAGTAGATGGCCTGGGATTTCCGACAGCAGAACACCGAGCAATGGAAGGTGAATCCGGGATCTTGCATGTGTGTTTATACGTGTGTGTGTGTGTGTGTGTGTGTGTGTGTGTGTGTGTGTGTGTGTGTAAGTGGTAGGCAAATTTTATTTCTTTTTTCTCAGTTATAAAGTATAAAAACAGTGCATAGTAGAGGAAAAATGACTTTCATAAAAACTATGGTGGCTAGAGTGGAATGGAAGAAGAGTGGATGGGTAAGTAACTTGAAGACTGCATGTCCCAGAATGCAACATTTCATCTGTTCAAACATTCTCCTCTGATGATTTCCTTGCATCTTACAGTCCTCGAAAATCCCATTCATCATTGCATTAACTTCATTGAACTATACAGATAATTTCCAATGTTTTTTTTTTCATTCTCAAACTTGTTAGATTTCAGTCATTTTACCCAAAAAGTTTTATTTCGTGTGTACAAGACACAGTTACCTGATGTTTACTCTGCTCATGTTAATGTCAATAGTTTTTGGATCATTTAGGTAATTGTCCTTTTATAAGAGAAAAATGTCTTCAATCAAGTGTCTTCCACAGTGTGTGGCAAAATGGAGTTTGTATTTAAAAAAAGTGCTTAAAAAAACAAAACAAAGAAATTACTTTGTGACCCCAAACTTTTAAGTGGTAGTGTAAATAGCATCATAACATCCTAGACTGCCAGGCTTAAACTTTGTAAGTGTGGCATCGATCATAAGATTGTGTCAGCTACAGTGAGACTTAGTCTTCGAGTGCAGAAAAAAAAAACATAAGAAGGAAGAGTAGATATAACTGGAGGGCTCGTGAGTGTGATGTTGAGGACAAGTACAAGATGGCAGTCAGAAACAGGTTTCAGCTTTCAGCTCCTATTCAATGATATTGTTGAAACAGGTACTTTCACAATGTACACTTCCCTGAAGTGTGTTTTTATATTTCTGCATAGGGGTACTGAAGACAGACTCTTTCCAAACAATGATTGTGTGAGTCAGGTTTGCCATGAAGTAGAGAATCCTACATCATTTACTGAGCACAACAGGGAGGATGATAGGATTACATCAAGAAAAAGTTCTTAAAGTTGCTGAAAAAGTTTTGAAAGAATCCAACAAACTTATGTTGACTAAAATATAACTTAAAAAAAAAAATTTTCAGCCCTGAACAACTAACTAGAACTGATGCATAAAGTATTATGTGTGCAAATATGTGTGTGTGTGTGTGTGAGCTTGAAGAATCTTACCTGTCTGTATATGTGTACTGGTTAAGTGTGACAGGGCGCCTGCCTTGCTGTATGGGTGGAGCTCGTAGCACATGGTAAATGAGAGGATGACAGACAGAGCAAAGCGGATTTTGAGGTTGTGAATTTAGCAGAACAGCATCAACTTCCAACTTCTTATCAAAGGTGGTTAGTTTTACAGCCTTTACTTTCTTGCTGGTGGTAGCACGTAGAGTTAGAGGAACATCGCAAAAAACATTCTGGGAGCCAGTGTGAACCGATTCCCCTGACTCCAGGATGAATTCCAGGTTAGAGATTGCCTGTTTGCCTATTTGCAAAAAAGAAAATATTCCAAATAAAGTGACTTCAATACGAGCATTAATTGCTCAAAGAAAATTTCCAGTTTTTAATTAAACATTAACATTTAACAGTGATTTCTATTATGCTCCTTTGTTCAATTAGAAAGAAATTTTGAATGTAAATTTCATACAAATTAAGTTCAAATAAGAGATTTTTTTCTTCACAAATAATGTGCATTTCTGAATGAGCTGTCTGTCTGTATCCATTAAAGCATTTTTTACAGGGTAGGCTGCCAGGTTTTTTCACTAATCCTCCAAAGCAAATAGACAGAGATAAATATATACTTTATTAATCACAGAAGGGAATTCACATGGGACTGTATTCCCAAGCAGTCTCCCATCCAAGCACTAACCAGATCCTACCTTGCTCTGCTTCTGAGATCAAGTGGTTATAGGCATTCAAGGTGTAAATGGAGGTATTAAACATTTTTCCTATTTAAGGCATTAAACATTCATACAAGCTCATTGGAGAGTTTTATGAAGGGACTGCAAAAGAATGCAAAATTTTTTCATAATATGAAATTATGACAGCTTTCAGTGTAAAACTCACTGAAAGAGAAGTAAGTTATCCACAGGGTTAATGTGTCTGGGACCACCGCATGCTGAAAGTATAACTGCAGGACACATCCTCCAGTCTGAAGACACTGAGAACTTGTATTGGTCTCATATAGGCTGAATTCAGGGCTCCAGGAGTGCATACTAGGTTCACATGGCTGATGAACATCAGGGGCACCTATTACACATAAACAGACATAGCCATAGACTTTTTAATGGTTCCCATTACAACTAAACTATTTATAGTACAATGTGTACAAATTGGCACACTATTAGAATGTTCCTGTTTCCCCTTCATGACACATACACAACCTTCTGAAAAAAGGTTAAAAAAAACTCGCAAAAATAATAATAATGGGATGTAAGCAAAGTGGTGTTTTTGTTTAATCTTGTTCCCACTTTACAGGACTAAAAAAAATTCTTAATTGGCAAAATGTTTGTCACTATTACTGCAGGTATAAATATATACAGATAATCCCCGACTTACGTTTTTAATTGGTTCCGGAAGGCTGAACACAAGTTGAAAGTAAACGTAAGTTGTTACAGTTACATATGACGTATGACGTGTGACGTATGACGCTCAAACTGTACTATACATTCATAAATACCATTACCGTATCTCAAATATATATATATATATATATATATATATATATATATATATATATATATATATATATATATAAACTGAACTGGGAAGAAGGAGGGGCACGTTCAGTCTGTCATTTGTAAACAATGGACGCAGCGTCATTACGTCATTGCGTCAGCATACTACGTAGGTATGTCTAAACTCAAATTTTAACTTTTTTTTGAAAAAACCCCACATAAAATCAAAAAACCATGACATGGTTGAACGCAAGTCGGGGAGCGTCTGCATACAGGAAACCCTCGCTACTTCGTGTTTCAATTCATGCGGCTTCAGTGCATCACGTGTTTTTAAAAAATAAATAAATATTAATTGAATTTAAAAAATAAGGAAATTAAGGAAGAATAGGGGGAAAAGTTAAGGAAAATGCCACAAAAACAAGGCCAAATATGCAAAAAATAACCCAAAAACCCGAAACCAACAACAAAAAAAAAAAACAACCCAAAATCTCCCATCAAAACTACTTACATTGTTGCATCTGTGTGTGTACGCGCATCTGCGTGCATGCATATGTATGTGTGTCATGTTCTCATGCAATACCATCTGTATGTGTGTATTTATATTTTATTTACATCTTATGGGTTTTTTTAATGTTTAATTGTTATTATAAGCATTTATAGCATTGAATATGTATTTAGTGATATTATATACATATATGTACATATACATCAGTCAGGGGGGTTGGGGGTGATCCTACGTCGCAGATTTCGCTTTTTTTTTTTTTTTTACATACATTTTATATATATATATATATATATATATATAGAGGATTTTCTGAGTAGATCCTTCCGTAGGAGAGTGCTCAATACTTTTTGGTAGAGCAAATAACAAAAGGACAGGACAAAGGCTTTCTATTGAAACTCCATTTATCACTACAGATCTGTTTCGAGGGGTGGTGAAACCATCCCCTCTCTTCAGGTGATTACAGAAGAATTACAGAATTACATTCTTTTTTTTTATAATTACAGATTACATTCTTCTGTAATCACCTGAAGAGAGGGGATGGTTTCACCACCCCTCGAAACAGATCTGTAGTGATAAATGGAGTTTCAATAGAAAGCCTTTGTCCTGTCCTTTTGTTTTTTTATATATATATATATATACACACACACACACACACACACATATATATATATATATACATACATATATATACATATATATATGAACATATACACATATATATATATACAAACATATACACACACATATATATATATATATATATATATGAACATATACTCATATATATATACAAACATATACACACACACATATATATATACAAACATATACACACACACACACATATATATATATTTATATATATATATATATATATATATATACATATATATACATAGATATATACATACATTGTGTATATGTGTAGATATACTGTATAAATACAGTGGTACCTCGGGTACTCGAATGCTTTAGAGGTCGAACAAATCAAAATTCGACCAAAAAAATCTGGGATTTTTTTTTGTCCTGAAAGTCGACCAAAATTAGGAAGTCGAACGATTAAATAAAGCGCGAGAAAAAATGAGACAGAGAGGGAGGGGAAATGCACGGGGAAATGCACGCTTTCCGGAAGTTGTTGATACTATGTATCACCCTGATAAAGTTACCGCTGTTCTGGGGATGTCTGGAAGCTGTTGATACTATGTATCGCTGTGAACACCTTTAACAATGAGGTCATGAGCCACTTCCGTAAGGTTTTGAAAAGAAGGCAGTAACAAGCCAGGTTAGAAATGTTCAAGAAAAGAAAGGGATATCCTGAAGAAGAGTTATCCATGCCAAAGCGAGTAGCAAGAGAAAAAAAAAACCTTTGGCTGATTCACCAGAAGCTGTTATGGAAGGGAATCCTCCTCCTCTCTCCCTCTCCAACATTTACATATGCCAACTGCTCAAAAAATTCTTATATTTATTTTTCTTATGTTTTAACCGTACTGTGGTTTTTACTTTAGAGTGTTATGGTGTGTGTTGCGAGGGACTATGGTTTTGGCGTCTCTCTCTCTCTCTCTCTCTCTCTCTCTCTCTCTCTATTTCTGTGTGCTGGAGAGGGGCATGGCTGTCACATGCAGGCAGAGTGCTAAACACACACACTTGAGTCCACATAATCACGGGTTATAAAGACGAGCAGCGTGCTCCTCCAGGTGCTAGAAGATTGTCCCTCTTCCCTCTGATCTCTGGCTCTTAGCTCCATGCTCCACCAGTTCCCGCTTTAGTTTATGATTTCCATTTTCCCCGCATCTCTGACCGTGACTACGATTTCCCCATGCTCTAGTGTAGGGGTCCCCAACCTTTTTAGCACCATGGACCGGTCAACACTTGACAATTTTATTGCGGACCGGGGGGAGGGGGGGTCATAGATTGTTTATATTGTAAACATAATTTATTTATATTAATAATAATAATAATAATTATTATTATTATTATTATTATTATTATTATTATTATTATCACTCCACGAATGTTATTTTTCAACAGCTGAAAGAAAGTTGGTTGGGAAGTAGAGCTTGAACTTTTCAGCTGGCGAATGAAGGCTCAGGCTCAGTCTCACCCAAAATCCCTGCTATTGTTTGAAACATGTCCAACTGTTCATGTGCCATCCCCTTGAGGGTTACATTTGATCAAATGATCAACATGTAATATCCCCATTTCACTGGACTACGGCATGCAAGGATCATAGCAGAAAGGCGCAGAACGCAGTCTACGGAAGAACTTCGGCATTTTTACGCAGAAAACGGTTGCAAATCCTATGGTAAAGTGGAAATTCTTATAACCCCCATTTCACTAAACTACAACATGCAAGGATTGTGTAACGGAAAGGCACGGAAGGCAGTCTACAGAAGAGCTTCGGCATTTTTACATGGAAAATGGGTGAAAATCCTGTAGAAATTCATTCACTCTTGGAACGTTCACAGCATATGTGAAACAGGTACGGCAAAGTACACCAAAGTGACCCCACAGAACACTTATGGAATTTTTTTTCCGTGAATGTGCTTTTGAACATGTTCAAAAGCACGTTCATGGAATATTTTCGCCTGAACGGAAATAATGAATTATTTCTTCTGCGGACTGGTACCAATTGAGCCATGGACAGGTGGTTGGGAACCCCTGCTCTAGTGCCTTCCCTGTGAACAATAAAGCGCATCCATTCTCATAACACTCTGTCTACCAGGAAGAAGGGCTAGAGGAATACCAAAGAAGAGATTTATGGATGTGGTGAAGGAAGACATGAAGGTCGTTGGCATAAAAGAAGATGCAGAGGACAGGGTGAGATTATTTGCTGTGGCAACCCCTGGAGGGAATAGCCGAAAGGAAAAGAAGACTTCAGGAGTCGCCACAGCGAATTATCTGCCTCCATCTCACCCTATCCACTGCATCTTCTTCTCTTACACAAACTGCCCTTCATGTCCTCCTTCACCACATACATGAATTGTCTCTTTGGTTTTCCTCTAGGCCTTCTGCCTGGTAGTTCCAACCTCTGCATCTTACCACCAATATACTCACTATTCCTCCTCTGTACATGTCCAAACCATCTCAATCTAGCCTCTCTGACTTTGTCTCCAAAACGTCTTACATGTGCTCTCCCTCTGATGTGCTCATTCCTGATCCTATCCATCCTCGTTAAGAGAAACCAACCTCAACCCAAAGAGAACCTCAACATTTTCCTCTCTGCTACCTCCAGCTTTGCCTCCTGTCTTTTCCCCAGGACCACTGTTTCTAAACCATTCAACATCGCTGGCCTCAACACCGTCTTGTACAGGTTTCCTTTCATTCTTGCCGATACCCTCCTATCACACATCACACCGGACACTTTTCTCCAACCATTCCACCCTGCCTGCACACACTTCTTCCCCTCTTTTCCACACCCTCCATTGCTCTGGATTGTTGAGCCTAAGTACTTAAAATCCTCCACCTTCCTTATCTCTTACACCACTGTCTTATATCTCTCATGCTTGCACTGTACTCACAATATACATTTTGCCTAACCCGAATATGGCAAGGAGCATTAAAAAAAAAAATCTGTTTTCATTTCTTTTCCTTTTTATCTCATCTACAGATGCTACTCTTGAGAAACATGATTTTGGTGCCCCGTGCTTTCCAAATCTGATCTCAAATCTGATCTATCTATTCTGATATCCTACTAATAGTTAGGTTCTCTTCAGTTTGTTCCCGCTCAGGATGACCCCATATGGATAGCCTAAGAAGAGAATTATAAACTGAGATGGTTTTGGACAGAGTTTTGATGTTTGATGATAGCTAAGCCTACAATTGTCATTGAAACCTTAGGACCATCAATGCCATGAATACTTTTTTGACACAGTCCCCATCAGTGAAAGGCTAATAACTCCAACAAAATATATTATATTATAAATTTCCTGGAGCGGCATTGGTGGCCCAGTGGGAAGGTGCTGAATTAGCAATCCTAAAGTTGGAGGTTCAAGCCCCACTGTCAATAGTTGTCACCGCTGTCCCCCTAAGTGCAGTTGTCAGTGTGTTTCTGCCTGCGATGGCCTGGTGATCTGTCCATGATGTACTCTGCCCTTGCCTAGAGTCAGCTGAGATGGGTGCCAGCCTCCCCGCAACCATAACTAGGATTAAGCAGTTCAGAAAATGAATGAGTAAACGTATTTCCTGGATACAGAAGTGTGTTGTTGTTTTTTTACTACTGTAGGACATACAAGGATCACTGATAGTGATCATTTTCATGTTAGTCAGAATACCTTCTTGATCCCAGAGAAATTGTGTGAAAAATGAAATGAAGTGTGAAATGCACTCAATAAGCTCATCAATGTCAACATCATGTAGTTTACAGAGTGTGGGACAATCTGTGGTTTGAAAATAAATTGTAGCTCCTCAACAGCCTCCTCTAACCATCTCCTAACAGTCCTTGTGGTCACAGGTTGCCTCTTCCCGACAGGTACATACCATGAAGAGAGATAAATTAAGTTGTAGTCTGATCTCCTCAGTGGAGGAACTGTAGGTGTTCTTAGAGTTGTCACCCAAATAAGGCCCTTTTCAGTCTGGTTACTCTCAAAAAGTTTCTCCCTCATGTTGTCGAAGAGAGATTTTTTTCTTTAAAACATTGCTCCAGGCTTGATGATTTGAGATAAATGTACCAGTTTATATTTTTAAATACATGCCTTAGTTATAAAATGCAGCAATGGGGGGGGGGGGGGGGGGCACTAACCAGTGTCTCCCCCCCCTTTATGCTGGTCCCAAGCCCGGAGAAATGCAGAGGGTTGTGGCAGGAAGGGCATCTGATGTAAAACCAATGCCAAACATTTATGATGCAAATCAAAAGTATTACCCCCATACCGGATCGGTCGAGGCCCGGGTTAACAATGACCGCCATCAGTGCCGTCAACCAACAGGGTGCTGATGGAAATTGGACTACTGTTGGTCGAAGACGTTGAAGAAGGAGAGGTGGGAGGCGTGTCCGTAGGCAGAGAGAGAAGAGGAAAGGCATGAGTATAGGACTGAGAGTAGGGACTTTGAATGTTGGAACTATGCAAAGAAAAGATAGAGAGCTGGTTGACATGATGCAGAGGAGGAAGGTGGACATACTGTGTATTCAGGAGACCAGGTGGAAAGGTAGCAAAGCTAAAAGCTTAGGAGCAGGGTTTAAGCTGTTTTATCATGGTGTGGATGGGAAGAGAAATGGAGTAGGAGTCATTTTGAAAGATGGGTTTGTTAGGAATGTTCGAGAAGTGAAAAGAGTGTCAGACAGAGTGATGAGTCTCAAGTTAGAAATTGAAGGTGTGATGCTCAATGTTGTTAGTGCTTATGCCCCACAGGCAGGATGTGAGCTAGAAAAGGAGGAGAGATTCTGGAGTGACTTAGATGAAGTGATGCAGAGTACCCCCAGAGGTGAAAGGTTGGTCATTGGTGCAGACTTCAATGGACATGTTGGTACAGGCAACAGAGGGGACGAGGAAGTGATGGGCAGGTTTGGTATCCAGGACAGGAACACAGAAGGACAGATGTTGATCGATTTTGCAAAAAGGATGGAAATGGCTGTGATGAATACTTTCTTCAAGAAGAAACAGGAGCATAGGGTGACTTATAAAAGCGGAGGTAGGAGCACACAGGTCGACTACATCTTGTGTAAGCGATGTAATTTGAAGGAATTCAGTGACTGCAAAGTAGTAGTGGGTGAGAGTGGTGCCAAACAGCATAGGATGGTGGTATGCAGGATGACGCTGATGGTGAGGAAGGTGAAGAAGGCAAAGGCAGAGCAGAAGACAAAGTGGTGGAAGTTGAAAAAGGAAGAGTGTCGTGTTGTCTTCAAAGAGGAGCTGAAACAGGCTTTGGGTGGCCAGGAAGTGCTTCCAAGTGACTGGACAACCACAGCAAATGTGATCAGGGACACAGGTAGGAGAGTACTTGGTGTGTCCGCTGGAAGGAAAGTAAATAAGGAGACTTGGTGGTGGACTGAGGAAGTGCAGAAGTGTGTACAAAGGAAGAGGTTAGCTAAGAAGAAGTGGGACATTGAGAGGACCAAAGAGAGTAAACAGGAGTACAGGGAGACACAGCCTAAGGCGAAAGTAGCAGTGGCTAAGGCCATACAGAGGAGGTATGATGACTTGTATGATAGGTTGGACAGTAAGGAGGGAGAGAATTATCAATACAGGTTGGCACAGCAGAGAAATTGAGATGGGAAAGACGTGCAGCAAGTTAGAGTGATAAAGGACAGAGAGGGAAATGTATTGACTGATGAAAGAAGTGTGCTGGGAAGATGGAAAGAGTACTTTGAAGAGCTGATGAATGAGGAAAATGAGAGAGAAAAAAGACTAGAAGAGGTGACCATTGAGGAGCAGGATGTAGCAAAGATCAGTAAGGGTGAAGAGAGGAGGGCATTGAAGAGGATGAAGAATGGAAAGGCAGTTGGACCTGATGATATACCTGTGGAGGTATGGAAGTGTCTAGGAGAGGTAGCAGTAGATTGTCTGACAAGAACATTCAACAAGGTCTTAGAGAGTGAGAAGATGCCGGAGGAGTGGAGGAGAAGTGTGCTGGTGCCCATTTTTAAGAACAAGGGAGACGTGCAGAGTTGCGGCAACTACAGAGGGATAAAGTTGATGAGCCATACGATGAAGTTATGGGAAAGAATAGTGGAAGCTAGACTAAGGGCAGAGGTCAACATTTGTGAACAACAGTTTGGTTTCATGCCAAGAAAGAGCACCACAGATGCAGTGTTTGCTTTGAGGATGTTAATAGAGAAGTACAGAGAAGGTCAGAAGGAGCTGCATTGTGCCTTTGTGGATCTGGAGAAAGCATATGACAGGGTGCCAAGAGAAGAACTGTGGTATTGTATGAGGAAGTCTGGCGTGGCAGAGAAGTATGTTAGAGTGGTGCAGGACATGTATGAGAGATGTAAGACAGTGGTGAGGTGTGCTGTCGGTGTGACAGAAGAGTTCAAGGTGGAGGTGGGACTGCATCAAGGGTCAGCTCTCAGCCCCTTCTTGTTTGCTATGGTGATGGACAGGCTGACAGACGAGGTTAGACAAGAATCTCCATAGACTTTGATGAACAGTGATGTTACAGGGAGCAGAGATAACGAAGGTGGAGGATTTTAAGTACTTAGGCTCAACAATGCAGAGCATTGGAGAGTGTGGAAAAGACGTGAAGAAGCATGTGCAGGCAGGCTGGAATGGTTGGTATGATGTGCGATAGGAGAGTGTCAGCAAGAATGAAAGGAAAAGTGTACAAGACGGTGGTGAGGCCAGCGATGTTGTATGGCTGAGAAACAGTGGCGCTGAGGAAAAGGCAGGACGCAGAGCTGAAGGTAGCGGAGATGAAAATATTGAGGGTCCCTTTTGGAGTAACAAGGATGGATAGGATCAGAAATGAGTACATCAGAGGGACAGTCCATGTAAGATGTTTTGGAGACAAAGTCAGAGAGGCTAGATTGAGATGGTTTAGACATGTACAGAGGAGGGATTGTGAGTATATTGGCAGTAGGATGCTGTGGTTGGAACTACCAGGCAGAAGACCTAGAGGAAGACCAAAGAAGAGATTTATGGATGTGGTGAAGGAAGACCAAAACAAACCCCTAAGACACGAGACAACATAGGAATCAGTCTCCCTTGCCCGGACGCGGGTCACTGGGGTTCCCTCCTGGAGCCAGGCCCAGGGGAGGGGCTCAAAGGCGAGCGCCTGGTGGTCGGGCTTATGCCCATGGAGCCTGGCCGGGCCCAGCCCGAAAAGGAGACATGGGTCCGCCCTCCCATGGACCCACCACCCGTGGGAGGAGTTTTAGGGGTCGGGTGCAGTGTGAGTTGGGTGGCAGCCAAAGGCATGGGTTCTGTCGGACTGATCCTCGGCTACTTACTCTGACCTTCGGGACATGGAATGTCACCTCTCTGGCGGGAAAGGAGCCTGATTTGGTGCGTGAGGTGGAGAGATACCGACTAGATATAGTCGGGCTCACCTCAACGCATAGCTTGGGCTCTGGAACCATCCATCTCGAAAGAGGCTGGACCTTCTTCTATTCTGGAGTTGCTCATGGGGAGAGGCGGCGAGCCGGTGTGGGTATTCTTGTTGCCCCCCGTCTCGGTGCCCAAATGTTGGGGTTCTCCCCGGTTGATGAAAGGGTAGCTTCCCTCTGTCTTCGGGTGGGGGGACGGGTCCTGACTGTTATTTGTGCTTATACACTAAATGACAGTTCAGAGTACCCACCCTTTTTGGAGTCTTTGGGGGGGGTGTTGGAGTACGCTCCCTCGGGAGACTCGCTCGTTGTCTTGGGAGACTTCAACGCCCATGTGGGCAACGATAGTGTGACCTGGAAGGGTGTGATCGGTAGGTACGGCCTCTCCAGTCTGAATCCGAATGGTGTGTCATTGTTGGACTTCTGTGCTCATCATAGTTTGTCTATCACGAACACCATGTTCGAACATAAGGGTGTCCATAAGTGCACTTGGCACCAGGACACCCTAGGTCGCAGTTCGATGATTGACTTTGTAGTCGTGTCATCGGACTTGCGACCATATGTTCTGGACACTCAGGTGAAGAGAGGAGCTGAGCTGTCTACCGATCACTACCTGGTGGTGAGTTGGCTTCGGTGGTGTGGGAGGTTGCCTTCTAGACCTGGCAGGCCCAAGCATGTAATCAGGGTCTGCTGGGAACGTTTGGCGGAGCCCCCTGTCCAAGAGGCCTTTAACTCCCACCTCCGGCAGAGCTACAACCATGTTCCGGAGGAGGCGGGGGACATGGAATCCGAATGGGCCATGTTTCGTGCCTCCATTGCTGAGGCAGCAGCCCATAGCTGTGGCCGTAAGGTCGTCGGTGCTTGTCGTGGCGGCAATCCCCGAACCCGGTGGTGGACACCTGCGGTGAAGGGGGCCGTCCAGCTGAAGAAGGAGGCCTATCGGGTTTTATTAGCCTGTGGGACTCCTGAGGCAGCAAACGCGTACCGGCAGGCCAAACGTGCTGCAGCCGAGGCTGTCGCAGATGCAAAATCTCGGGCGTGGGAGGAGTTCGGTGAGGGCCTGGAGAGTGATTATCGGTTGGCCTCAAAAAGGTTCTGGGCCACCATCCGACGCCTCAGGAGGGGAAAGCAGTTCTTCACAAACACTGTTTACGGTGGAGGTGGGGAGCTGCTTACCTTGACTGGGGATGTTGTTGGGAGGTGGAGGGAATACTTTGAGGACCTTCTCAATCCCACCAACATGCCCTCCGTGGAAGAGGAAGACCCTGGGGGTTCGGGTGAGGGTCCGCCCATCACTGGAGTGGAGGTCACTGAGGTTGTCAAAAAGCTCCTCAGTGGTCTAGCTCCGGGGTTGGACGAGATCCGCCCGGAATATCTCAGGGCTCTGGATGTTGTAGGACTGTCTTGGTTGACACGTCTCTGCAACATCGCATGGTCATCGGGGGCTGTACCTCTGGATTGGCAAACTGGGGTGGTGGTCCCAATTTTTAAGAAGGGGGACCGGAGGGTGTGTTCCAATTATCGGGGAATTACACTCCTCAGCCTACCTGGGAAAGTCTATGCAGGGGTACGAGAGAGGAGGATCCGACCGATAGTCGAAACCTTGGATTCAGGAGGAACAGTGTGGTTTTCGTCCTGGCCATAGCACTCTTGACCAACTCTATACGCTCCACAGGATTCTGGAGGGGGCATGGGAGTTTGCCCAATCTGTCCACATGTGCTTTGTGGATTTGGAGAAGGCTTTCGACCGTGTCCCTCGAAAGATCTTGTGGGGCGTGCTCCGAGAATACGGCGTTCCGGATCCGTTGCTACGAGCTATTCGGTCGCTGTATCACCGGAGCCAGAGTTTGGTCCATATTGGTAACAGCAGGTCGGATTCGTTTCCAGTGGGAGTTGGAGTCCGCCAAGGCTGTCCTTTGTCACCGATTCTGTTCATAATTTTTATGGACAGAATTTCTAGGCGCAGTCGAGGCGATGAGGGGTTCTGGTTTGGTGGCCATCGGATATCGTCTCTGCTTTTTGCGGATGATTTTGTCCTTTTGGCTTCATCAAGTCGGGCCCTCAAGCTCTCATTGGAGCGATTCGCAGCTGAGTGCGAAGCAGCCGGGATGAAGATCAGTACCTCCAAGTCCGAGGCCATGGTTCTCAGTTGGACAATGGTGGAATGCACCCTCCGGGTCGGGAATGAGGTCCTGCCCCAAGTGGAGGAGTTTAAGTATCTTGGGGTCTTGTTTACGAGTGAGGGAAGGATGGAGCGAGAGATCGACAGACGGATCGCTGCAGCCTCTGCTGTTAAGCGGTGCCTGTATCGGTCCGTTGTGGTGAAAAAGGAGCTGAGCCGCAAGACGAAGCTCTCAATTTACCAGTCGATCTACGTTCCAACCCTCACCTATGGTCACGAGCTTTGGGTAATGACCAAAAGAACAAGATCACAGATACAAGCGGCTGAAATGAGCTTTCTTCGCCGGGTGGCGGGGTTCTCCCTTAGAGATAGGGTGAGAAGCTCCGCCATCCGGGGAGAGCTCGGAGTAGATCCGCTGCTCCTCCGCATTGAGGGGCCAGTTGAGGTGGCTCGGGCATCTGGTCAGAATGCCCCCCGGACGCCTCCCTGGTGTGGTGTTTCGGGCATGTCCAACCGGGAAGAGACCCCGGGGTCGACCTAGAACACGCTGGAGGGACTATGTCTCTCGGCTTGTCTGGGACCACCTAGGTGTCCCCCCCGGGAGAGTTGGACGAAGTAGCTCGGGAGAGGGATGTCTGGACCTCTTTGCTAAGGTTGCTGCCCCCGCGACCCGACCCTGGACTAAGCGGAAGATGATGATGATGATGATGTGAAGGAAGACATGAAGGTCGTTGGAGTCAGAAAAGAAGATGCAGAGGACAGGGTGAGATGGAGGCGGATGATTTGCTGTGGCGACCACTGAAGGGAGCAGCCGAAAGGAAAAGAAGAAGAAGATGCCTTTGTTATATACTCCTGAGAAAATGCTTTATGATAATGTTCACTGCAAAAATGCAAAACATACATAATTAGATTTTATTGAATAAATAAAATTTGAATGAGTGAGTGTGAATGGTTGTGTATTGGCCCTTCAATGGCCTGGCTCGCTGTTCCCAGCCTTCGCCCAGAGTTGGCCAAGATGGGAACCAGCCTCCCTGCAACCCTAATGAGAATTAAGCAGTTTAGAAAATAATGAATGGATGAAGATTAGATTTTTCTGCCCTATTAAAGCTTAAAGCATAAAGTTTAGAAGCTTCCATATGTATTAAGGGGTGGGGTATAAATGATATGGTGCAAAAGAAACAAAGGGGAGAGTGAGAAAAGAGTACTTTTGAGAGCAAAGGAAAAACACCCCTGGCAATTGATGTGAAGCATACTTCTAAGACATCAAGGCATAAATTGCCTCATGCACAACATGGCAAGCAAAATGATTGATGACTTAACAGTGATAGACAGAATATAGAAAACTTGTTTATTACTGAGATCTGATATTAAACTTTAAAAGATTACTTTACATTTTTTACATAAAGTGAACCTACTGTCTGTGTGTGTGTGTGGGGGGGGTTATACTTTGACTAAACAAATAAGCAGTAATTCTGCATACACACACAGACATACACACAGTCCTGAAACAAACATTAAATGGAATTCCAGTTTAAAGCACTTGACTTCCAGCAGTGCTGTAAGGCTCAAGGTAACTCTAAAACAAGACAGACAGATGGATAGACAAAAAACAGATAGGTAGGTGGAACGACAAGTCAATAGACTGTTGAGAAAACAGAATGGCAGGCATCTGGAGAAAGCAAGAGTCCCACAACTTATGATGTGGCCAAACATCTGGAGAAACAGAAGGAGAGACACCTGGATATGCAGAAAGACAGCTGGAGAAATAGACAATTTATCTGAACAGATAAAATGTATGAAGGGAAATCATAAAACATGGCAGAACAGAGCGAAATGACACAGACACAGATAGAATGGGAACAGAACACTCACTCATTTCATATTATTCATATTTTGTAGCTTTTCACACATCTGACACACCACACACGCACGAATCAATTCTTTAGATATTTTGTGAATATTTGTACGTATTCAAACCTTGACAGTTCATTCATGTTTGTTTCTTCTTTTCGTTATAGTGTGAAAGCCAATTAATATTATAATACTTTGCAAACAGGTGATGGGTTGAGACTCCTATATAGAGTGATGCTGGTATAATCGTATGCTGACGGGTGTCATGTAGTGAGAATGTCAGTAGTCAGGTGACTGGCTACCTTGTGATGCATGTTAGACAGTGCAGAATGAGTGTGAATTCGAGGCATCAATATTCATAAATGTCAGATGGCATGTAATGCCCAAACTATTTTCCATTTATATTTCAATTACATAATTGCCCACTAATTAGTAGAAGCTAACCATGTTCTAAATCTACCAGGCTATAACTCTTGCCCACTCTTCTGCTGTGGCCTGATTCTGTTTGCCACAAGATTAAATATTTGCAAACTCAATCACGTATACCAAATCAAATCCTTGCATACCAAGATAATTAGCTTCTACTTGTGAAGAACTGTAATTATGAGTTTAGCAAAAAATTATTTTTAAACAGAAAGGAATTCGGAGAGCATTTACTTGATTGAAAGTGTAGCAAATGAAATAAAATAGTCACCTACAGATGACGAATTTTTTAAGGGCTTTATCAATCCCTCAAAGAACAGTACCAAACTGGCTGAAAGAGTGAGGCACTACGAAGTGGCTCTGTGTGTTCAGGTAGTGGGTTACTGATCCACAAGGTAGGGGTTAAATCCCTAGTACTCCACCACTGTTGGTTCCTTGAGCAAGGCCCTTCACCCTGAAATACTTAATTGTATAAAAATGGTAATTGCAAGTTTTATTTCGATAAGAACATCTGCCAAATGACATAAATGTAAATGTAAGTAAGTCTACATCAAGTCACTTTAAAGATTCTGAGACCAAATGGAGAAAGGTTTTATGGTCACATGAGACCAACATCTAACAATCAGGACTCAACATGTGTTAGATCTGGGGAAAGTCAATACATCTTACCATGTAAGAGGTCTTGGAGAAGCACATGTAACAGGTTTTGGAAACAATGTCAGAGAGGCTAGATTGAGATGGTTTGGACATGTACAGAGGAGGGATAGTGAGTATATTGATAGTAGGATGCTGAGGCTGAAACTACCAGGCAGAAGGCCTAGGGCAGGGGTCACCAACCTTTTTGAAACTGAGGGCTACTTCTTGGGTACCAATTAATGCGAAGGGCTACCAGGTCGATACACACTTGTGACATAACAAATTTGCTCAATTTACCTTTAGTTATATGTTATTATTAATAATTAATGATATTCATCTATGTCAGGGGTTGGGAACCTTTTTGACCAAGAGAGACAAAAAAAAAAAATAAATAAATCTAATCCTAATTGAGCCAAATATATTTTTTAATACTGAGACCAACAATTTTAGAGTACAATAAGACTCTGAATTCATTTTAAACAACATTGTCATAAAGTTATTTATTAATAAGAAAACTATGTCTTACTATTAATGCAACTTCTGGTGCTGCATGGTTTTCCTGATGGCTTTGTAGTCTGGGTGATACGGGGTGAGGTTCAGCTTCATACAGGCGTTCAGGCTTCCATCTATTATGTGACCGCAGGTTGGTCTTGACTTCAGGTGTGAGCAGGACCGCTCACGTGCGCATGTGGAGCCAAACATGGTCAATACGACTCACATGCTGCAGTGTTTATGTGACAGGAAGCACGTCCTATATAGCTGTCAACCACTAAGATTAATAAAGAGTGAGAAGCAAGGGTCCAGGGGGTGCAGCCCCCATTCAGGTCCAGGCCGACAGCGTGGTGGTGGTGGGGATTGGGGGGAGGGGAGCGAAGCCCCTCCATAAATTTTTGGTTTGAAGGGTTTTTAAGAGTAATTTTTAAGCCATTTCATGCTATTTTTATATGTAATGATTAAACACAGACATAGGGGGAAAATACAAAATTGCACACATGTCTAAGATTTAATAATGTAATGTAAATGAAATCTTCAATGAAAGAACTCATGAAAAATGAACTGTAAACTAATAACATATATCAAAAATAAGGTTGGCTAAAGTAAAGTATTAATTGTAACATTTCTCTTTTTTGAAAATTTATCCAAATAATTCTTCATAATAGTCGTTGCTGTTTTTGCTCATAGATGGCATGTATCATATGCAGCAACCTTGCAACTACACAATTAGTTTACAAACTGAAACTAATTAACCATGTTAACAAATCTACTCATATAGATGGCAAGTATCCTGTGCAGCAACATTGCAACAACACATGCAATTACAAACTGAAACATGTTAACAATTCTAACTAAATCTACATTTAACTAAATTAGGAAATGAAAGCAGTGGTGGTCTAGTGGTATAGTGCGCTGGATCGCTGATCCAAAGGTTGGGGGTTCGAGTCCCACTCTCCACAAGGTTGTCACTGTGCCCCCCAGTGCAGCTAACTGGGTTATCAAAGGCGGGCCATGTCTGTCACTGTCTATGGTGAGAGGCATGTAAAAGAACCATTTCTGACTTTCGTAAAGAGTAGGCTGCAAAGTCCCAGCGTGTTTCTGTCCCTTGCTAAAAGGGTTGTGACAGGAAGGGCATCCGACATAAAAACCTATGCCAAAATCAAACGTGCGAATCAGATGATTCGCTGTGGCGACTCCCGAGTAAAAAGGGAAAAAGCCGAAAGGAAGACAGACAGGAAATGAAAACATCATCTGAGCAAGTTTCACAACCTTTAGTTTTTAAGTGCACGTATACATCTGATTTTATGGTAACGGATCCCGCAGCCAGAAGCAGAAAGAGAAGCTGCATGTTTACGTAAAGGAATGCCAATGGCATTTGCTGGTAGAAATTACAGCCATAAAAAAAAAATTTAAATAATAAAATTGGGAAATAATTGTATTAATGCGTGAGATTTTAGACACCTTGCGTGAGAGATTAAGGAGGAGATGAAATGCGTGTGTTGATTATGGTCCCAAGGCAATCAGCTGGTCTGCGGGTTGAAGTTTTTTCATTCTGTCCATTTGTGTTTTGCTTGAGAGCTCTGCTTGGCTTCTTGCACCTGAGCTGATCAAAACAAGAGAAATTTACCTCTTTACTCAAAAACAACTCGCGCAGGCTGTTGCATATAATCCAATAAAATTAGAGTTTCGAGGTATCGGCCCCGCCCCCACACTGGAGTACAGAAAGGATTGGCTCTCCACTGCGCGCCACAGCAACAAGTGGAATTGAAAATAGATGTATAGATTGAAATGTGTAAGATTTATTTATGTTTTTGTTTTATTTGATGGCTTTTTTCTGTATTTTTATTTAAAGGACAGTGAAATTATATATTAGTTATTCTGTTAAAAAAGGCCACCT
Organism: Plotosus lineatus; assembly: GCA_024760905.1. Classification (NCBI taxonomy): domain Eukaryota; kingdom Metazoa; phylum Chordata; class Actinopteri; order Siluriformes; family Plotosidae; genus Plotosus; species Plotosus lineatus. Next base: position 7,284,621 of record CM045731.1, on the reverse strand, counting down.
GATTTATGAGAGCTAGATGCAGTCATCAAAAGAGCCACATCTGGCTCGTGAGCCATAAGTTCCCGACCCCTGAGCAGGCTCATGGGCGACCCATGTTGTCCTTGTGGGCGACCTGGCGCCCGCTGGCACCATGTTGGTGACCCGGGCCTAGAGGAAGACCAAAGAGAAGATTTATGGATGTGGTGAAGGAGGACATGAAGGTAGTTGGTGTAGAAGAAGAAGATGCAGAGGATAGGGTGAGATGGAGGCAGATGATTCACTGTGGCGACCCCTGAAGGGAACAGCCGAAAAGAATCTTAACATCCAAAAACATGACGATACAATCAAAAAATTTTTTCGGCTGTTCCCTTTTTCTCAGGGGTCACCACAGCAAATCATCGCATGTTTGATTTGGCATCGGTTTTTATGTCGGATGCCCTTCCCGACACAACCCTTAACAAGGGGCAGAAACATGCTGACGGTTATTCTTATACATGCCTCTCACCATAGACAGTGAGAGACATGGTCGGCCTTTGATAACCCAGTTAGTGGCACTGGGAGGGACAGTGACAACCTTGTGGAGAGTGGGACTTGAACCCCCAACCCTAGGATCAGCGATCCAGATCCCTTTACCACTAGGCCACCACCACCAATAGTGGTATGCTGAAATGTTGCTCTCTCTCTCTCTCTCTCTCTCTCTCTCTCTCTCTCTCTCTCATATATATATATATATATTTGCATTGTAACATATATACAGTTATTATATATATATATATATATATATTAGTGCTGTGCAAAGGTTTTTTGCCCCTGACCAATTTCTGAGATTTTTGGAACGTTTGTCACATTTGTCACGTTTGTCACATCCATTTCACATCAAGCAAACCTAAACTATCTAAACATCAATTGATGCTACTACAAAGAGCTTGATGAGCTTCTCTGTAATACACTAGTATAGGTCCTCTTCCTGTCTGCATCTTCAGCAGGTATCTCAGGGTCTTTGGTGTTTCGCCCCTTAACCTGTACGCCTCGCCTGAGTGGGGCAGAAAAGACTGTGCAGTGATAGCCTTCACCTGCAAACTGTTAATTACCTATGGTGGTGACTTAATTGGCTGCTAGGATCCAGCCGTCGTTTCTCTTAATCCAAAGCCAACATGAGCTTGACTCTGCTGATGATCCTATTGGATCATGATCCAATCAAAGATGGCTTTCTTTGACATGGAGGGTGACCTATCCGACTAAGAAAACTTCTTGTTGATCATGCGACAAAGCCTCTACGATCAACTTCTATAGGTATACTTCTATAGGTATCAGGATTGCTTTCCAGCCTCTTGCATCAGCTTCATCTACTAGGTCTTGGTATTTGGTGGCCTTGAGCTCGTGTGATGCTTCCAGTCTGTCCTCCCAGGATACTGTGAGCACTATGATAAGAATTGTGTGAGAGCTTCTTGACAGCAGTACCATGTCTGGCCGAAGAGAAGTGCTGGCTACTTCTTCCAGAAACCTAAGTTTCTTTTGTACATCGAAATGTAACTCCCAGTCGGATGCTTGTTACAGCAGTGAGCTGGTCTGAGTTGACTTGGCTACCTTCGACTTGTACTGTACTTGTTTTGGGCCTCTGTGTGTTAATTGGCGATTGACACCCATCCCATACTGGTCATGCCGCAATCTCCTTCAGTACATTGTCATGCCGCCAGCGGTACCTTTCTTCTCCAAGTGCTTTTGGACATGCTGAGAGAATGTGGTTGAGTATACAGTATTATACAAAGATAACACACAAGTAAACACTAAATGCAGTTTTCAGTGATATTTGCATTTATTATTATTTGGGGAACACCTGAACCTACAAGGGCCCGTATGAATAACTAAGTGCCCACTAAACCTAAAAGCTGGTTGGACCACCTTTTGCAATAACTGCAGATGAGTCTTTCATATCGCTGTGATAAGATTTTGGCCCACTCTTCTCTGCATGCAGAATTGTTTAAGATCAACCAGATTGGATGGTTCTTGGGCATGAACAGCCATTTTAAGGTCATGCCACAGCATCTCAATAGGGTTCAGGTCGGCACTTTGACCAGGCCACTTCAAAACCCTCAATTTGTTCTTTTTAAGCCATTCAGAAGTGGACTTGCTGGTGTGCTTTGGATCATGGTCTTGCTGCATAACCCAGGTGCGCTTTAGCTTGAGGTCTTGAACTGATGGACGAAATGTCTTCGCCACGATTTCTTGGTAACGAGCAGAATTCATGGTTCCATCAATCATGACAAGTCTCCCAGGACCTGAAACAGCAAAGCAGGTCTAAATCATCACACTTCCACCACCATGTTTCATTGTTGGCACAATGTTCTTTTTATCAAATGCAGTGTTGTTTTTGTGCCAGATGTAACGGAATGCATTTCTCCCAAAAAGTTCAACTTTATTTTCATCAGTCCAGAGGACATTATTCCAAAAGCTTTGGAGATGATCAAGATGATTCTTGGCAAAAGTGAATCGTATCTTGATATTCTTTTGTGTCAATAGTGGATTTCGCCTCGGAACTCTTTCCTGGATGCCATTTTTGCCTAGTGTCTTTCTGATGGTGGAGTCATGAACATTGGAATTAACTGAGGCAAGTGAGGCTTGTAGTTGTTTAGAAGTGGTTTTTTGATCCATTGTGACTTCTCCGGGTAGTCTCCGCCATGCTCTTGGAGTAATTTTGGTAGGTCTCCATAAATGGAGAATGGCTCTGACAGTGGTCCGCTGCAGTCCCAAAGATTTACCAATGACTTTGTATCCTTTCCCAGACTGAGACATCTCTATAATCTTCTTTCTTGTTTGCTCTTGAAGTGACTGGATCACGACATGATGTGTGTTCAGTATGGCCTACCTCACCTCGTCAGAAAGGTTTTATGTTAGGGATCTCCTGATTGGAAATGTCTGGCAGCAATCATGCCTGGGTGTGGCCATGACATTTAACCCCAATAATAGGATTAATCACAATTACCTCACCTTTTAACAAGGGGGGATTACTTTCTCACAGAGGTTCATGTAGGTTTGGACAGGATATTTTTCTTAAATAAAATCACAACACGAAAACTGCATTTTTTTTTTTTGATCTGAAAAAGTTAAGTGTGACAAAGGTGCAAAAAAGTAAAAAAATCAGTAAGGGGGCAAAAACTTTGGCACAGCACTGTATATATACATATACACACACACACACACACACACACACACACAGTGATCCCTCACTGCTTCGCACTTCAATTCATGCTTCAGTGCATTGCATTTTTTTTAAAGGTTAATCAAATTAAAAAGTAAGTAAATTAAGGAAGGGTAGGTGGAATAGTTATGGAAAATTCTACAAAACAAAGCCTATTGTGCAAAAAAAAAAAAAAAAACCCAAACAAACAAAAACAAAAAAACCCATCCACAAACCCCACCATCAAAACTCCAGTATTTACATTTTTATGAGGTGCACATCCAAGTGTTGTGTGCACGCGCATCTGTGTATGTGTGTGCGCGCGTCTGTATGTGCATGTGTATTTATATGTTATTTACATATCTTATGCATTATTTTTGAATGTTTAATTGTTATTATAAGCATTTATAGTCTTGAATATGGATTTATTGATATCATATACACATATACATGTATGAATACGTCAGTCTGGGGGGGAGTCGATCCTACTTTGTGGAAATCGATGGTCACGGGGGCGTCTCGGTCCCCACCATGGAAAGTGAAGTATCCCTATATATATACATTTTTTTTTTTTTTTTTACACATACATAAATACATAACAGGGGAATTTAATACTGCTCGTGGATTTCATTAATTAAAACTGGTATATTGGGTGAATATTCTAAAACATGAGATCAAACCTTACAACTGTGATATCTTAGGCTTGGCAGAAACACACTGGCCAGGCAAAGGTGAGGTGAACAACTGCGAAATCATCTGGTCCAGTGAAGAAAACGCTCGCAGAAGTCGGCTTCATTCTCAGCAAGAAAGCTAGGAGCGCCCTGATTGGCTACAATCCCATTAGCCCACGTATCATAACAGCCAGATTTAAAGGCCAACCGATCAACATTACAGTCATCCAAGTGTACACCCCCACTGCGGAATGCCCCCACTGCGGAATGTCCCAACGAGGAAATTCAACAATTTTACCAACAACTAAAGGACATGCTTTATCTGTGCCCTAAAAAAAGATATGCAAGTCATCATGAGAGACTGGAACGCCAAAATCGGCAGCGACAACACAGGCTTTGAACAAGTAATGGGCAAACATGGATATGGAGACCAGAACGATCGTGGTCTCATGCGTCTCGAATTCGCTATCAAAAACAAACTCTACATCTGCAACTCTTTCTTCCAACAGAAAGACTGTAGAAAATGGACCTGGACATCACCCGCTGGAACTCATCACAATATGATCAATATGATCCTCATCGATAAATGCTGGAAAACAGCCAGCAGAAACTGCAGAACTTACCAAGGCGCTGATATCTCTTCTGACCACAGCCTTGTTATATGCAAGATACGGATCAAGTTCAAGATCAATGCCAAACATAGGATCAAACCCAAAAGAGACATCACCAGTCTCAACAACCCTAATACACGCACAAATTTCCAAGATGCACTAGAAGAAAAATTATCTAACGTAGATCAGGATATCACCAAGATAACCCAGTATGCATCCAACATCTACGCAGCCATCAACAGCATCATTGAAGAAATCATCCCAATCACAGGCAAACCACGGAAAAACCTGGATCACAAATGAAACTCTCAAACTAGCAGATAGGAAACGACAAATGAAAAACGAACTGTGCGACGAAGTCAGAAGAGCAGCAAGAAAGGATAAAGAGAACTGGCTTAAACAGCAAGCACAGCAGCTTATAAACTAATCAAAGACCTCAACAGAAAATATCAACCCAGAGAGGGGACCATCAAAGACCAAGATCCCCAGATCTTACAGACCAACGAAGAAATTCTCAAAAGATGGACATCTTACTGTGAATCTCTCTACAAATCCAGCAACACTGACCAGTCCCGCGCGAACGAACTTAATGCTATCCCACCATCTATTGAAGATAGTAATGACCCAATCCTGAAGTCGAAGTTACCAATGCAATCAAACAACTCAAACACAACAAGAGTCCAGGTACTGATGGTATCGTAGGAGAGATTATCCAAGCTGGAGGAGATAATCTGGCGACACACATCCACAAACTCTGCAGTGCTGCCTGGGAAGCAAAGAAAATCCCCGAAGAATGGTCCAAAACGATCGTGGTTACCATACCCAAAAAAGGTGACCTCTCCCAATGCAGCAACTACCGCACACTGTCGCTGATTAACCACACATGCAAATGCCTCCTAATTATCATCCACAGCAGACTCAGAGCTAGAATTGAACGCCATCTTGTTGAGGAACAGGCAGGATTCAGGTAGGGTTCAGGCAGGACAGGAGCAAATCCTTATCCTGAGGCTCACAGCTGAAAAAGCCCACAGAAAGAACATTACCATCTATAACTGTTTCATTGACTTCCAAAAAGTCTTTGACACTATTGACCATAAAACCATCTGGGCGGTCCTTAAATCTTATCGAGTTGAACCCAAGCTCATCCGCATGCTCGCCAGCATTTATCAACGCTCCAAAGCAGCAGTGCGTCTTGGCAATGACATGGGTGACTGGTTCAAACAAGAGAGAGGTTCACGACAAGGAGACCCCATCTCTCCAAACATTTTCATCACGTACCTGGAAAGAGTTATGGATAACATCCAAGCCATCAATAGTGGCATTGTAGTCTCGAGCACCAACATCAACAATCTCCGCTTCACTGATGACATCGACCTATTGGACTTTGACACCCCCAGCCTCCAAAGAAACACCAATATGGTTAACACCAAGGGTAGAAGAACAGGGATACTGATAAATGTTAACAAAACCAAATATATGGCCTTTGGGAGTAATGTTGATATCGAGCTTAAAATCAATGATTCAAATGTTGAATGCGTTAAAGAATTTGAATACCTAGGAAGCCTGTTCACCAATGACAACAATATCAGTAAAGAAATCAGAAGATGCATCGGCAAAGCCTATGATGCTATGGGCAGATTTAACAGTATTTGGAATAGCAGAATAATCAGCATCAACACCAAGCTCCAAATTCTCGGAACCTGCATATTCAGCATCCTCCTCTATGAAGCAGAGGCATGGACATTAAAGCTGAGCGACCGCCAAAGACTTCTCGCTTTTGAGATGAAATGTTATCGCAGGATACTTAACATCCGTTGTTACCACAGCGTCACCAATGAGAACATCAGGAAAAGGATCAACTGCCCACAGAACATCGTTCAAACAATCATCCACAGAAAGCTAGGACCGTTTGGCCACATGCCGTATGACCGAAAACAGGTTGATCAAGCAAGTGGTCTTTGGATCAATCGGAGGGAATAACAGAAGAGGTTGCCTGAGAAGAGAGTGGCTGGATGACATCAAAGAATGGTGCCGCGACAATATAGCCCATCTATACCACGCTGCCCAAGACCGCACCAAGTGGAAAGCGATTGTTAAGCAAGCTGTAGACACCAACGGGCATTGAGCCTTTGGATTTTAAATAATATTGGTGAAATCAATTCCTCATACTGGGAAAATTCAAGAGGGACTTTTTCAGTAATTTATAGAATGTGATAACACAAAATAAATTAACAGTGAATAAAAAAGGGAAAGAAAATCCAACAACATGTTTTGAGAAAAAGTAGCTACAGTGGTACATTTTCCAAATTTTTTGTCTCTGTATACGAAACAAGTTTGCCTTACGAAATGTGCCAAACATGCCATTCAAACATTCAAACAATGCACGAATTGCTCTCCATTGACTATCTCCCAACATCCCGCCCCGCTTTCCTCCCATTGGCTAGGAGGGATTACGCAGCTCTCTCCCATTGGCTATTATGGAGCTGCAGCTCCCATAATGCTTTTCGTATAAAGGACAGAGTTACTTTTGTTTCATGAGTTTTTTGAGTCATTCCAACTTTTATTTTTTGACTCAGGCTTTTAACCTTCCATAAACATTTGTAAGATTATAACTCTGCAAAGAAGACATAGTCAACACGTGCGCGCGTGATTTCCGGTGCGAATCAAGCAAAGAAGCAGGCTCGTGGCATGCGGTTGAGTGATATCGCAACGGAATATGGCCAAACCTGTTTACCATCAGTACGATATTGAAGCAGAAGGTCTTAAAAGGTATGCTTTTATAATGTTTAAAGGGTTTAGGGGTAGTATTGGCCTTGGAACGAATCACACGTTTTACATGTAAAATGCAGTTCAAGTTACAAAAAAATCCAGGCTCTGGAACGAATTAATTTCATAAGGTGAGGTACCACTGTATTTACAAATGAAAAACTAAAATTAATCATTTAGACAAATGTTTGAATATTTTTAAGGCACTCTCTTTTGAGGGGGGGTCTTGTTTTTAATTTTTTATTCAGAATAATAGGATATTCTAGCATTGCAAGATCTATTTGCCACCAAACATGGCAAATTAGGGAGCCATGGGAATGGTTAAGGCTCACCAGAAATAGAGGAGAGGCTTTTCCTCTGACGCAGTCAGAGCAAGCAGCCACGAATTCCCTGTTATCCTGGGCCATGTTGGGCCACCAGCACCACTGCTGGAGGAAGAATAAGGCGCATAATAATTGGGGTGGCAGGTGAGCTGTAAAGAGTGGCCCCACTAAAGAACAAGATCTGACCGAGTCAATGATAAACAGGTAATTAGTAGTTGTCAAAAGGAAGGAAGTATGGAGGCAAAGGACCTTCTGAATATGACTTTAAATCACCAAAGTAGCTGCAGGAAGGGGGTAAGATTGTCTCAGAGGTTGGATCAGAGGAAGTTGATTTCAAAAAACTGTTAGGAGAGGGCATCAGGCTTTATATTTCTGAAGCCTGGCGGGTAGTGTAGTAAAAAGTCAAATCTTTTGAAAAACAGTAAAAATTGAAAGGTTTTTCTTAATCATTACTACATTTTACTACATTTAATACTGTATTCATGAGTAAGACTGTCTATAGAATGTGTTTAAGAAGCATAGTTTAGTGCATGTAATAGATATATAGTATTTTACTTCCAGCTGCTCATTCCCGCATGTGACATGATACATGGGGTTTTACTTCCGGGTACAGAACTCGCGGATTATCTTGATTCGCAGGAGGGCCCGGAACCGAACCCCCGCGAATGTGAAGGGCCTACTGTACCATGGTCAGTAAACCATTTACCACTGGTTTTGGCACTGTGCCAGGTGCAGCCCTGTGCAGGTGCCAGGTCGTGCTGAAAAATGAAATCTTCATCTCCATAAAGCTTTTCAGCAGATGGAAGCATGAAGTGCTCCAAAATCTCCTGATAGCTAGCTGCATTGACCCTGCCCTTGATAAAACACAGTGGACCAACACCAGCAGCTGACATGGCACCCCAGACCATCACTGACTGTGGGTACTTGACACTGGACTTCAGGCATTTTGGCATTTCCTTCTCCCCAGTCCTCCTCCAGACTCTGGCACCTCGATTTCCAAATGACATTCAAAATTTGCTTTCATCTGAAAAAAGTACTTTGGACCACTGAGCAACAGTCCAGTGCTGCTTCTCTGTAGCCCAGGTCAGGCGATTCTGCCGCTGTTTCTGGTTCAAAAGTGGCTTGACCTGGGGAATGCGGCACCTGTAGCCCATTTTCTGCACACGCCTGTGCATGGTGACTCTGGATGTTTCTACTCCAGACTCAGTCCACTGCTTCCACAGGTCCCCCAAGGTCTGGAATCGGCCCTTCTTTCACTTTTTCCTTCCCACAGACGTCCCACTGAGGTGCTTTGATACAGCACTCTGGGAACAGCCTATTCGCTCAGAGATTTCTTTCTGTGTCTTACCCTCTTGCTTGAGGGTGTCATTGATGGCCTTCTATTTCTTCCTTTTTTGAATTCCATAATGATAAGGATTTATTATGTTAATAAGGATACAGTGTTATGCAGAGGATTACTTATTTTATATAGGATAACAATTTTTAGACATTTTTATTCCATTTAATCAATCATTTCCTACATTATCTGTCTCTAAGAAATAAGGTTAATTTTATAGCCTATTGTTCACCTGTTCACACACATGCAAACACAGGCAAGAGTGTGCATGCAGACATGCACTTGCACCTGGCAGGGGCTGTGCACACACACTCCCAAGGAGGAGATTGCACGCACATACACAAACATGCAAGAAGACAAAGCCCTTATTTATAAAAATCAATCCACAGTATTTATATTTCAAAATTTTCCCACAAAATACGATCCTTGTGCAAGTTAATTTTAAACCGAGAGACTATTTTCATGTTTATGAAACTACACAAGTGTTTGAAAATTTGTGGGGAATCCACAAGACATGCCTATTTTAATGTCTCAAGAAGCAACACAAAAATAAAACGCACAACTCACTTCCTGTTTTGTTTTATTGTAAATCTTTCATGAATTAATGATTGCAATAACACTTGTAAATACCAAGTGGCTTATTTGAAGAAAAAAAAAAAAATCGGCACACAACAAAAACTTCTGAAGCTATAAAGGGTTTTTTTTGTTCCATTAGCAAAGCTTCACACAGAAGTGGTAATCCATTTCGCTTACCCCAGGATTGCTCCAAACCTTAATACCCCCATTTCACTGGAGTGCGGCAGACTCGCAGAAGCAAAAATGTTGTCATCTTCCAACGTTCCTCAGTCGTTCCATCATCTTCCGTGTCCTTCCGTATGATTCCGAATGTACTCCTCCGCTTCCTGCAGGCCAAAATCTTCCACGAACAAGCTTTTGAAATGTTCAAAAGGAGGTTCACGGAAAAAATCTTCTGACAGTGTTCCCTTACGTTCCGCAGTCCTTCCGCAAACGTTCTATCATTTCCTCAAACTTTCCATGATCATTCCTTTAATTCCACCAGTGTTCCTTGACCATTCCGCGAGCACCCCCCCTCCGCCCCCTCTTGGGTGGTCAAAGTGACCAGATGGTCAAAAGTGGCCATGGAACGTTTGCGTTCATCTACAGATCCCCACGGAATACTCACGGAAGGTTTGCAGAATATATGCGGAACGTTTGCATTGTACCGTGATCTTCCCGTGTCTGTTCGCGCATTCCGTGAACGTTCCGAAGGTACAATTTTCTGTAGGTTTTTGCCCATTTTCTGTCCAAAAATGCCAAAGCTACTCTGTAGAGTGCGTTCCGTGCCTTTCCGCCACGATCATTGCATTCCACGCTCCAGTGAAATGGGGGCATTATTTCATGATATACAAGCACTACATTCATTTTGAGTAAAACGTCTTTTCTTCGATGATAGGACTATCAAAATAAGTCACAGTCAGGGGATAGTTTATCATTCATTCATTTAATTATTCCAACCAGGTAACCTAATTAGGGTCATGGGGAGGCTAGTGCCCATCTCAACTGACTCTAGGCGAGGGCGGGGTACACCCTGGCCAACTCGCCAGGCCATCGCAGGGCTAACAGTCACACAACCATTCATAACCATTCATACTCACACATACCTTGGGGTGATTTGGAACAGCCAATTAACCTACTGTGTATGTTCTTGGACTGTGAGAGGAACCTTATACAGAAACGACCAAGCTGGGAATCAAACCCAGGACCTTCCTGCCATGAGCCAGGAATTTTTTTTTGGAGTAAATAGGGTTGTTTTTGTAAGAAACTTGCATATAAAGGTTGGATTCCACAACTCTGCCTCCACATTTTAGAAATACATGCTTTATTTTTAACATGTCTACAAGAGAGCAAGGGCAGTGTTGGCCTTGTGGTAAGGTGCTGGATCACTGATCCTAAGGTTGGGGGTTCGAGCCCCACTTACCACGGGTTGTCACTGTTCCCACAGTGCAGCTAACTGGGTTATCAAAGGCCAGCCATGTCTCTCACTGTCTATGGTGTGAGGTTCATGTAAAAGAACCATTGCGTCAGCATGTTTCCACCCTGCAATGGCCTGGTGAGCTGTCCAGGGTGTACTCTGCCCTTGCTTGGAGTCGGCTGGGATGGACGCCAGTCTGCCCGCGACCCTAATTAGGACTAAGTAGTTACAGAAAAATGAACATAATAGAGCATCAAACATTTACAAAAGCTCCAATTGGAATAATCAGTACCTACGATATGAAGAATAGAGTTCATAAATAATACAGGATAAGGATCTTTTCTTTTTTTTTTTTTAATCACAAGCCGGGTATGGAAGCCATCTGATATCACTAAAACTTGATGCTGTGCCAATTAATTTCATTTTTTCTCTCCAATATACAAAGAAAAGAGAGTTCTTTATCCTGGCAAAAATTTAAGATTCATCCCTTAAGTATTTTCAGATTCTCAGCACTTGCACGCACCTGGACAGGGGGATCTTTCTGGCAAACAGAAATGCACAAGTGAGAGCAGCCTGAGTTTTGGATCCTCATTAATCAAAGAGTGCCTGTTTCATGACTCTATTGCATGATCATTTCAATATAATTCATATGTGAGTCAGGTTTTAATTCCAGACTCAAGAAGCATGACACTAAGTAGGACCAGGAATGTCTAAGGATGGTTTGTTTGCATTATGCAATAATGGATCAGGAATCATCAGACTAACGTGTTCAGATCTTAACTACTTACCCACAGCTTCGTCAGGTGTCCAGTAGCCACTGCTGTCACAGGAATGGGGTGAAGTGGCCTTGTAAGCATACTGATGAAGTGCTCCATGTTCATCACACAGCTGGCAGTTCACTCCTTCCTCCCTATAAATGCACACAACATTCATCTAGATCAGTGTTTTTCAACCTTTTTCGAGCCAAGGCACATTTTTTTTTCACTGAGGGGGGGGGGGGGGGATCACGAGGCTTACCACCAGAAGGAAATGTTAAAAAAAAAAAAAAAGAAAGAAACTCTGCAGCCTATATTGACAATATAAAGTCATTATCAAAGTGTCTGGAATAGGAATCAAATAAACACAAAAAAGTATTTTATAATCGTCCGCATTTCTACTCACTCAGTGTGAAACCTGCGGCCGTTTGGATGAACATAGTGCTGATATCCTGGCAGGAATCGAAAAAAGACACACACGAAGCTCTTCAACAGCTCTGAGTCTCTCTGTTTTTAATTTTTATAGCAGTGAGGTTTGAAAGGCTCACCTCAAACAGATGTGTCATGGAAAATGGGAGCAAGGTCAAAATAGCTTTGTTTGCCAGAATAGGGAACAACTTGGCTTTAGCCAACCAAAAACTGTCCAAAGGGAGATCAGCAAAGCTTTGCTTTAAACCACGATTCCGTCTCAGTTCAGCTGGTTCCTCCTACAATAGTAAAGTCATGTCCTTTCCACCAACTGATGCTGAGCTATATGGATCCCTAACCTAGTCAAGGCATTCAGTGGAGGCTGAAGAGAAATAAAATGTCATCTTCTCCTCAATAGTTTTTAAATGTTTACTATCTCACACAGCAGGGGAAGCTTTCCAGTGGTTGATGAGTGTAAACATTAACATTGCCACTTTCCACATGTTGTTGCCAGAGTTGCACCTTTGAACAGAATCCGTTTATTTTATCTGTATTTGTAAGCAGGTTTTGATTTTGGCCTTGCATTTGTATGTTCAGTTCATTCAGATGATGAAATAGAATTAGAATCTGTCCCTTTCAAAAAACTTCCCCCATCACTGTCACCCTATAGGCTTGCGAGACACAATGCCACCTACTGATATGGAGGAGTATTACATGGTTACTCTGCCAATCATTAGACAGCATAGACACTCAACAACTGTACATTATTTGCAGATAATTAATTTGTTTTCAAAAAATCAGTTTTAGACCAATTAGGTGAAACTGGATAATTTCCTACATCACACCAGTCGTTGAAAAACACTGAGCTAGATCATATGATTGTGCAATGCATACATACAGAATAAACTTACTGCAAACATGTTGGGTTTTGCACATTGTACTGTTTAAAGATTAACTTCAGTTTTTTTTTATAGAAAATGGATTAAATTGACTTTTTTGCCATTAATCAACACTTCATTAGGAATCAAAGAGCAGATTTTCATTTAAATTAGTATCCAGGGCCATTTTTAAAATGCACTTCAATTTCAAGAGAAAAATTATTTATACTTTACTATCAAAGGTAATAATTCTTTCTAGCCTTATAAAGTCTGCGTACTCCCAAATGTGGAAAGTGGGGTGTCAACTCAAACTCAGAAAATGCAATGTTCAAATCTCAGACGAGGGTGTTTCTGGAGTTTGCATGTTCTCGCCAAGGTTTCCTCCAAGAAGTTCAGCTTCTCTATATTGCTGATAGTTGTGATGTGAGTGCAACTGCTTGTGTTGATTGTAGGACAACTGGCCATCAAAAGTCCATGCCATGGAAAACACCTCATTGTATTGGATTAAAAAGACTATTATCACACCTCCATTATCTGGAGATCCAAGTAACTGGAGTTCCAAATCTCCTTTGGCCAGCTGGAATTCCTACCACCTGAGGATATGACGGCAAGCATGGCTCACTGAGAACTTCAACTCTAGCCATGTCCCTGATCAGCTAAATCACCAGCTCAGAGAAACCACCACCACCCTTACTAGAGTCATGAAGCCAGCTCAGCAATCCAAAACAAGGAACATGGAACAGAGAAAGAACTTCACACAGGCTGATGGACCATGCCAACAGTATAGAAGTTCACCGAGTGGCTCTAAACAGAAGTTTCCAGAATTAATGCAGTTTTGCTCCAAGAGGATCATGCAAGAACACAAAAAGAGCACACAAGAATAGGAACTCTGTGGAGCTCCTGGTGTATCTTCACAACCTGATCTTTGACTTGAAGAAAGGCAGGAAAACCATGCCTAAGTTTTTTATGTGGCCTAAATCACAACCTGTGTGGTGGACATCCCATAATCTAGGCCTGCTCTGTACATACTGTGCACATGTAGTGTGATTTTATTTATTATATATAAAAGTAAAAATGGTCAAGCTTATAAACTTTATTCTGGGGATGAGTTGTCCAAAATTCTGTGGACAACTCCATGGTGTGCAGTTTTGTGGAACAGTTCTCGAAGGACCAGTTGTCCCGGCTTCTTGCCAAGTGTTAGATGGGATTGGCTCCAATATCCTCCATAACCCTGATGAATAAGCCGGATATAAATGATGGATAAATGTTTATTATCCTTAACTTTTCAGACCATTCTTCATCATAGCATACAAAATGATAGGCTATTCAGTACTTCTGGTCCTCTGTTTACATAGAAATTTGAAACAAAATTAGTCGTTTTCTTTTCACTGACTACTCTTTTGCAGATTTGCTTATTCCATTTTAGGGTCGTGGGGAGGCTGGAGCCTATCTCAGCTTACACTGGGCAAAAGCAAGGTAAAACCTAAACATCCAGTCTACCGCAAGGCCAAACACACACAGTGCACACACACAGTGCACACACACAGTGCACACACAGTGCACACACACAGTGCACACACACAGTGCACACACACACAGTGCACACACACACAGTGCACACACACAGTGCACACACAGTGCACACACAGTGCACACACACAGTGCACACACACAGTGCACACACAGTGCACACACAGTGCACATACAGTTGCACCTAGGGGAAATTTGGAATTAGCCTAATATGCATGTCTTTTTTTTACTGTTGGGGAAAAAATAGATTGCACAGAGAAAACCTATGCAGGTATAATGAGAGCATGCAGACTCCATACAGAAATGTCCTCCCAAGTTAGTTCATTATTTTGTAATTATGTCTGCGACAAATTATTTTGAGTTCTCGTTGTTATTTTATCACAAAAAAGAATATTTATTTCTACTAAAAATCTACAGTACTCAATTCAATGTGTCCATTCCATAATTTCCAAGGCAACTTTTGACATTAGCATATATGTTAATGAGGAAACATTTACCCTCATTCAAACAGTAGCTACAGAGATAAAATTGTCATGTCATTATTAAATTTAAACAAACAAAAAAAAATAACAAGGGAAAATATTTATCATCATACGTCAGAGATCACACCTCCTGCATGTGAAACATTTTCTTTAACCCTGACATTTAGGCTCTGTTATTTTCTTATCTATATTATATATACTGTATTGTATGATGTGGTCTTGATAAGATTTAAAGATAAAGTCGGTTGGCCACAATTACAGTACACATTTTGACAACAAAAGAACCTCATAGCCCATGTGAAATATAGTGGTGAAGATGTTATTGATTGGGATTGTCTAAAAGTGAAAATGGAACTCTACCACCAATTATCTATCTGTTTTAGACATTCCAAGATGCTTTTCTGTTCTTTACAGTTGTAAGAAGTGTTAATTTGAGGTAGTATCGAGTATAGAATGTCAATTCATGTCAATTCTCCTCTAAATTATCTGATCAACAAAGCATTTCAGATAGCACTCAGGTTTTTTTTTTTTTTAAATACACCGTTCTGTGCAAACCTCTGCACTTTTTATTTTTTTATTATTTTTCAGATCAGTAGGTTGTGAAATACTCAAACCAGCTCCCCTGGCAACAACAACTGTTGATAATTGGGTAACTGTATAAATGAGCAGTTAGACACATGTTTCTTTTAAAGTGGATGGTAAGTATACTTTAACTGTGGAATTATACATAATGAATAAATAACATTGCACCTATTCAGTTTTACATCACCTTTGCATGAGAGGCCCACTAACTGGATGCAGCCAGTGAATGGACACCGAGTCATCATCTTGGCCAATCACCACTGGTGGAAGAGGAATTGGTGTGGGCTTTTTGTCCTGAACCCAGTTTTTGTACACCAGGTCAATGTAGCAGTGCATCCGAGCGACTTGGTTTGGTGTGAAGTGGTTGGTACAGTTATCATCTGAAATTATATTTTAAAATAGGGGGGGAGACAACATTGTTGCTTGCAGATTAAATTTATTATGATGCATACCATAGTAATGACTGAAAGATATGTCCGATCTTTCTAAGCAACCAAGCTTTAAGGTTCACCACTTGGAAAGTCAGCATTTATGCTTTTGGCTTAGCTTCCATATTAAACAAAGCCAGACAATACGATTAGTCAACTGTGCAGCACAAGACAAAAGATGCTCATCAATAAAGGTTATGACATGGACAATATGTGCAATATAACAATAGTGAAAAATCACCATGCTATTACATTGCCCTTTCCAAAAGAGTCCAACAGTCTAGTATTTTATTGGACTGTACCGTGTGCCCCCGCCCATTCACGGTTCAGAGCCCCTCATGGATACTCATGGATTTTGCTCTCAAAGGTTTTTCTTCATGTTTTTAAATTAACGCAGTGCTTCTCAATTATTTTCTGTGACCCCCTCTCTAGGAAGAAAAAATAAATAAATAAATTTCCTGACCCCCCCCCCAGTGTGAGACTATAAATAGTATTATTTGTCTATAAAATTCTTATGAATACACCTCTGCATAACATTGCATCTTTATTAACAAAAATTAAAAAAAACAAAAAAGCATGCTCCCCAGGGTCATACGCAGTCCCCCGGCATCACACTGCCAAACCCCCCCACCACCACACACACACACACACACACACACACACACACACACACACACTAATTATGAGAAGCACTGAATTAGCGGAACCCCCGGCAAATTATATATATATATGCATCATCACAACATTACTGCCACGTGATTCAAATTTAGCCAATGGCTGAGAGCTTTTGTTTCTCCCTCCTGCTGATTGGTTGCAGATGACGTGTACACCTCTTTTTTTCTCCTTTGCGCACATGTTATCAACATGATGGCTCAAAATGCAAATTCAAGTTTTTTCGTGTGTTTTAAATGATTATTTAAGTGCTAAGATGCCACTCAAACGCTCTTCATCTTCTCTAGCCTAAGTGCTTTATTTATTCATATTATCACAGTACAAAATTAAAAAGTTTTTACTTTATCATTACTACATTTTACCGCATTATTACTGTATTAATGAGTAAGACTGTCTATAGAATGTGTTTAACATGCATATTTTAGCGTATGTAATATCATAAATGGGATTTTAAAACCATAAATAATTTGTGGATTTTCAGGATCCGCGGAACTTAACACCTGCAAATAATGGGGGCTTTTTGTATCTATCTTTGATTACAGCATACATTTCCCATGGCATTGCTTTGATAAACCTACGCAACGCCACAGCTTTTATTTCAATGTAAAGTTTTATTTTCACTAAGCTCCTGTTAATGATGGGAAAGTTGAACCACTTCAGGAAACCGTCGAGAGTTTATCCTAAACACTTTCATTGAAGTTAAGGTCAGAACTCTGTGGTGCCATTTCATGCGTGAAAAATATTCCGCGTGCTTTCTGATCCACTTCTTCACTAGTCGACTCCGGATTTTATGGGAATAAGGAAGAAAAACATCATTGATGGGATAACTTGGTCATTCAGTACAATCGGTTCATCAGCTGACTTCATTCGATTGCCATATAACATTGCCTCCAGAGGCCTGTACAGTAGTTACTTATGCTTATTTCCATAAGGATGAAACATGTTCTTCTTTATTGTTTAAGAAATGAGAAGTACTCACCGCATCAGTCAAAATAAAATTGTATGTTACCATCTGAAACATATTACTCACTGGAGTAATTATCCAATCAAAATAACTTTCGTATTCCCTCATTTTAATCCAGCTGGTGACTTTTTTGGCAGGACAGTGCATTTTTGTTAAGTAAAACAATTCCGTATGATTTAGTATTTGATTAAACTTAAAGAAATAACTTGGTGTTTAGTAGTCAGTGAAATGTGCCAAAGCCTCAGGTTATCTATTATCTCAGGTTATCTTATTAGATTAGTGTAATGAAATAATCTTCTCTTAATTATCACACCATAGATTTGAGGCTGTGCAGCCATGCTTGATGTTCATGTTTTTCACAACGCAGCCATCACAAGATGACTAAACATTCTGACACACAGAAAGCCTGGCATTACCTTTATCTTCCATATTTATGAAGAATTCATATGTTAATATTTAACAGGTTAATGTTTCTTTGTAGACAAAGACATTTTAAACTCAATGACATACTGTAAAATTGAATGCAATAGAAATGCAGGCCTAATTACCTGTATAGCTCATATAGTTGTTGTAGGGGGTATTATGGTAATGCACAGATCCACAAGTGTCATTGACCAGGCCAGGGTCTCTGCAGGCTTTTGACTTTGAGGTTGGACTTGTGTCAGCACAAAAATCTCCAGTTTCCAGTGATGCTGTGGTCTCCTGACATGGGTCATCACATGACTCACGCTCACTTACCCCCTTAAAGACATGGTACAGTCCAAAAATGTGACCCATCTCATGTATCATGGTATTGCTGTGACCAACAGTGCCAAAATAAGATGGGTTCAGTATCATTCCACCTAGAAAAAATATATTTAAAAGGTTATTTTTGATTTTTATATTATTCAATTCCTGCAATAAGAAGTGAGCCATTTAAATATTTTGATGAGATAAAAAAATTTAACCCATGAATTTAATGGCAGTGACAGGTTTTAAAAAGTTGGAATGGGGGAAATGATAGGTGTTACTAAAAAGAAACACTTGGAGGAACATTTTGCAACTTAACTGGTTAATTGGCAATAGGTCTGAAACATGATTTGGGTACAGGACACAGTGAGGCTTTTTACCATTATATAACACCTTGCAAAAAAAAATCGATTTATCTGGATTAAAAAAAGACTACAGTTCTTGCCGAAGCTTTTAAAATGTGAGTACTATCCTTCATGTCAGTCCACTAGGAACAGTGTCTGTTCATACATCGCTGTATTCTTACACAAAACATTACACACTCTTACACACAGAGTTTCCTTTACCCATTCAAGTACACTCTCTCATACACATAAGTACACAATGCGTATTTCACTGTCGGTGTGTGACCTGAGAGCCCTGTGATGGAACTTCAAAAAAAAAAAAAAAAAAACACAGACTACGAAATAAGAGGAAAAACAGTAAAAAGTATGCACTAATAAAATAAAGCTTATTGTCCCACGCTAGGACAGACTGGACTACTGTCACCATATATAATATAGCGGTTAGCAGATCCACCTTATGGCAAAATCCTGGGTTCATGTTCTGGGTGTGGAGTTTTCATGTTCTCCCTGTGCTTGTGTGGGTGGAGCGTCAGATTTGACTAGGGAGTTAAAGTTATAGGATTTACAAATGGCAGTCAAACAGAACATACTGTTAATACAATCATAAAGGTATATATTTATTTAAAAGGAAATACAAAACCAGCACTTAATACATGAACAAGTTAAACCGGACATCGGCCCAGCATTTTCATATATCAATCATGACTGGGAAGGCAAGCTATCCATCAGCAACTGACTGAGAATATTTTTCATTTAAAAGAAACTTACTCCTGGTTCAAGTAAATGTTTTCACACACACACACACACACAAACAGCTACACTCTGACAAACATTACTACACTTTCTTACACACACCATTAAAGCCTCTTACACACACAGTCATTCCCCTACACCAGTGCTTCTCAATTATTTTCTGTGACGCCTCCTCTAAGGAAAAAAAAAAAAAAAAAAAAAACAGCCCCCCACGAGCGACAATAAATAGTATCATTTGTCTATAAATTTGTTATTAATACATCTCTGCATAACATTGTATCTTTATTATCATTCTTCTTCTTTCATTAAAAACAAAAAAGAGAAATATACAAGGATCTCTCACTTTGTACAGTTGATTGGGACCGAAATCGCCCTGCGGCCGCTGATTTCCGCAAAGTAGGATCAATCCCTCCCAGACTGGCGTATGCATACACATATATGTGTATAGAATATCAATAAATACATATTCAACCATATAAATCCTTATAATAAACATTCAAAAATAATGCAGAAGATATAAATAAGATATAAACAGAGGCAGTGGTGGTCTAGTGGTATAGGGCGCAGGACCGCTGATTCTAAGGTTGGGGGTTCGAGTCCCCACAGGGTTGTCACTGTCCCCCCAGTGCGGCTAACTGGGTTATCAAAGGCGGGCCATGTTTCTCACTGTCTATGGTGAGAGGCATGTAAAAGAACCATTGCTGACTTTTGTAAAGAGTAGCTGCAATGTCGTCAGCGTGTTTCTGTCCCTTGCTAAAAGGGTTGTGACAGGAAGGGCATCCGACGTAAAAACCTCTGTCAAATCAAATGTGTGAATCAGATGATTCACTGTGGCGACTCCCAAGAAAAGGGAAAAAGCCGAAAGGAAGAAAGGAATATAAATAACATATAAATACACACACACACACACACACACGCATACAGATGCGCACTTCACATAAGAATGTAAGTAGTTTTGATGTTTTTTTTTTTGTTTTTTTTTTGCATAATTGGCCCTTGTCTTGGCATTTTCCTTAACTTTTTCCCCCTATTCTTCCTTAATTTCCTTATTTTTTAATTCAATGAATATTTAAAAAAAAAAAAAAAAAAAAAAAAAAAACATGATGTACTCAAGCCACATGAATTGAAGCACAAAGTAGCAAGAGATCCCTGTAGTTCAACTTGCAATAAAGAAAAACTTCATTAAATCTTTTCTGTTACAGATTAAAAACCAATCTTAAAGTGCACTAATGTGCCTGAAATAAAAAAAATACATCCTTATTTAAACTCATTTAACTTATGTCTTAATATCTCTGTCTCTCTCCACCTTTCTCTTCGTTCCTGTTAGAAATGTTTCCATATTGATTATTCATTTTCCCATACAGTATTTAAAAAAAAAAAGCATGTTCCCCAGGGTCATACGCACTCCCCCCGGCATCACCCCCCCACACACACACATCATCCGCGCCCCCCACTATTTGAGAAGCACTGCCTTACACAAACACTACTGTTCCCTGTAGAGACCTTTCAAGTTTCAAACTCTCACCATGAAAATGGCATTTTAGCCAATTCATACACCACACACTGTGTGCCTCATGTCAAAACTGTATAAAGTGCATAAATGTGTCCTATTCTACAAACTTAATGGACAAGGTGAAAGCATACAGTTTTCTGTCCAATTCGTAGCGGTCCCGAATTAACAGTCACGTTTCTTATGGTTCCCACAAATTGGGCAAAATGTCAGTCAAGACAAATTTTCATTTTCAAGTCATGTTTAAAAGAGTAAACTACAACAAGAGATACTGTTTGACTTTCAAAAAGTGAAATACAATCATTTTAATATTCTGTAAATTAATATATGTAAGAATACAACCATTCTTAAAATCTCAACTACTACATTTTCAATGTAATAACTAAATAAAAGTAATTTAAAATCATTTTGCTGTAAAATAAGCAATTTTGATAAACTGTAACAAGACCACATCGTGGTCTTAAATGTAAATCTCATCTTCTACTTAATCCAGAGTCGGGTCACGGGGGCAGCAACCTAAGCAAAGAGGTCCAGACATCCCTCTCCCCAGACACTTTTTCCAGCTCTTCCGAGGGGACACCAAGGCGTTCCCAGACAAGCCGAGAGACATAGTCCCTCCAGCGTGTTCTAGGTCGACCCCGAGGTCTCTTCCCAGTTGGACATGCCCAAAACACCACACCAGGGAGGCATTCTTACCAGATACCCGAGCCACCTCAACTGGCGCCTCTCAATGTGAAGGAGCAGCGGATCTACTCCAAGCTCTCCCCGGATGGTAGAGCTTCTCACCTTATCTCTAAGGGACAGCCCCGCCACCCAGCGAAGGAAGCTCATTTCAGCTGCTTGCATCGGCGATCTTGTTCTTTCGGTCACTACCCAAAGCTCGTGACCATAGGTGAGGGTTGGAACGTAAATCGACTAGTAAATTGAGAGCTTTACCTTGAGGCTCAGCTCCTTCACCACAACAGACCGGTACAGGCTCTGTTTAACATCAGAGGCTGCAGCGATCCGTCTGTTGATCTCCTGCTCCATCTTTCCCTCACTCATGAGCAAAACCCCAAGATACTTGAACTCTTCCACTTGTGGCAGGACCTCATTCTCGACCTGGAGGGTGCATTCCGCCCTTATCCGACTGAGAACCATGACCTCGGACTTGGAAGTACTGATTTTCATCCCGGCCGCTTTACACTTGACTGCAAATCGCTCTGATGAGAGCTGGAGGTCCCGACTTGATGAAGCCAAAAGGACAACATCATCCGCAAAAAGCAGAGACGAGATCCGATGGCCACCAAACCAGAACCCCTCAACACCTCAGCTGTGCCTCGACAATCTGTCCATAAAAATTATGAACAGAATCGGTGACAAAGGACGGCCTTGGCGGACTCCAACTCTCACCGGAAACGAATTCAACCTATTGTTACCAACACAGACCAAACTCTGGCTCCGCTGATACAGCGATCGAATGTAGCAACGGGTCCGGGTACTCCCGGAGCACGCCCTACAAGATAGTCTGAGGGACACGGTCGAAAGCCTTCTCCAAATCAACAAAACACATGTGGACAGGTTGGGCAAACTCTCATGGCCCATCCAAGATCCTGTGGAGCGTATAAAGTTGGTCAAGAGTGCTACGGCCAGTACAAAAACCACATTGTTCCTCCTGAATCCGAGGTTCGACCTTCGGTCAGATCCTCCTCTCCAGTAACCCTGCATAGACTTTCCCAGGTAGGCTGAGGAGTGTGATTCCTTGATAATTGGAATATAATCCCCTTTTAAAAAAAAAAAACCCGGTTCACCAATCCAGTGGTACAGCCCCCAATGACCACGCGATGTTGCAGAGACATGTCAACCAAGACAGTCCTACAGCATCCAGAGCCCCGAGATATTCAGGGCAGATCTCATCCAATCCCGGAGCCTGACCACCGAGGAGGTTTTTGACTACGTCAGTGACCTCCACTCCAGTGATGGGCAGACCCTACCCAAACCCACAGGGTCTTCCTCCTCCTCCACAGAGGGCGTGTTGGTGGGATTGAGGACATCCTCAAAGTATTCCCCCCCACCTCCCAACAACATCCCCAGTCGAGGTGAGCAGCTCCCCACCTCCACTGTAGACAGTGTTTGTGGAGAACTGCTTCACCCTCCTGAGGCGTCAGATGGTGGTCCAGAACCTTTTTGAAGCCAAATGATAATCACGCTCCAGGCCCTCACCGAACTCCTCCCATGCCCAAGATTTTGCATTTGCGACAGCTTTGGCTGCAGCACGTTTGGCCTGCCGGTACCTGTCTGTTGCCTCGGGAGTCCCACAGGCCAATAAGACCCAATAGGCCTTCTTCAGCTGGACGGCCCTTATCACCACAGGTGTCCACCACCGGGTTAAATGTAAATGTATAAACACTTTCTTCATCTTTGGCTTCGGGTCAACACCTGTATTGGTTGCGGCTCCACTCGACGTAGTCATGTTAACACTAACGTTAGTGCTTGTGGCAATTGTTCTAACTGCATTTTGCTTTGCAATAGTCTGTTATCAGACGACCATCATGCTCCTTGGTTCTTAAAAGTCTTGGAATGTTTTTTTGAGTGGGTAACTTTAATGCTTTCATTTTTTTCCCTGCATGCCTTGCAAAACGCATCATACAGGATTTTGCTGACGTCCTTCCTGGCATTGTGGCTGTTAGTACAATACAGTCCTCATAAACTTTTTTATAAATATGTATTCACTTGCGACAAGCGCCAAAAGGTCGCCCATGACACCACTGACTGCTGAAAATGGGTTCTTTGTCTTAAAACATCTAGAAGCTTTTATAATTTTGTGTTGTAAAGTGGAACTTCTGGGAAGATGTATTAACAGGCGATACCTGACAAACATCGATCTTCTGTGACTTTATTATAGACAAGATACAAAAATCATTTCTAACAAAATGTTATACATTTATTGAGCACATAGACCCAAAGCTAAAAATCAAGTACTATTCAAGGATGGAGTGAGAACACCATTGGTTTTCAAGAGATGGCATGGCAATCCCAGGGCCCTTGAAAATAATTTATTTTTAAAGTACTTTTCAAGGCGGGCAGTGGTGGCCCAGTGGTAGAGGGCACTGGATTGCTGATCCTAAGGTTGGGGGTATGAGTCCCACTCTCCACAATGTTGTCACTGTCCCCCCCACTGCACTGCCCCCCCCAGTGCAGCTAACTGGGTTATCAAAGGACGGCCATGTCTCTAACTGTCTATGGTGTGAGGCATGTAAAAGAACCATTGCTGACTTTTGACAAGAGTAGGCAGCACAGCTGTCAGTGTGTTTCTGCCCTGCAATGGCCTGGCGAGCTGTCCAGGGTGTAATCTACCTTCGGATTGGGCGCCAGCCTCCCCGCGACCCTAATTAGGATTAAGCGGTTATAGAAAATGAACTGAACTGTTCAAAGCATTCACACCCCTACCAACCATGCTTTTAACCAATTATAAAATGAAAAAATGTGACGCTGCGTGGAAAAATCATGGATAGGCCGTAGTCTTTTTGTTCCAGGCTTGTAAAAAGGGTGGAGGCTGAAAATATCGAATTGTAATTCGTTTCATATTTCAAATGTACAACTTTTTCTAATAAATTGTTGTGTTATTAATAAATACAAAGTATAACGTATAAGTATTTTATTGAAATATTTTTCCATTGGAATTTCGTGGGAAACTATAAGAAACAAACAGACTCGATTTCCCATCTTCCTGATTTCATTCCTTAGCAGTCCTCAAATGCAGAACACAATTTTGGGGTTTTAAAATGTAATTCTGATTTATTTTGAAAATCACTGTGCCCGCAGTGACATATCCACGGCTAACATGATCAAAACCCACTCGCATCTTCAACCGCCGGTCTGATCTTTAGTTTGACTTCTTCTGGAAAGAATCATACTGCTACAATTGAAGTGTAGATTTTTTTTTATTATTATTGCTCTGAGTTTTTTCTATGAGGCTTCGTTATTGCTGAAAGTGAGGGACTGTAAGCCTGCTTTCCAGACACCAAAAAAATAAAGACCGTGTTGGGGCTCACGGAGTCAGTGTGCAGAATTCAAAGTTGCTGTCAGAAATGGGGGATTTCTATGAAAGCAGATTTCACCGACAGTGAAAGGCTATTTTGAAGATTTTTACACTTTCAATTTTATCTCTGGTGTCTTTGGGAAGCTCTCTGGGCTTGGTCATGGTGCAGACTGCAGTCTGACAGTTTGCAGGTGTGTGCAGGTGTCTCTTATGCTCTAATCAGTTCAAACAGGTGTCATTCATACTGTTAACCAGTGGGGGCCAAAATAATGTTTGTTTTCTAGCTGCCCAATACTTGGGCTCCCATTTTCACAAATAAATTGTTTAAAAATCATGAAATGTGATTTCCTGGATTTTTTACATTCCGTCTCTCAAGCTTGATGTGTACCTATAATGAAAATTACAAACCTCTCTTATCTTTTTAAACGGGTGAACTTTTAAATGGGGATTGGATGGTGTTTCCTGTGAGTGATAGCTGAGCGTATGCTATCGCTCTCTCCCTCCCGTGAAAGCTCACCAAATTAGCTCCAGTAACAGATGACTGCTGCTTCAACATGGATCTGAACTGGTTTTCCCCGGTTGACAGTCACACGCCTTGCCAATGCAACACTCAGACACCCAAACGTCGCTTTACTGGCTTGTTGTGATCAGCATGTTGCCAGTCATGATCTTTTGAGATTTGGTCATATACACACTGCTATTCGCATTACTGCCCTCCTAAGGTTGTCACATGAACAAGTATATCATTTTTATATAGAACTTTAAATCATGTAGGGATTGTAAAAGTGTTTTTGCAATCATTTGATGTTTTTCATTTGGCCCCCACCTCCAAAAAATAAACTCAAGTCTGACAGTCTTTCATAAAATACTTTACTTTGTGTTTTGCCTCTAGTCTTTAGAGTGGACATCCATTTTTGGGGCTACATCCTACTAACAGGCTGGTAGAATTTTGCCTTGCCATCTTGGTCATTGTGACTCATTATATGATTTGCAAATTGTGAAAAATTGTAAACACGAAGTAATCATGATGGACAGCCTTCTGCCACAGGGCGTAGCCTTGTATCGAAAATTTACCATATTTTTCAGACCATAAGGCACACTTAAAAGCCTTTAATCTTCAAAAAAAAAAAAATTGACGGTGTGCCTTACGTATGGATGAAGCCACGCGACTCCATCTCACTGACACCAAGTGAAGCAAACTAATTCAGAGTTTACCATCATTCCGGTGGATTAACCAAAGAGAAAATACCGGCATTACTGCTATCGTGGTCAGGTGACTCGCTGAGTAATGTGTGAGTGGTTTTTCCACATAATCTCAGTCTCTACCCTCAGGACACTCAACTGGCTACATTGATCACCGGAATAAAGCACTGCTACAAGTGTCCTCCTGAAACCTGGGATTAACTTTCTTGAATTTAAAATGACACTGATACAGCTCCTTATGTTCTGTAATGAACACAATACTCATGCTGCAAATGGGCGCCGCCATGTTTGTTACTGTGTTGATGCTGTCTCTTTAAGGAGGCGTGGCTGAGAGAAGTTCAGATCATGACCCGAAAGAGTTCTAATCTCCGTCTCTATTGATCTGACGCCATCTGCGAGGGAATAATACATAATAAAATATTATAATAATAAAAATACTACAGGGATCTGGGCTTTATGTCCAGCTTGCACAACTGTTAAACTCAGATGCTGAAGATGAAGAATTTGATGGATTTGTGGAAGAGGAATGAACTGAAAAAGTGAGTTTATTGTTTTATATTGTTGCAACTGAACAATATTGATAGTTATTGTGAAGTGTATTATTTTATATTTTGTGTTACAACTGAACAATATTGTTAGTTATTGTGAATGAGTTGAATCAAGTTTGACTTATCTGACTTTTGTTTTGCTTAATGCATGTTATAATCCAGTGCGCCTGGGCAGAGCTCGTTCATTGACATTGAGCCTTATAGTCTGGTGCACCCTATGGCTCGGAAAAGTTGGTGCCTTGTACGATATCTATGAGGAACATTGGATGCCAATTCAATTTATCTAATGTGAATGAAGGAAAATTCAACTTGTATAGGAACATCAAGAATTCACTGATCAGAAAGGAGTAAATATTACATTTCAAATGGAATAGGGGAATAAAACAAAGTCTGAAAATTATGCACCAAGATGTGGTAAATAATCTACACTTAATATCAATACAGTAAAACCTCCGCTGACGAACGCTTAAGCTCACGAACTTTTCGCCTCAAGAACATTAAATTTGCGAGCATATTGTCTCTGCTGACGAACTAGTTTTCGGCGGACGAATCAAACCACACGGTCGAACAGCGCCACGGTGGCGGCCACGAGAAGCTGACGCACGCTCATGGCGTCACAGTTCGTCACCCCCTTTCTTTGAATGCGGAAGTGGTTTGTGTTTGCTAGACATTTTGGACCATATTGAATGTACTTTTGCTATTATGGGACCGAAAAAGACCCCACCACAGGCGGAGATCATTGAAAAACACGAACGAGGTGTGCGTTTGTGTGACTCAGCGTCCCAGTACCAGTACGCTAAGTCTACCACCATCCTTAAGAACAAGGAAGCTATTAAGGGTGCGTGTGTGGCTAAGGGTGTTTCCAAACAGTAGGCGTTTCCAATCTCTCCTTCCAAACAGTAAGTCCCTCCCTCCCTCCCTCCTCCTCCCACTCCCTCCTCCTCCCACTCCATTCCATCAAGCCGTCAACTACCATCACAAAGGTAAATAAAACGACTTTATTATACAGTACAGTTTATTTCTTTAATTACAATACAATAGACATTTATTATACATAAAATAAGGTATATTTTTGTGTATTTTTAAGGCTTATTTAGTAGAAAATTATGTTTTATGGGGACCTGGGAACGGATTATTCTCATTTTAATGGTTTCTTATGGGAAATAAATGTTCGGAAGACGAACTTTTCGCCTCACACACACTTTCTGGGAACCAATTATGTTCGTGAGCAGAGGTATCACTGTATTTAGAAACAAAAATAGAAAGGATGCCCTCAATAAACTGTTACTGTATCAGAAAGTAGCAGCTAAACCATAGGCTTTAGGTTACTGAAGGACTTTGGGTGAAATTGGCTCTCACCTTGGTGTGTCAGGGCCTCCTTGGCCCATGGCCACGTAGCAGCTCCAGCAAGTTCTTCCTGAGCTGATTTGGCAAAGAACACATTCAGTGTGTCTGAGCTGTTCAGGTGAAGCAACTCCTTCAATTCCTTCACACTAAGGTAAGCCCTGTGTTAGAGATTAGTTGTTATCAGCTGCTATTGAGGAAAACAGGTTCTATTAACAGGTACCATTATTTTTTCAGTTCTTCTCAGGAATGAAATACGAATACAATAATGATTACTTTTCCACACAAGCCTACCAATGCCTTGTGGACACTAGACTATATAGCGATACTTTCTTTAAACTTTGAGATTAGCAGATACCTAGGGCAGACTAAACGTACAACTGAATTTATCTCCTTTAGAGGCGTGGCTGTAACATACTATCACCATAAACATGAGCACTGTATCGCACTTGGAATAGCATGCTGAAAGACACAATTTCATGTATCTTTGTAGATGCATCAATGTACTGTGTACATCGCCTACCATTTATTGGCACCCCTGGTTAAGATGCGCTAAAAGCCTTACAATAAATTAATTTTTTATTCCAGAGGCATACTCACACTGAAAATTGAAGAAAAATGTAACCTTTAACTCCAGTGAATTTTGAGGGGGAAAAAATCTATACAGTAACCATGAAATAATTATTTTTCATAAAATCACCTGTTCCAAAATTTTTGGCCCCCTTAACAATTCCTAGGAAATAAATGTCATTGAATAATTTCTGCAATTTAATGCAGCCGTGGGGGGGCACAAACCAGTGTCTCTCCCTCACGCCGGTCCCAAGCCCGGATAAATGCAGAGGGTTGCGTCAGGAAGGGCATCCGGTGTAAAACAAATGCCAAATAAACTATGCGAATCACAAGAAAGAATCACATACCGGATCAGTTGAGGCCCGGGTTAACAACGACCGCCATCAGTTCCGTCAACCAACAGGGTGCTGATGGAAATGGGACTACTGTTGGTCGAAGACGTCGAAGAAGGAGAGGCGGGAGGCGTGTCCGTTGCCAGAGAGAGAAGAGGAAAGGCATGAGTCTAGGACTGAAAGTAGGGACTTTGAATGTTGGAACTATGACAGGAAAAGGTAGAGAGCTGGCTGACATGATGCAGAGGAGGAAGGTGGACATACTGTGTGTTCAGGAGACCAGGTGGAAAGGTAACAAGGCTAGAAGCATAGGAGCAGGGTTTAAGCCGTTTTATCATGGTGTGGATGGGAAGAGAAATGGAGTCGGAGTCATCTTGAAGGAGGAGTTTGTCAAGAATGTTCTAGAAGTGAAAAGAGTGTCAGACAGAGTGATGAGTCTCAAGTTAGAAATTGAAGGTGTGATGGTCAATGTTGTTTGTGCTTATGCCCCACAGACAGGATGTGAGCGAGAAGAGAAGGAGAGATTCTGGAGGGAGTTAGATGAAGTGATGCAGAGTACCCCCCAGAGGTGAAAGAGTGGTCATTGGGGCAGACTTCAATGGACATGTTGGTGCAGGAAACAGAGGGGACGAGAAAGTGATGGGTAGGTTTGGTATCCAAGACAGGAACGCAGAAGGACAGATGTTGGTAGATTTTGCAAAAAGGATGGAAATGGCTGTGGTGAATACTTTCTTCTAGAAGAGAGAGGAGCATAGGGTGACTTATAAAAGTGGAGGTAGGAGCACACAGGTAGACTACATCTTGTGTAAGCGATATAATTTGAAGGAGGTCAGTGACTGCAAAGTAGTAGTGGGTGAGTGTTGCCAAACAGCATAGGATGGTGGTATGCAGGATGATGCTGATGGTGAGGAAGGTGAAGAAGGCAAAGGCAGAGCAGAAGACAAAGTGGTGGAAGTTGAAAAAGGAAGAGTGTCGGGTTGTCTTCAAGGAGGAGTTGAAACAGGCTTTGGGTGGTCAGGAAGTGCTTCCAGATGACTGGACAACAACAGCTAATGTGATCAGGGAGACAGGTAGGAGAATACTTGGTGTGTCATCTGGAAGGAAAGTAGACAAGGAAACTTGGTGGTGGAATGAGGAAGTGCAGGAGTGTGTACAAAGGAAGAGGTTAGCTAAGAAGAAGTGGGACATTGAGAAAACCGAAGAGAGTAAACAGGAGTACAGGGAGACACAGCGTAAGGCAAAGGTAGCAGTGTCAAAGGCCAAACAGAGCACGTTTGATGACTTGTATGCTCGGTTGGAAAGTAAGGAGGGAGAAAATGATTTATACAGGTTGGCACAGCAGAGAAATAGAGATGGGAAGGACGTGCAGCAAGTTAGATTGATAAAGGACAGAGAGGGAAATGTATTGACTGATGACAGAAGTGTGCTGGGAAGATGGAAAGAGTACTTTGAAGAGCTGATGAATGAGGAAAATGAGAGAGAAAAAAAGAGAAGAAGAGGTGACTGTTGAGGACCAGGAAGTAGCAAAGATTAGTAAGGGTGAAGTGAGGAGGGCATTGAAGAGGATGAAGAATGGAAAGGCAGTTGGTCCTGATGACATACTGGTGGAGGTATGGAAGTGTCTAGGAGAGGTAGCAGTAGATTTTCTGACAAGAACATTTAACAAGGTCTTAGAGAGTGAGAGGATGCCAGAGGAATGGAGGAGAAGTGTGCTGGTGCCCATTTTTAAGAACAAGGGAGACGTGCAGAGTTGTGGCAACTACAGAGGGATAAAGTTGATGAGCCATACGATGAAGTTATGGGAAAGAATAGTGGAAGCTAGACTAAGGGCAGAGGTCAGCATTTGTGAACAACAGTTTGGTTTCATGCCAAGAAAGAGCACCACAGATGCAGTGTTTGCCTTGAGGATGTTAATGGAGAAGTACAGAGAAGGTCAGAAGGAGCTGCATTGTGCCTTTGTGGATGTGGAGAAAGCATATGACAGGGTGCCGAGAGAAGAACTGTGGTATTGCATGAGGAAGTCTGGAGTGGCAGAGAAGTATGTTAGAGTGGTGCAGGACATGTATGAGAGATGTAAGACAGTGGTGAGGTGTGCTGTCGGTGTGACACAAGAGTTCAAGGTGGAGGTGGGACTGCATCAAGGGTCAGCTCTCAGCCCCTTCTTGTTTGCTATGGTGATGGACAGGCTGACAGACGAGGTTAGACAAGATTTCCCATGAACTATGATGTTTGCAGATGACCTTGTGATCTGTAGTGAGAGCAGAGAACAAGTGCAGGAAAATCTAGAGAGGTGGAGGTATGTCCTGGAAAGGAGGGGAATGAAGATTAGCCTCAGTAAGACAGAATACATGTGCATGAATGACAAGGACCCAAGAGGAACAGTGAGATTACAGGGAGCAGAGATAAGAAAGGTGGAGGATTTTAAGTACTTAGGCTCAACAATCCAGAGCAATGGAGAGTGTGGAAAAGAGGTCAAGAAGCGTGTGCAGGCAGGTTGGAATGGTTGGAGAAAAGTGTCCGGTGTGATGTGTGATAGGAGGGTATCGGCAAGAATGAAAGGAAAAGTGTACAAGACGGTGTTGAGGCCAACGATGTTGTATGGGTTAGAAACAGTGGCCCTGGGGAAAAGACAGGAGGCAGAGCTGGAGGTAGCAGAGATGAAAATGTTGAGGTTCTCTTTGGGAGTAACAAAGATGGATAGGATTAGGAATGAGCACATCAGAGGGACAGCTCATGTAAGACGTTTTGGAGACAAAGTCAGAGAGGCTAGATTGAGATGGTTTGGACATGTACAGAGGAGGGATAGTGAGTATATTGATAATAGGATGCTGAGGCTGGAACTATCAGGCAAAAGGCCTAGAGGAAGACCAAAGAGACGATTCATGGATGTGGTGAAGGAGGACATGAAGGTCGTTGGTGTAAGAGAAGAAGATGCAAAGGATAGGGTGAGATAGAGGCAGATGATTCGCTGTGGCGACCCCTGAAGGGAAAAGCCGAAAGGAAAAGAAGAAGAAGAAGAAGAATTTCTGCAATGTCTACAGTAGTTTAAGAAGTTGATCAGAGTATCTACGAACATTTAATTAGAAATTCATCACTTCCTGTTTCCCTGGGGTATAAATATGACATGATACAGCGGCCACTGCTCTTATCCACTCCAACATGGGAAAGACAAAGGAACTTGCCATTCAAGTAAGGCAGGTGTGTGTCGACAATCACAAGTCAGGCAACGGCTACAAGAAAATTACCCCTCACCTTCACCTGTCCATGTCAATTGTCAGAAGAATCCTTCAGAAGTTTAAAACAACCGGAACAGTGGGAAACAAGCCTGGACGAAGATGCAAGGTTATTTTCCCACCAGGCAAAATAGTGCAACTTTTTTTTTTTTTTTATCCAAAGCTCTGGCAAAGCATTGGAAATGTGGCAGAAGTTTTACGCCGGATGTCCTTCCTGTCGCAACCCTCTGCATTTATCCGGGCTTGGGACCGGCATAAGGGGGAGAGACACTGGTTAGTGTGTTTTGTTTTGTGCAGACAGGAAATGGTCCAAAATCCCACTTTGTGTATTCTCCATTCTTGTAAAACATCATAGTTTCTCCTATCAGGTGCTGTTTTATTGGCAAAAGGGGGTTCGACAAAATATTAACATCAGGGTGATAATAATTGTGGCACACATGATTTGATGTAAAAGAATTATTTCTTAATGTGGGATTCCCTCTCTCCCACTGAATAAATTCACATGAGTTAAAGTTTACATTTTCCTCATTGTGGTCCTATATTATTCAGAAATAAAAGCTGAACTCATGTGAAGCTAAAAGAACACATCTAACCAGGGGTGCCAATAATTACAGAGGACAGCGTAGGTCATAGAAACAACTGGAACTCACATTAAATATATACAAACTACACTATCAAGGTACATTTCAGTGTTAAACAAAACAGATTCTAGATCATAAATCACTGACAAATTCTTATACTTCTATACATTCTGTACTGTTGACTAGTTTCATCATATTTCAATTACTCTGTTGATGTCTGAGGAAATAATTCCAAAAAAAGATTGTCATATTCACGATTGATTCTCTAAAAGAAAAAAAAAGCAATACAAATCAGTCATAATGCAGGTACAGGGAGTATGTATATAAACTCATTCCTAAAGTCAAATGTATTAAAATTTCTTGTGAAATATCAAACAGTGCAAATAATGTTGAAAATCAAAGTTAATCTGCTATGGATAAATATTGAAACACTACTCAAGCATAGAGAGGGAGGGTATAATTTCAAGAAATAATTTATTTTTAGTTATCTTTTTTTGTTTGTTTGTTTTCTTCATTAGGATTAAGTGGTTAAAAAAATGAAATGAATGGATGTAAATGACAATCCCCCTCCCCAAATTCTGTCCAGCTTTCTGCTTAATAAATCTAATTTGAAATCACATCATCTTATCCTTTTACAGAAAGTATTTGAAGTATGATCCGAGCATTCAGGGCCGGCTCTAGGGACTCATGCACTCAACAAACCTTTCAGTTTGCACCACCTACCATACGTGAGTGTGCCACCAGACAAGGGCTCAGTTAGCCCTTGAATCTGGCCTTCTTATTACAGACTTTACAATGTTCAAGTAATATTTTACTTTGTTGGCAAAGTAAGGATTACATTAGACTGCAGGCTGCATTTTATCTAAAAGCATCCTACAAATAAATAGAAAATTAAAGTCAAATAAGATTTACTGGGCATATTTGATTGTTTTTTTATTCACATACTACAATATACAGATACATTATAATTAACAGCTGTATCTTATTATTAATTTTATAATTAGTTCATAACTTAAACCAGTCAGTACGCCAATAATAAATTTATACCCCATACTTTGCTACTTTTGTATCTATAACTTTAAAAAATTAAATTATAATGTATATTACACAACTTTAAAGGGAACTGAAGCAATGTCTACTAATGACAACTAGATATAACAGTTGTAGAGATAACTACAAGTTGGCTTTCCATGCTTTTTTTCTTGGCAAAATCTGCCACTATTGTCTTTATGTCCAATTTATGCACAGTCTCATGCGCTATAGAGATCATAGTTAAACCGGCACATCTTTCTTGTGCCATTGCAGATCGCAAATGAGTCTTGACCAATTTTTATTTTGAGAAGCTACTCCCAATAGAGTAACACAGTAACAAGCAAGGTGGTTCACAAATTAACCTCATCACAGCCTGATGAGTGATAGCTTCAAGCTGTAGGCGCCGTGCACTTGCCTAAAGTTCACGACCCAATCAGTGGCGTTATGTCCTTGCTCTCTCTATCTTGCAGTGCTGTTTCCAACTTGTGCAATCCCTCTGAACTGCCCCCATTGCAAGGAATCCCAGTGTGGTCAGTACCTTAGTGGGTACTGGCAGCGCATGGCTCCTCACTGTGTCACACTCCGAGGCTGGCCGCAGCGCCATGCACAGTTCAAGGAGGATTGTCCTTATTGCACCATTCACAATGTCTTTAATACTGCCAACACACATCTAACTACAGACACAGGAATGTGTTCATAATTCATGTGTCTCTGAGGACAAATTGTTTTCACATTATCAGCAGTTTCCCAGCATCACCTCTAGGTGTCTCCAAAGGACGAACAGCTCTAGAAACATGCATATGCCGGCCATGAAGTTGGCGGGAGGCACCACACATTTCCACAGACATTTTACTGTTGACACGTCTGAACTTTTCCTTGGGAAAGGACATACGCACCGTTTATATGTGTACGCATGCTTTGTACAGGAGACCACAGGTGATTTTTCATGTTAAGAAAGCAATGATGACAAATTTTTCCAGTCTTGTCATACAGTACTTGAAAGTGAAGAAATGCACTTCCCACCAAACAGCTTGCAATAGAAACATATCATTGAATTAGTTTACACTGAATACTGTACCAAGCTTGCGGATTCAAGCCCCACTGTCAACGGTTGTCACTGCTGCTGCCCCTCCCCACCCCCACCCCCCACAGTGCAGCTATGGGTTATCAAAGGCCGGCTATGTCTGTCAATAGAACCACTGCTGACTTTTGACAAAGAGTAGGCTGTATAGCCTTCAGCATGTTTCTGCCCTGCAGCGGTCTGGCGAGCTGTGGGTGCACTCTGCCCTCACCCAGAGTCAGCTGAGATGGGCACCAGCCTCCCCGCAACCCTAATTAGGATTAAAGTTTCAAGTACCTGGGTGTTCACCTTAACAATAAACTGGACTGGTCCCACAACACCAACGCCCTGTACAAGAAGGGCCAGAGTCGCCTCCACCTTCTGAGGAGACTCAGGTCCTTCGGCATATGCAGACCTCTGGTCAGGACATTTTATGACTCTGTGGTAGCCTCTGCAATCCTCTACGCTGCCATCTGCTGGGCCCCGGGCAGCACAGAGCGGGACAGAAAGAGACTGAACAAGCTGGTCAGGAGGGCCAGCTCTGTCCTCGGCTGCCCACTGGACTCTGTGGAGGAGGTGAGTGAGAGGAGGATGGTAGCAAAGCTCACATCCATCCTGTCCAACAGCTCTCACCCACTGCACCAGACTGTAGAGGAGCTAAGCAGCTCCTTCAGTGGACGACTGAGGCATCCTCAGTGCAGGAAGGAGCGCTACCGCAGGTCGTTCATTCCCACCGCTATCAGACTGTACAACGCCACTTTGTAACTGTCTGTGAAAATACCGGTTATGTGCAATAAAAACCCCGTGCACTTTAATCAGCCACATCTACCCCACTGACTGTGAACCATATCAACCATATCAACCCATCTACTCTGCACTCAGATACATTACACTTTAATATAGGCCAGTCTATAAAGTTGCTCCATTCTTTTTTTTTTTTTTTTTTTTTTTTTTTTATTGTTTAGTAATTTATACTATTTATGTATCTATTTATTTATTTACTTATATAATATATGTATGTGTGTATGTTTGTACTTGTATCTATTTTTGCACCCCCTACTGATAGTACCTCAAGAGCCTGTAACAGTGAATTTCTCCATTGTGAGATTAATAAAGCTGTATCTTATCTTATCTTATCTTATCTTATTAATCGGTTCAGAAAATGAATGAATGATGAATACTGTAGCTACTTGCAGTGCATAACTTCTCCATTGGATGATGTCTAATAAGAGAAACTAGGAAATTTTCTTTGGTTTTTATCTCTCGGAAACCTGATAGTCGCTTAAACCCATGTTGAAGTAGTTGCTGTCTGAACTGGTCATCAAAGGTGGTCCGTGTTGCAGGATCACTGCAGTCCATATCAGTCCGTGTGCTTTATTGGTGTGCCACTTTCTTCATTCTTAGTGCCTTCATTTTCAGGCTCCTCTTTGTCCGCAGTTTCCAGAATATTTACTTCGGTATCTAATTTTTCTTGAGTGCTTGCACTGTCTACAGAAGGGGTGGACAAACTTTTTGACGTATGAGCCACAATGGGCTCGAAAATTTGACAGAGGGGCTGGGCCAGGGACATTTGGGTAGTGCTTGAGCCAGATATACTAAAGTGTTGCGTGCAGTGTGAAAACCTCATAGCACAGTAATCAATCACATGCAAATAAATGTAGAACTCGATTTACTAACAGTGTGCAATGAGCACTGCATGTTTCAAATGTACAAAAAAAGTCCCCTCCAGGTCGTACGTTTGTCTCAATGAATATGCAGGATGTGGCATTTACACACCATTTGGCACAATACTGGGAGAAGAAAATGTAAATAGATTAAAATAGCACACACTGATCGATCAAATCTGGAGCTTGCATCTGTTTTTACTACGTTTCAATCAAAGGCACAAAGTTAAAGAAATCAGCATTTATTGAAAGAAGATGGAATCATAATCACTTTCAACATTCAAAACATAATACCCAAAGAAATACTCTTTTCATTATACAGCAGAAAAACTCAATTTCAATGGCAGCAAAAAACTTAGCTTCGACTCTTCAATTGCAGTTCGACTCTTCAATTGCAGTTTGTCGGTGAAAAAAAATCCTGCCGAGTCTGTAAATTAGCCGCCAACCTCCGTGCAGCAGCCGCCCATTCTTGCATTGAGTGCTTGCTAGCATAGTTTGCATGCTTCGTGGCAAAATGACGGTTGATCTTGTACTCTTTGAAAACCGCAACAGCTTCTTGGCAGACCAGACATTCAGCCATTGATGGGACTCCAGTTAAAAAAATATATTTTGTTGTCCATTCTTTATTAAAACAGTCGGTACTCGTTGTCCAGTTTTGGTTTCTTTGGTTCACTCAATTTTATAGAAGAGCTCAAATTGCAATGGGAAAATGTAAGCAAAATAAAGAGTAATACTGACGCTCCCCGACTTATGTTTTTAATTGGTTCCGGACGGTCGATCGCAAGTTGAAAGTGAACGCAAGTTGTTACAGTGACGCATGACATATGATGTGTGACGCTCATACTGTACTATACATCCATAAATACCATTACCGTATGTCATAAAACAACCCTAAATCAATTATTATAAACATAACATTGTAAAATAATATCAAATATATCAAATAATATCAACATTAATTTCAAATAAGTCACTTATTTATACCGAGTCACTTTACATGAAGCTTAAAATAGTCAATCAACGCTTACAATATGTGAGGCGCTCAATACCGAAAGTATGTACGTGCAAAAGTAGTGTACTTGCTGTGGGTTATACAGACTTCCGGTCTTTCAAGTGCACAAGGGTGCCGTTGAACTCATTTAGAACACAGCCTGCACTAATGTGAATCCCAGCAAAGCGGAGAGTTCTTTCTTTTGTGTAAGTAAGTAAATTTTATTCAAGAGATGTATACAAAGAACAAGTACAAATCCTAATGAATATTAATATAAACATAAGTATACACTCTTAGGATTCTGCTAAAAGATAATAAATATCTGTAATTGTGCTGTAATTTGTGCATTCGGGTTTTCATTCATATTACAACTCTTTGTTTAACTGAGAATGCATGGTAGATTGTGCCGATCTGAGCAGATAGTTAATTCATCTCTGTGTATGAGACTTGCACACATGCTAGTAGACTTACACATCTGACCAACCATATTTGCTTAGGGATACAAAAGTCCACAAAACAGTGTAAACACAAAGATCACAGAGACAACGTCTTAACATAAGGGTAACACGGTATATAACTGAGATATTATATATATATATAACTGAGATATTTTATATATATATATATATATATATATATATATATATATATATATATATATATATATATATATATATATATATATATATATATATATATATATATATATATATATATATCTTCTTCTTTATCCTTTCGGCTTTTCCCCTTCAGGGGTCGCCACAGCCTAATCATCTGCCTCCATCTCACCCTATCCTTTGCATCTTCTTCTTCTTACACCAACGACCTTCATGTCCTCCTTTACCACATCCATGAATCGTCTCTTTGGTCTTCCTCTAGGCCTTTTGCCTGGTAGTTCCAGCCTCAGCATCCTATTACCAATATACTCACTATCCCTCCTCTGTACATGTCCAAACCATGTCCATGGGGAATCTTGTCTAACCTCGTCTGTCAGCCTGTCCAACACCATAGCGAACAAGAAGGGGCTGAGAGCTGACCCTTGATGCAGTCCCACCTCCACCTTGAACTCTTCTGTCACACCGACAGCACACCTCACCACTGTCTTACATCTCTCATACATGTCCTGCACCACTCTAACATACTTCTCTGCCACTCCAGACTTCCTCATGCAATACCACAGTTCTTCTCTCGGCACCCTGTCATATGCTTTCTCTAGATCCACAAAGGCACAATGCAGCTCCGCCTGACCTTCTGTACTTCTCCATTAACATCCTCAAGGCAAACACTGCATCTGTGGTGCTCTTTCTGGGCATGAAACCAAACTGTTGTTCACAAATGCTGACTTCTGCCCTTAGTCTAGCTTCCACTATTCTTTCCCATAATTTCATCGTATGGCTCATCAACTTTATCCCTCTGTAGTTGCCACAACTCTGCACGTCTCCCTTGTTCTTAAAAATGGGCACCAGCACACTTCTCCTCCATTCCTCTGGCATCCTCTCACTCTCTAAGACCTTGTTAAATGTTCTTGTCAGAAAATCTACTGCTACCTCTCCGAGACACTTCCATACCTCCACCGGTATGTCATCAGGACCAACTGCCTTTCCATTCTTCATCCTCTTCAATGCCCTCCTCACTTCACCCTTACTAATCTTTGCTACTTCCTGGTCCTCAACAGTCACCTCTTCGACTTTTTTTTCTCTCATTTTCCTCATTCATCAGCTCTTCAAAGTACTCTTTCCATCTTCCCAGCACACTTCTGTCATCAGTCAATACATTTCTCTCTGTCCTTTATCAATCTAACTTGCTGCACGTCCTTCCCATCTCTATTTCTCTGCTGTGCCAACCTGTATAAATCATTTTCTCCCTCCTTACTTTCCAGCCGAGCATACAAGTCATCAAACGCCATTTGTTTGGCCTTTGACACTGCTACCTTTGCCTTACGCTGTGTCTCCCTTGTACTCCTATTTACTCTCTTCGGTTTTGTCAATGTCCCACTTCTTCTTAGCTAATCTCTTCCTTTGTACACACTCCTGCACTTCCTCATTCCACCACCAAGTCTCCTTATCTACTTTCCTTCCAGATGACACACCAAGTATTCTCTCCTACCTGTCTCCCTGATCACATTCGGGCTGTAGTTGTCCAGTCATCTGGAAGCACTTCCTGACCACCCAAAGCCTGTTTCAACTCCTCCTTGAA
Organism: Plotosus lineatus; assembly: GCA_024760905.1. NCBI lineage: Eukaryota > Metazoa > Chordata > Actinopteri > Siluriformes > Plotosidae > Plotosus > Plotosus lineatus. The sequence goes on along the minus strand of CM045731.1, from coordinate 7,244,975 downwards.
GACAACCTGACACTCTTCCTTTTCAACTTCCACCACTTTGTCTTCTGCTCTGCCTTTGCCTTCTTCACCTTCCTCACCATCAGCATCATCCTGCACACCACCATCCTATGCTGTTTGGCAACACTCTCACCCGCTACTACTTTGCAGTCACTGACTTCCTTTAAATTACATCGCCTGCACAAGATGTAGTCTACCTGTGTGCTCCTACCTCCACTTTTATAAGTCACCCTATGCTCCTCTCTCTTCTGGAAGAAAGTATTCACCACAGCCATTTCCATCCTTTTTTGCAAAATCTACCAACATCTGTCCTTCATGCTCCTGTCCTGGATACCAAACCTACCCATCACTTCCTCGTCCCCTCTGTTTCCTGCACCAACATGTCCATTGAAGTCTGCCCCAATGACTCACTCTTTCATCTCTGGGGTACTCTGCATCACTTCATCTAACTCCCCTCCAGAATCTCTCCTTCTTTCTCGCTCACATCCTGTCTGTGGGGCATAAGCACTAACAACATTGACCATCACACCTTTAATTTCTAACTTGAGACTCATCACTCTGTCTGACACTCTTTTCACTTTTAGAACATTCCTGGCAAACTCCTCCTTCAAGATGACTCCGACTCCATTTCTCTTCCCATCCACACCGTGATAAAACAGCTTAAACCCTGCTCCTATGCTTCTAGCCTTGCGACCTTTCCACCTGGTCTCCTGAACACACAGTATGTCCACCTTCCTCCTCTGCATCATGTCAGCCAGCTGTCTACCTTTTCCTGTCATAGTTCCAATATTCAAAGTCCCTACTTTCAGTCCTAGACTCATGCCTTTCCTCTCTCTCTCTCTGGCAACGGACACGCCTCCCGCCTTCTTCTCGACGCCTTCACCAACAGTAGTCCAATTTCCATCAGCACCCTGTTGGTTGACGGCACTGATGGCGGTCGTTGTTAACCCGGGCCTCGACCGATCCGGTATGTCATTCTTTCTTGGGATTCGCATAGTTTATTTGGCATTTGTTTTACTGCGGGTGCCCTTCCTGACGAAACCCTCTGCATTTATCCGGCTTAGACTGGGCGTGAGGGGGAGACACTGGTTTGTGCCCCTCACGGCTGCATTTTATATATATATATATATATAGAGGATTTTCTGAGTAGATCCTTCCGTAGGAGAGTGCTCAATACTTTTTGGTAGAGCAAATATCAGTGATTAGGACAAAGGCTTTATTGAAACTCCATTTATCACTACAGATCTGTTTGTACAGATCTGTAGTGATAAATGGAGTTTCAATAGAAAGCCTTTGTCCTGTCCTTTTATATATATATATATATATATATATATATATATATATATATATATATATATATATATATATGAGTCGGCCCCCAACTTACGAAATTAATCTGTTCCAAAGCCCTTTTCGTATAGCGGGGATTTCGTAAGTAGGGGTTGCATCTTACATGTTAAAGGCCTAATTCGTTCCAAGGCTCCAGTCTTTGGCCTGGATAAACCCCATAAACCCTTTCAAAATGATAAAAGTACACCCATTTTGTATGAAATATGTGTTAAAAGTAAAAGAAAATTATTTATTAAACCATTTAAACATTTTATTAACATATTAAACCATTTTATTAACATATTTATTAATTAAACCATTATTAAACATTTTTTATTAACACACATCTCTCTCTCTCGCTCTCTCTTTTTTCTCTCTTTCTCTATCTCTCTGTGATCTGTCACAAGTGGCATCACTTTTGTTTGCATCCATTTTATTAGATTCCTGTACCAGATACTTGAGAAATTATCCTTGTTGTCTGGCTTCTTTCTCTTGTTCCGCTTTACCTTTCGGTGCTCCAGTTGGGCACTTTTTTCGAACATGCTGAAGTGAAAACGTAAGCCTAATAAATAAGGCTAATGTACAGTCTACAGAGCGTGTTTAGAGCACACACGATCAGCCAAGTGTTTCATTCGTGCGCCCTAGGCAACTGTCTAGTTTCACCTTTTGGACGAGCCAGCTCTGCTAACATTCTAACTCCAATATGTAGCATGTAAAACATTTTAACCTCATTTACTTTCATGTTTAAAAAGACTTTAGCTCCTACCATTGCCTGGTGGTTTGAGAAGGTTTAGGTTATAATAGTCTTTTGAAACATGCCAAAAGGTCTACCTCATTAACCAAACCCCCTACGGCTCCCTGGATACACTCCATCTTATGCTGGAAGCATGGTGCTTCTTATATTTAAACCTATTATGTATTCAAACACTGGGCCAGTCTTTTGGAACACTCTGACACAGTGTTCCAAACACACACACACACACACACACACGCACACACACAGAGATCCCTACCTACTTCGCGGTTCAATTCATGCAACTTCAGTGCATCACTTTTTTTTAAATATTCATTGAATTAAATAAATAAGGAAATTAAGCTAGAATGAGGAAAAAGTTAAGGAAAATGCTGCAAAACAAGGCCAATTATGCAAAAAAAAAACAAAAAAACTAAACCATCACAAAACAAAAAACCCAAAAATATCCCATCAAACAAAACTAGTTGCATTGTTGTGAGGTGCACATCTGCGTGCAGGCGTACTTCTGTGTGTGTGTGTGTATTTATATTTTATTTACATCTTGTGCATTATTTTTGAATGTTTGTTATGATAAGCATTTACAGACGCTCCCCGACTTACGTTTTTAATTGGTTCCGGACGGCCGAACATAAGTTGAAAGTGAACGCAAGTTGTTACAGTGACGTATGACGCTCATACTGTACTATACATCCATAAATACCATTACCGTATTTCATAAAACACCCCTAAATCAATTATTATAAACATAACATTGTCAAATAATATCAAATACTGTATATCAAATAATATCAACATTAATTTCAAATAAGTCACTTTTTTATATGGAGTCACTTTACATAAAGCTTCAAACAGTCAATCAACGCTTACAATATGTGAAGCGCTCAATACCGAAAGTAGTGTACTTGCGAAAGTAGTGTACTTGCTGTGGGTTATACAGACTTCCAGTCTTACAAGGGTGGCATTGAACTCGTTTAGAACACAGCCTGCACTGATGTGAATCCCAGCAAAGCGGAGAGTTCTCTCTTTTGTGTAAGTAAGTAAACTTTATTCAAGAGATGCATACAAATAACAAATACAAATCCTAATGAATATTAATATAAAAATAAGTATACACTCTTAGGATTCTGCTAAAAGATAATAAATATCTGTAATTGTTCTGTAATTTGTGAATTGAGGTTTTCATATTACAACTCTCTTTGCTTAACTGAGTATGCATTAGATTGTGCCGATCTGAGCAAATAGTTAATTCATCTCTGTATATGAGACTTGTACACATGCTAGTAGGCTTACACTTCTGACCAACCAGATTTGCTTAGGGTTACAAGTCCCCAAAATAGTGTAAACACAAAGATCACAGAGACATCTTAACACAAGGGTAACACACTATATAACTGAGATATATATATATATATATATATATATATATATATATATACACACACACACACACACACACACTCTCTCTCTCTGTAAACAATGAATGCAGCGTCATTGCATCATTAGACATACCTACGTAGTACGCGGACGTAAACTCAAAATTTGACTTTTTTTTTTGGAAAAAAAAAAACAAAATCGAAAAAACGTAAAGCAGATGAACGCAAGTCGGGGAGCGTCTGTATAGTGTTTAATATGTATTTATTGATATTATATACACATAGACATGTACTTATACATCAGTCGGTGTGTGTGTGTGTGTGGGGGGGTTTGATCCTACTTCACGGAATTCAGCGGTTACGGGGGTGGGAGTCTCGGTCCCAATTAACCGCGGAAAGTGAGGGATCCCTGTATAGTAGGCCTTTGACTATTTGCAGTTTTGCACTCAAGGTTTGAGTATTTGCGGACTGCCAAGCAACTGACACGTCACCAAATTCAGCCAATGGCTGTGCTCCTTCCTGCTGATTGGTTGAAATGATGTAACGCCCCTTTTTCCTCATTCGCACACAAGTTGTCAATGAGCCTCTTTTTTTGTGTGTTTTAATTACCAGTTAAGCTCTATGATGCCAATCAAACGCAGAGAGTCTTCTCTGGCTAAGTGATAGAAAACACTGGATGTCTCTTCTGAAGAAATAAAACTTTCTCCTGAAGAAACGACAGTTTCCTCTGAACTGTTGTATTAAAGCCTTTTTCAATTATTATTCCAGTACAGTATCTAAGTTAATGTTTAGAATGTTTGTGTGTGGAATTTTATGTTCTGTAGCATGTTTAACAAACAATACCAAAAGGATAAACTTCATTACGCGTCATGTACTTTTACAATGAACTTGGGGTGACGTCTTGGAGTGACGTCTCCAAGATGGCGCTACCTATAGGGCGACGTTGTGGAGTTCTCAGAGTCAAATTGTTTCTTTGTTCGTTTTAAATTGTTTTATTTGTTGTTTTGTTTGTTCATGTTTTGCATTATGCTCGTCTATGACAATAAGCCCAGGCGGAGTTCTCAGAGTCATGTTGTTTATTTTGATTTGTTTTATTTGTCCGTCTTTTGGCCCCTTCCCGCCTGGGCTTATTGTTAGCCGGGGTGAAGCTAGCATTGAGCTACCATAGCATATTAGCTCAGGATGGGAGTTGAAGACTCCGATCTCATAGCTGTAGTAGGGCCGACCGGTCATAGACGAGCATAGTGCAAGACATGAACAAACAAAACAACAAATTAAAACAAACAAAAGGAACAATTTGACCCTGAGAACTCTGCAACGTTGCCCTCTTGGCAGTGCCATCTTGGAGACGTCACTCCAAGTTCAATGTAAATGGACATGAATCGTAATAAAGTTTATCCTTTTGGTATCGTGTATTAAACATGCTACAGAACATAAAATATCATGCACAAACATTCAAAATATTAACTTAGGTACTGTACTGGAATAACAATTGAAAAAGACTTTAATACTAGTGCTTTACAACAGTATATGCTGTATAATGTTTATATATTATCATCAATAAATATAACAGTAAAAATTGAAGTTTTTCTTAATCATTACTACATTTTACTACATTAATACTGTATTAATGAGTAAGACTGTCTATAGAATGTGTTTAAGAAGCATATTTTTGCGCATGAAATAGATACACAGTATTTTACTTCCGGTTGCTCCATTCGCGCATGTAATGTGATACATGGGGGTTTTACTTCCGGGTACAGAACTTGCGGATTATCTTCATTCGCGGGAGGGGCCGGAACCGAACCCCCACGAATATCGAAGGCCTACTGTATACACACACACAAACATACAGGGATCTCTGACTGATGTAAATGTCCCTTAGTGATTTTTTACTTTTTTGCACCTTTGTCATACAACTTTTTCAGATCATCAAACAAATGTAAACATTACAATACCCAAATATTTAAAAAAAAGCAGTTTTCCTGTTCTGATTTTATTTGTTAAGAGAAAAATCCTATCCAAACCTGAATGAACCTCTGTGAAAAAGTAATTGCCTCCCTTGTTAAAAGGTGATGTCTGTTTGTCTTCCTTTCGGCTTTTTCCCTTTTACTCGGGAGTCACCACAGCGAATCATCTGATTCACACATTTGATTTGGCAGAGGTTTTTACGTCGGATGCCCTTCCTGTCACAACCCTTTTTAGCAAGGGACAGAAACACGCTGACGACTTTACAGCCTACTCTTTACGAAAGTCAGCAATGGTTCTTTTACATGCCTCACACCATAGACAGTGAGAGACATGGCCCGCCTTTGATAACCCAGTTAGCTGCACTGGGGGGACAGTGACAACCTTGTGGAGAGTGGGACTCAAACCCCCAATCTTGGGATCAGCACTCCAGTGCCCTATACCACTAGACCACCACTGCCCCTTGTTAAAAGGTGATGTAATTGTGATTAATCCTATTGTTGTGGAAAACTGAGTTTAATTTCATGGCAACACCCAGGCCTGACTGCTGCCAGGATCCCTAACATAAAGTCTGTCTGACGAGGTGAGGTAGACCATACTGAACACACAACATGCCGCGATGCAGTGAGCTTCAAGTGCAAACAAGGAAGAAGATTATAGAGATGTCTCAGTCTGGGAAAGGATATAAAGTCATTGGTATATCTTTGGGACTGCAGCGGACCACTGTCAGAGCCATTATCCATAAATGGAGAAGTCATGGCACAGTGGTGACCCTTGACATGAGTGACCGACATACCAAAATTACTCCAAGAGCATAGCGCAGACAAACCGGAGAAGTCACAAAGGATCCAAAAACCACTTCTAAACAACTATAAGCCTCACTTGCCTCAGTTAATGTCAATGTTCATGACTCCACCATCAGAAAAACAAGAGGCAAAAATGGCACAACTCACTTTTGCCATGCCAAGAATCATCTTGATCATCTCCAAACCTTTTGGGATGATGTCCTCTGGACTGATGAAACTAAAGTTGGATTTTTGGGAGAAATGCAGCCATTTTCATTTGGCGCAAGAGCAACACTGCATTTGATAAAAAGAACACTGTGCCAACAGTGAAACATGGTGGTGGAAGTGTAATGATCTGGGCCTGCTTTGCTGCTTCAGGTCCTGGGCAACTTCACAATTAATGGAACCATGAATTCTGCTCACTACCAAGAAATCCTGGTGCAGAATGTTCGTCCATCAGTTCAAGACTTCAAGCTAAAACGCACCTAGGTTCTGCACCAAGACAAGCACACCAGCAAGTCCACTTCTGAATGGCTAAAAAAGAACAAAATAAGGGTTTTGGAGTGGCCTAGTCAAAGTCCCGACCTGAACCCTATTGAGATGCTGTAGCATTACTTTAAAAAGGCTGTTCATGCCCGAAAACCAAACAAATCTGGTTGATCTTAAACAATTATGCAGAGAAGAGTGGGCCAAAATCCCATCACAGCGATGTGAAAGACTCATCTCCTCTTATCGCAAATGCTTGAGTGCAGTTAATGCTGCAAAGATGGTTTAACCAGCTATTAGGTTTAGGGGCAATTACTTATTCACACGAGCCCTTGTAGGTTCAGATGTTTTTTCCCCTTAATAAATGCTGAAAACTGTATTTTGTGTTTGCTTGTGTTTTATCTTTGTTTTATATTTCGGTTTGCATGATCTGAAATGGAGGACTGACAAACGTGCAAAAAATGTCAGAAAATGGTCAGGGGGAATACACTTTTGCACAGCAGGTATTCTTTCTTCTTTTCCTTTCAGCTGTTCCCTTCAGGGGTCACCACAGCAAATCATCTGCCTCCATCTCACCCTGTCCTTTGCATCTTTCTTCTCTTATGCCAACGACCTTCATGTCCTCCTTCACCACATCCATAAATCTCCTCTTTGGTCTTCCTCTGGGCCTTCTGCCTGGTAGTTCCAACCTCAGCATCCTACTACCAATATGTTCACTATCCCTTCTTTGTACATGTCCAAACCATCTCAATCTATCCCCTCTGACAGTCTTCAAAACCTCTAACATGTACTGTCCCTCTGATGTACTCATTCCTGATCCTATCCATCCTCGTTTCTCCCAAAGAGAACCTCAATATATTCATCTCTACTACCTCCAGCTCTTGCCTCCTGTCTTTTCCTCTATATACGGTATACACATATACCACAGGTGATATTCAAAGTTATAAATGTTCATAACAATTAAAGATTCAAAAATAATGCATAAGATGTAAATAAAATATAAATACACACACATACAGACACGTGCGCGCCCACAGACAAAGATGTGTGTGCACACACTCCGATGCGCACCTCACATAAAAATGTAAGTACTGTAGTTTTGATGGGGGCTTTGGGTTATTTTTTGTTTGTTTCGTGGTTTTTTTGCATAATTGGCCATGTTTTGCAGCATTTTCCTTAACTTTTACACCTATTCTTCCTTAATTTCTTCATTTTTTAAAATTCAACGAATATTTAAAAAAAAAACATGATGCACTCAAGCGACATGAATTGAAGTGCAAAGTAGTGAGGGATCCCTGTATGCGTGTGTGTGTGTGTGTGTGTATATACATACATATATATATATATATATATATTTATATATATATATATATATATATACATACATATATACACACACAGGGTATCACTACTTCGTGCTTCAGTTTCTGCGGCTTCAGTGCATCACGGGTTTTTCAAAAATATTTTTTAAAAAAAGGAAATTAAGGAAAAATAGGGGAAAAGTTAAGGAAAATGCCACAAAAAAAGGCCAACTACACAAAAAGAAAAACAAAACTACTTAAATTTTTATATGAGGTGCACATCTGAGTGTGTGCACACGCGCGTTCGCGGAATTCTGTAGCCACATGGGGGGGGGGGGTCCTCAGTCCCCGTTAACCGCGGAAAGTGAAAGATCGCTGTACACACACACACACACACACACACACACACACACACACACACACAGTGTTTTCCGGACTATATATATATCGCTGCAGAGTATCTTTTCCGTTAGGCTTTTCCCTTTCAGGGGTCGCCACAGCGAATCATCTGCCTCCATCTTCTTTTAAGTCGTATTGATGATTCGCATAGGTTTTTACGTCAGATGCCCTTCCTGACGCAACCTTTTATCAAGGGACAGAAACACATTAACGGCGCCAGCGTTTTAATTAGTCACACCATTAGCCAAACTATGAAAAAAAAGTGCGACTAATTTTATTTATTTATTTATTTTATATATATATATATATATATATATATATATATATATAGTAGGCCCCCGTTTTTTACAGGGGTTCGGTTCCGGCCCCTCCCACAAATCAAGATAATCCACAAGTTCGGTACTGGAAGTAAAACCCTATGTATCATATTACATGCGTGAATGATCAACCGGAAGTAAAACCCTATGCATCATGTTATATATGCGCTAAAATATGCTTCTCAAACACATCCGATGGACAGTCTTACTCATTAATATAGTATTCATGTAATAATTAAGTAAAAACTTTAATTTTGCACTGTCTGTCTTGTCTTCCTTTTGGCTTTTTCCCTTTTACTCAGGAGTCGCCACAGCGAATCATCTGATTCGCACGTTTGATTTGGCAGAGGTTTTAACGTCGGATGCCCTTCCTGTCACAACCTTTTTAGCAAGGGACAGAAACACGCTGACGACTTTGCAGCGACTCTTTACAAAAGTCAGCAATGGTTCTTTTACATGCCTTTCACCATAGACAGTGAGAGACATGGTCCGCCTTTGATAACCCAGTTAGCTGCACTGGGGGGGGGGGGACAGTGACAACCTTGTGGAGAGTGGGACTCGAACCCCCAACCTTGAAATCAGTGATCCAGCGCCCTATACCACTAGACCACCACTGCCCCACTTTTAATTTTGCACTGTGATATTGATTGATTATATATATATATATATATATATATATATATATATATATATATATATATATATATATATGTATATACACACACACACACACACACACACACACACACTAGTCCTTCTCAAAAAAATTAGCATATTGTGATGTTCATTATTTTCTGTAACGTGCTGATAAAAATTAAACTTTCATGTATTTAAGATTCATTGCACACCAACTGAAATACTTCAGGTCTTTTATTGTTTTAATACTGATGATTTGGGCATACTTCATGAAAACCCAAAATCCCTATCTCAAAAAATTAGCATATTTCATCCGACCATTTTTTTTAAAAAAGTGTTTTTAATACAAAAAAGTCAACCTTCAAATAATTATGTTCAGTTATGCACTCAATACTTGGTCGGGAATCCTTTTGCAGAAATGACTGCTTCAATGCGGCGTGGCATGGAGGCAAATAGCCTGTGGCACTGCTGAGGTGTTACGGAGGCCCAGGATGCGTCGATAGCGGCCTTAAGCTCATCCACAGTGTTGGGTCTGGTGTCTCAACTTTCTCTTCACAATATCCCAAAGATTCTCTACGGCAGGGGTGCTCAATCCTGCTCCTGGAGATCTACCTTCCAGAAGACATTCACTCCAACCCTAATCATGACCACCTAACCATCCAATCATCTAATCAAGACCTGACTGGATCTTGCATGTCACATGGGCCACATTAGGGTTGGAGATAAAGTCATGTGGAAGGTAGATCTCCAGGAGCAGGATTGAGCACCCCTGCTCTACGGGCTTCAGGTCAGGAGAGTTGGCAGGCCAATTGAGCACAGTAATACCATGGTCAGTAAACCATTTAGCAGTGGTTTTGGCACTGTGAGCAGGTGCCAGGTCGTCCATAAAGCTTTTCAGCAGATGGAAGCATGAAGTGCTCCAAAATCTCCTGATAGCTAGCTGCATTGACCCTGCCCTTAATAAAACACAGTGGACCAACACCAGCAGCTGTTAATAGCTCGTTTAGAGTAGGCAATTGAGCACAGTAATTTACAGTAACTTCTTTTTTATTGTATATTAATTTATACTATTTATGTATCTATTTATTTACTTATATAATATATATGTATGTGTGTATATGTATCTATTTTTGCACCCCCTACTGATGGTACCTCAAGAGCCTGTAACAGTGAATTTCTCCAATGTGAGATTAATAATACCATGTTCAGTAAACAATTTACCAGTGGTTTTGGCATGGTGAGCAGGTGCCAGGTCGTGCTGAAAAATGAAAATCTTCATCTCCATAAAGCTTTTCAGCAAATGAAAGCATGAAGAGCTCCAAAATCTCCTGATAGCTAGCTGCATTGACCCTGCCCTTGACAAAACACAGTGGACCAACACCAGCAGCTGACATGGCACCCCAGACCATCACGGACTGTGGGTACTTGACGCTAGACTTCAGGCATTCTGGCACTTCCTTCTCCCCAGTCTTCCTCCAGACTCGGACACCTTAATTTCCGAATGACATGCTTTCATCCGAAAAAAGTACTTTGGACCACTGAGCAACAGTCCAGTGCTGCCCAGGTCAGGCGCTTCTGCCGCTGTTTCTGGTTCAAAAGTGGCTTGACCTGGGGAATGCGGCACCTGTAGCCCAGTCCACTGCTGCCACAGGTCCCCCAAGATCTGGAATCGGCCCTTCTCCACAATCTTCCTCAGGGTCCAGTCACCTCTTCTGGTTGTGCAGTGTTTTCTGCCACACTTTTTCCTTCCCACAGACGTGGCTTGATACAGCACTCTGGAAACAGCCTATTCGCTCAGAGATTTCTTTGTGTCTTACCCTCTTGCTTGAGGGTGTCAATGATGGCCTTCTGGACAGCAGTTAGGTCGGCAGTCTTACCCATGATTGCGGTTTTGAGTAATGAACCAGGCTGAGAGTTTTTAAAAGCCTCAGGAATCTTTTGCAGGTGTTTAGAGTTAATTGGTTGATTCAGATGATTAGGTTAATAGCTCGTTTAGAGTATCTTTTCATGATATGCTAATTTTTTGAGATAGGGATTTTGGGTTTTCATGAGCTGTATGCCAAAATCAGCAGTATTAAAACAATAAAAGACCTGAAATATTTCAGTTGGTGTGCAATGAATCTAAACTATATGAAAGTTTAATTTTTATCAGTACATTACAGAAAATAATGAACTTTATCACAATATGCTAATTTTTTGAGGACTAATACATTATAGAAATATATATATAGAGAGAGAGAGAGAGAGAGATACAGACACTCCCCGACTTGCGTTCATCCGTTAAAAGATCCGTTAAAGAAAAAAGTCAAATTTTGAGTTTAGACGTACCTATGTAGTACGCTGACATAATGACACTGGGTCCATTGTTTACAAACGACAGACTGAACGTGCCCCTCCTTCTTCTCAATTCAGTTATAGTATATATAGCGTGCTACCCTTGTGGTAAGACGTCCTCTCCGTGATCTTTGCGTTTACCCTGTTTTGCGGACTTTTGTAGCCCTAAGCAAATATGGTTGGGTCAGAAGCATAAGCCTACTAGCATGGGTGCAAGTCTCATACATAGATGAATTAACTATCTGCTCGAATTGGCACAATCTACCATGCATACTCAGTTAAGCAAAGAGAGTTGTAAAATGAATGAAACCCCGAATCCAGAAAAGAACTCCCCGCTCTGCTGGTGAATCACATCAGTGCAGGCTGAGTACTAAACGAGTATTCAATGGCGCCCTTGCTCACTTGAAAGACCGAAAGTCCATATAACCTGCGCTTTATCTCAAAAGCACAAGCAAGGAAACTATTTTCGGTGTCGAGCGCCTCACATATTGTAAGCGTTGATTGGTGGTTTTAAGCTTCATGTAAAGTGACTTGGCTCAGCTTCATGTAAAGTGACCATACGTCGACTATCGAAATCAGTTACAAGCAGAAAGATCGCATCATAGAGAAGGTTAAAGGTTATATTTGATGAGTGAATTTGATTAAAATGTATCTATTTGAAATTATTTTGCTTGAATTTAATTTATTCGAAATTAATGTTGATATTAGTTTACAATGTTATGTTTATAATAATTGATTTAGGGGTGTTTTAATGAGATACGGTAATGGTATTTATGGATGTATAGTGCAGTACGAGCGTCATACGCCACTGTAACAACTTGCGTTCGGCCTTCCGGAACCAATTAAAAATGTAAGTCGGGGAGTGTCTGTATATAAAATCGATAAATATCAAGGTACAAAATTAAAGTTTTTACCTAATCATTACTACATTATATAAGAACATAGAAGTGTGACGTAATTAACTTTCACCCAGAATGCAGGAGGCAGTGCAAGATGGCACAGAGTGGATTTATTATTCAAAGGAGAAGCACTTATGCAGAGCGTACACACCTTAAATACAATACTGATGACGAAGAAAAACACAAACATTAAGCACTGGAACCAGGAGCCAGAAAAAAAACACAAGGAAGCAGAGACGTGATGTGAGACAATCTTCTGGCGCAGAGGTGAGCATGCTTGTGTTTATCGGGAGTAGATGAAAAGAGTGAATTCAGGTGTGAACTACTGCAATCAGCCCGAGCAGCTCAGCCACACCCCTCAGCCAGAGTGGGGAGAGTGAGAGAACACAGCCGTCAAAATAAAAGTCCCCCAAAAACACAGACCACAACAAAAAGAACATAAAAGAACATGAAGTATAATAAATTGGATAAACAAAACAAAGGATAAACATGCTCCAGCACAGTACATAAAAATCTCACACACAAACATTCTAAACATTAACTTAGGTATTGTACTGGAATAATAATGGGAAAAGGCTTTAATACTACAGTGCTTTACAACAGTTCAGATCAGGGGTGCTCACTCCTGTTCCTGGAGATCTACCTTCCAGAAGGCATTCGCTCCAACCCTAATCATGCCCACCTAACCATCCAATCATCTAATCAAGACCTGACTGGATCTTACATGTCACATGGGCCACATGAGGGTTGGAGATAAAGTCATCTGGAAGGTAGATCTCCAGGAGCAGGATTGAGCACCCCTGGTTCAGATGATTATTCCTCTTCAGGCACTTCAGTGGAAACTGTCGTTTTTTTTCAGGTGAAAGTCTTATTTTTTTCAGAAGAGACATCAAACGTCATTACCTTTTTCTAGCACTTAGCCAGCACAGCGTTTGAGTGGCATCATAGAGCTTAAACTGGTAATTAAAACACACAAAAAAGAGGCTCATTGACAACTTGTGCGTGCATAAGGAAAAAGGGGCGGGACATCAGCTCAACCAAGCAGGAGAAAGAACAGCCATTGGCTGAATTTGAATCGTGTGCTGGTTACTCAGCCTTTTAAGGTACTTACTTTGAGTTTACCATGTCTTCTTAGCAGAGTTATAATCTTACAATTGTTTATGCAAGGTTAAAAGCCTGAGCCAAAAGATAACGTTGCAATCAGCACACTCGAAAAACTCATGAAACAACAGTAACTGTCCTTTACACAAAAAGCATTATGAGTGCTCCATAATAGCCAATGGGAAGGAGCTGCGTCATCCCTCCTAGCCAATGGGTGGCCAGCGGAGTGGCATGTTGTAAGATAGTTAATGGGAGAGCAGCTCGTGCATTGTTTGAATGGCGCGTTTTATAAGGACAACTTGTTTCGTATAGAGACAAAAAATTTTGGAAAATGTTTTTCGTAACCTGGATTTTTCATTTGCTGGGACTATCGTAAGGTGAGGTACCATTGTAATTTTTATTTATATACACACACATACACAAAATATTTCTACTGATAGGGATACAGGGATCACACACCTTCCGCGGTTAATTGGGACAGATCCCCACGCGACCATTGAAATCCGAGAAGTAGGATCACCCCCCACCCCCGACTGATGTACATGTGTATATAATAATAATAAATACATATCCGATGCTATACATGCTAATAACAACAATTAAATATTGAAAAAATAACACAAGATGAAAATAAAATATAAATACAGACGCTCCCCAACTTACCAACATTCGTTTTGCATCCGGAGACCAATGTCAAAAGTGAAAGTGAAATGAAATTGAAGCACAAGTCGAAATAGAAATGGAATAAAATCTACTGAACGATAAATCCTAAATAGAAGTATAAAATATGATTAAACATTATCCTGAGGTACACTTAATACTAGGCTAAAACAGAGGGGGTGTGGCTGCACAGACGCACACAGATGCAACAACGTTTTGATGGGAGATCTTGGGTTGTTTTTTGTCGTGTTGGTTTGGGGGGGGGGGTTTGCATACTTGGCCATTTTTGCGTCACATTTTCCTTAACTTTTCCACCCATTTTTCCTTAATTTCCTTATTTTTTAATTCGATGAATATTTATTTGTTTTTTAAGAAACCGCGATGCACTGAAACCGCATCAATTGAAGCACGAAGTAGTAAGGGGTCCCTGTACTCTTAAATGGGGAAGTGTACAGTACTATGGTAAGGGATCAGGTTGGTTCAATCCAAACAAAATCAGTCTACCTGTCACACTGAATAGATCTGATATGGTTTTGATGTTAAAATCATGAACATACAGAATATGCTTAATGTTTAACAAAATTCCAGAATTTCCTATTTTTTATTTTTTGCGTAATATATAGTATTCTGATGTCCCTTGCTAAAGGGTTGTGACAGGAAGGGCATCCGACGTAAAAACCTATGCCAAATCAAATGTGCGAATCAGATGATTCGCTGTGGCGATTCCCGAGAAAGGGAAAAAGCCGAAAGGAAAGTTTTTTTATATAGTATTCTGATAATCCCAAAACCTTCCCTTGTTGTTTCACTGCCATGTTTATCACAACTGTGACCTATTCTAAATATACTGCATGCATTTTTTTCATTTGTGCTGCATTTCTAAGCAGCCATTTTCATGTAGTTTCTTTGGGTTTAGTTATTAGCTTGAAACTGGTATTTTATCAAAAATCTGTTTTTTCCTACTCATAAATATGGGTCAATTACCTTGGGACACACCTTAAAAAAAGTAATAAAAAATGTAAACTATTTACTAGACATGGTTCTGTTTAGTTATAAATAATCTATGCATTCCATCTTTTCATTTCCTCTATTTTTCATAGGTCTATGAGAATTTTGCAGAAAAAAATTGAAATTTACCTTTCAGCTGACTCTGGGTCAAAACATGTTCTCGTGACATCAGTAATCTCTGGATCACAGCAGTCACCACCATCATAGTCATAGTGGACAGTGTTGCACTCTGGCTGACACCTCCCATCACCCCTCATCCAGCTGTAGCAGGTGCTTGGATGCAGACAGTCACCCCCATCATGGCCTGTGAGTGGATGATTACACTCCCGGTCACAGTGATTATCTCCCACCTTGTTCACATGGCAGTTGCTGAGCACAAGGCGTCTCTGAAGTGAGGAGTTGTAGACATTAACTACACTTAATCCCAGTGTCAGGTTGTATGGTTCAAAAGCCTCTTTCAGTGCTTGTTTCTGGAATAGTATCTGCTTCTCTGACACAGTGGGATTGCTACCATCGGCACTGTACACATTCACCACGCGGTATCTTAGCCTTTTGGCAGCCCGCAGTTCCCAGTTTTGGCTGTAGCTCATAACAACATCTGGATTATCACAAACAGTCACCCCACAAGGAGGAGGCAGAACAGGTGAAACCAGCTCCTGCTGTGGTGCTGGCAAGGTTACAATGGCTGGGTGGTGGCGGTCTTTGTATGGCACCAGTTGTTTGTCCATTGTGGAAAAATTGGCCCAGAGCTCTAGCAGGGGGTTCTGTTTCTTTAAATGCCACCGGTCACTTTTAAAAATCTCCTTCCTACCACGAGCATGATTCCACAGGACGATACCACCTAGATAACCTCGAAAACCTTGGTCAGAGTTAAAGAGGTTACCTCCCAGCAAAAAAGTGCGGCAGTTCTTGACAAATGGGCTGTACAGATCACCAGACTGCCGTGTGCTCTCTCTGATCTTGGCTCCATCTATAATTAGAGCCATCCGGTGGCCATCATACCTGATTACTACATGAGTCCAGGCACCTGGCTGGTAATGCTGACGTCCAATGAGAGTAGTGGATCGCTGAGCACGATCTGTACGTAGAGTAAAGAAGAAGCAGCTATCTTTCTTCCCCGTGGGCTTAAAAGTCCGGATACCAACAGACCACCCTTTTTCACTGTGGATGGAGCAGTTGTCAAACACTCCTTTATTTAAAAAAAAAAAAAGGGGGGGGGGCAGGATAACGTTTACATAATTATTTATTTTGGGATTATAAAAGGCTTATCCTTTGCCTGTGCTTCCAAAAAGATTTAAGAGTTTAACTGAACTGAATAACTACTTCAAGCTACTATTTGTACAGAGCAGTCTGGCACCCAGATGTTCCAACAGAGGGACAGAGAAAGGCCAGGGAACCCCTTCAGCCACTCTATGGTGCACTGACATGAAAACAGACCATGTGCTAAAAGGTTCCATTGTTAAGTTGACAATTCTTAACGCTCACTCATTCATTTGTTGATAGGTTTAATCCTGTTTGAGCGACAATAAGGCTGGAGCCTATATCATCCAACACTTGAAAAAGGCAGGGAACACCTTGCCAGACTCTTGTAAGGACAACACACAGCCATTCACACTCACACCTGGGGCAGTTTGGCACAGCCAATCATCCTAATATGCATGCCTTTAAGCTGTGGGAGGAAACCAGAGTACTCAGAGGTATCCCATGCAAGTACGGAATTAACATGCAAACCCCACACAAACACCCTCATCAAGCCTGTGACTCAAAAGCTTCTTGCTGTGAGGCAGACATGCTGAGCAGTACGTTATCATACCGCTTGTAAGCCTAAATAATGCATCATAAATGATACAAGGTAGATACAAGCCAAGATGTTAATTTTTTACAAATTCCAGTGGGACTATTGCACACTTGTAATGTTTGCCTACATGCATTTAATTCCTTCTACCTTATTTACAGTATCAGCTTGTTTAGACAGAGCTGGCTTAAAGGGTGGACAAAATATACTCAAGTAAAAAAATCATACATTATTTCAATACATTACGAACTTCATTATCCAGTTCTGTAATTTTAATCATATCATCCAATAACCAATATAAACATGTTTTGTATTTAACCTGCTATTCATGTGGTTTTATGCCTAGTGGATGGGATGATTTATTACATCCAAGACTATTTGTGTGTGTGTGTGTGTGTGTGTGTGTGTGTGTGTGCGTGTGTGTGTGTGTGTGTGTGTGTGTGCGCATTGAAGGATATAAACTGTAAATACACTTTCAGTTTTGGTAAAAAAAATAATAATAAAAAAAAGGAAAGAAAGCAATTAAGTTGCTCTTTTTTACAATTACATTTATCACAAAAAAATGTAATTTCTTTTTGAATTTCCCTCAGGGGATTAATAATGTCATCTATCTGTCTTGATATCTATCCATCACAATGGATCAAGTACATTAATTTACACTGAATAATGGGTGGTTAACAGTAATTAAGTAAGTAAATATTTCTCCAAACGCTCTCAAATTCATATTTAAAATTTGAGAGTTCATCTTTTTTATTTAATATAAAAAAAACCTCTCTCCCTATACATCAAAATCAAGTGAAAATGTACTTATGAAAATTCACATACTACACACCATTGAAAAATTATGCAAATGCAACATACAGTACCTACCTGCAATAACGCCCGGATTGTTCTGACCTCCTTCTGGCTTCAGCCACAGTTCCAGTGTGAAGCTGGAGCGAGGAAGCTCCACCTGGGCTGCTGGATTCACCTTCAACTGCTCCCTCTGACTAAAGTACAGTGCCGTCATCCACTTCGGGGCGACACTGTGGATCTTGGCACGCAACAAGTCTGCTGGTCTGTTCTTTCCCTCTACCTCCCTGGAGTAGTCCTCGTTGCCTTCTTCTAAGTGCTTGTTTCCTACTTTCATGAGCTTAACAGCACTACGGTGCACTCGTCTTGTTGAAGAGGAGCTATCCTTGCTTTCCATCCATGTCCCTGTGCTTTGGAGTCCTGCCATGGCTGATGCTGCTTTGGCAGCTTCACTGCTTGAATTTGTCATTTTCAGTGAGAAAATCTTAGTGGAGTTGTCAACATGTGAAGATTCTCGGAATTTTTTCGGTTTAAAATGCAGCTTTTGTTTTGACCTTAGCGGCAAAACATTAACTTTACTTTCTTGGCTTCCACTGCCCCATAAATCAGAATAGGAGGAGAGCCGTGCTCCATTTCCTACAAGTAGTGAATTACCACCGTGTTTTTCTACCTTATCACTTTCATCACACATTCCAGGGAAACTACTTCTGTCCAAACTGAATTTACCTGAGCCGAAGCCTGCGTTCAGCCATGATTGCAGATAGGTGTCTGGGAAGCGGGTGTACTTCCCAGGCCTGCCAGCCAGAAGATAGTGTCGGGCTGCTGGGACACCAAGGCTGATGGAACCACACTGCTCTTCAACGGCCCATTTTTTGGCCTTGTTCAACAGCAGATTCTGCTTCTGGCTCAGAGTATGATCTGACAGAGCTGTGTTTAGCAGCCACATGTGGATTATAAGAATGATATCCAGGAATCTGATAAGCATCATGACATTAGTTCCCCAGCATAATTAAGTTATCCAATCAAGAATGATCAGTATGAAGACCGGATTTGTGTTTGTGTTAAAGATTAGGATGCAAAATAAGAGATGGATAATATGAACTTAATGCTACTAAATGTCATGTGCCACAAAAAAAAAAAAAAAAAAAAAAAAAAAAAAACTACTCGACTGATGTGCTATTAGTTGAAGCCATGATAAATATTACTATGAAGGTAATTTTGTGTTAATTTTTACAGACTCCTCGTTGAAAATATGTGGATTTAATTTTTCCCCTGATTATCAAGCAAAATAATTAATAATAAATAATAACCAGTTGTTGCAGCGTGATAATCAATACAGCCTTCAATTTTATTTCTGACGCGATTTCCTTCTTCTATTCAAAGCAGTTCCACGTGATTATCTTCTATTTAAAAAATACAGTAGACTGTATATATAATTCCCATAATTCCTTGCGGCTTTTACAAACTTATGGAGCGCTCGCGCGCAATACAGGTCACCTGTTGTGGTGCAGCCTCACGTGCGTCAGAAGGAAATTCGACCGCGGTGTTAAAAGTGCTAAAATCAAGACAAACACTGGCTGTTAGCTTAAAAAGAAAGAAAGAAATATGATTTTTCTATCGACCATAAGAGAGATATTAGGTTACACCTAGTAAGTTCTTACCTCCCTTCCACCGGGTTCACCACAGCTCTGTGAAATTAAACCAAAAAGTAAACATTTCATTTATCTCCTCAGAAAAGTAGTCTTAAAGCTTCGCCTTGCTTTCTTTATCCACTCAATAGAATCCTGTACTCATACAGGACGCAGACAAATACACTTTCTTCATCATCATCATCATCATCATCGCTCTCTCTCTCTCTCTCTCTCTCGCTCTCTCTCTGAAAGGGCACGCGCGTGATTGTCAGGCTATCCGACAGCAAACCGTCGACTTTTAAAATATGAAGGATGAGGTTTCCAAAGACAATACCCTTTTCAGGAGCAGTGGGTTTGCCCGTCAGCTGCCGAATTTCCTGTATACAGTATTGCGCTTGTTTCCATTCCAACCACTCAGCTCTCCCTCAGGTTTTTCTCCTCATCAACCTCAAACTCGTGCGCTTATTTGCTTTTATCGGTTTCCACCGGTGTGACGTAGCAAAGACGCGCCCCCTCCTGACCCGAGCACCCACCCATGTCTCACACTTTCACTGAGGAAAACAGGCGCGCGTTCAGCACGGATTCCCACCAACAACTCTCTCTCTCTCTCTCTCTCTGTGTGTGTGTGTGTGTGTGTGTGAGTGCTTTGCTGAGGTACACAATCTTCTGGGGTGATCCTGATCCCTCTGCTCCATCTCTCTCTCTCTGTCCTCTCTCTCTCTGTGTGTGTGTGTGTGTGTGTGCTTTGCTGAGGTACACAATCTTCTGGGGTGATCCTGATCCCTCTGCCCCATCTCTCTCTCTCTCTCGCTCTCTCTCTCTCTGTGTGTGTGTGTGTGTGTGTGCTTTGCTGAGGTACACAATCTTCTGGGGTGATCCTGATCCCTCTGCTCCATCTCTCTCTCTCTCCTCTCTCTCTCCTCTCTGTGTGTGTGTGTGTGTGAGTGCTTTGCTGAGGTACACAATCTTCTGGGGTGATCCTGATCCCTCTGCCCCATCTCTCTCTCTCCTCTCTCTCTCTCTCTCTCTCTGCCTCTCTCTCTCTGTGTGTGTGTGAGTGCTTTGCTGAGGTACACAATCTTCTGGGGTGATCCTGATCCCTCTGCCCCATCTCTCTCTCTCTCTCTACTTCTCTCAAATGGTGCATGGTGCACACCACATCTGGATGACATGTCTGTCTTCCTTTCAGCTTTTTCCCTTTTACTCGGTAGTCGCCACAGCAAATCATCTGATTCGCACGTTTGATTTGGCAGAGGTTTTTACGTCGGATGCCTTTCCTGTCACAGCCCTTTTTAGCAAGGGACAGAAACACGCTGATGGCTTTGCAGCTACTCTTTACGAAAGTCAGCAATGGTTCTTTTACATGCCTCTCACCATAGACAGTGACAGACATGGCCCGCCTTTGATAACCCAGTTAGCTACACTGGGGGGGACAGTGACAACCTTGTGGAGAGTGGGACTCGAACCCCCCAACCTTTGGATCAGCGATCCAGCGCCCTATATCACTAGACCACAACTGTCCCTCACATCTGGATGACATGTAAAGTTCAGTATTCTATTGGAATCTATATTCTTATCTTCCTCATCACCTGCAAACCAGATTGTAAAAAAAAGTTGGGACACTATGCAAATGGTGAGTAAAAACTGAATGCAATGATGTGGAAGTATCGAATTTCAATATTTTATTTTGAATAGAACATAGACAACAGTGTCAAAAGTTTAAATATGTTGATTTTACATTTCACGGTGTCAATAAATCTCAAAAAAGTTGGGACGAGGCCATTTTCACCACTGTGAGGCGTCCCCTCTTCTTCTTACAACAGTCTGCAAACGTCTGGGGACCGAGAAGACAAGTTTCTCAAGTTTAGAAATAGGAACGTTGTCCCATTCTTGTCTAATACAGGCCTCGAACTGTTCACCTGCCTTGGGCCTTCTTTGTTGCACCTTCCTCTTTATGCTGAACCAAACGTTCTCTATAGGTGAAAGATCTGGACCGCAGGCTGGCCGTTTCAATACCCGGATCCTTTTCCTCCGCAGCCATGATGTTGTAATTAATGCTGCGTGTGGTCTGGCATTACCATGTTGATAAATGCAAGATCTTCTCTGATCGAGACGAGGTCTGGATGGGAGCAGATGTTGTTCTAGAACAGGGGTCGGGAACCTTTTTTGACTGAGAGAGCCAAAAAAACCCACATACAGTATTTTAAAATCTAATTGTCTGAGAGCCATATATTTTTTAAAATATTGAATACAACTAAATGGAAAAAGAAGACCAACCCTAAACACCTGCATGGTGTTGCTGATAGCGTTGTAGTCTGGTTGATACGTGCTGAGGTTCAGCTTCATGCAGGCGTTTAGGGTTCCATCTGTGAAACATGACCGCAGGTTGGTCTTGATGCTTTTCAGGTGTGAGAAGGACTGCTTGTGTGCGCATGTGGAGAAAAACATGGTCAATACGACAGGACTCACACGCTGCAGTGTTTGGTGTGTGACAGGAAGCGCGTCCCAAGTTCTGATAATCAGCTGGAGTTGAAGTTTTTCCATGTCTGTCCATTTGTGTTTTACTTGCCAGCTCTGCTTGGTTTCATGCAAATGAGCTGATCAAAAACCTATTGACCCAAAAACAACATGCGCAGGCTGTTGCATATAATCCAATAAAATTAGAGTTTCAAGGTATCGGCCCGACCAACACACTGGAGTACAGAAAGGGTTGGCTCTCCGCTGCACGCCACAGTGACAAGTGGCATTGAAAATAGATGTATAGATTAAAATGCATGAAATTTATTTATCTGTTTTTGTTTTATTTGATGGCTTTTTTTCTGTATTTATATTTAAATGACAGTTAAATTATGTATTAGTTATTCTGTTAAGAAAGGCCACCTGATTTATCTGAGAGCCAGATACAGTGATCAAAAGAGTCACATCTGGCTTCCGAAACAGGTTCCCGACCCCTGTTCTAGAACCTGAATGTACCTTTCTGCACTGACAGTGCCTTTCCAGATGTGCAAGCTGCCCATGCCACACACACACTCATGCAACCCCATACCATTACAGCTGCAAGCTTCTGAACTGAGCGCTGATAACAACTTGAGTTGTCCTTGTCCTCTTTCGTCCAGATGACATGGTGTCCCAGTTTTCCATAAAGAACTTTCAATCGTGATTTTTCTGACCTTTGCCATTTTGCCATATTGCTGAGCCTATTCTGTGATTTACTTTACAGTAGCATCCCTGTTTGTGGTGCAGTGTCATTTAAGGACCCGAAGATCACGGGCATCCAGTATGGTTTTTTGGCCTTGACCCTTTACGCACAGAGATTGTTCCAAATTCTCTGAATCTTTGGATGATGTTATGCACTGTATATGATGATAACTTCAAACTCTGCAATTTTTTCCTGGGAAACACCTTTCTGATATTGGTCCACTATCTTTCTGCGCAACATTGTGGAAATTGGTCATTCTCTAACCATCTTTTCTTCTGAGTGACACTGCCACTCTTAGAAGCTCTTTGTATACCCAGTCATGTTGCCAATGGAACTCATCAGTGGTAATTAGTCTTCCAGTTGTTCGTTATAAGTGCAATTGACTTTTCCAGCCTCTTATCGCTACCGGTTCCAACTTTTTTGAGATTTGTTAACACCATGAAATTTAAAATCAACATATTTTCCCCTTAAAATGATACATTTTCTCAAGTTTAAACTTTTGACCTTGTCATCAATGTTCTATTCAGAATCAAATATTGAAATTTGGCACTTCTACATCACTGCATTCAGTTTTCATTCACAAGTTGTATAGTGTCCCAACTTTTTTGGAATCCATTTGTACATCAATAGTACAATAGTAATGTTCTAGAAGTGAAAAGAGTGTCAGACAGAGTGATGAGTCTCAAGTTAGAAATTGAAAGTGTGATGCTCAATGTTGTCAGTGCTTATGCCCCTCAGGCAGGATGTGAGCTAGAAGAAAAGGAGACATTCTGGAGTGACTTAGATGAAGTGATGCAGAGTACCCCCAGAGGTGAAAGAGTGGTCATTGGTGCAGACTTCAATGGACATGTTGGTGCAGGCAACAGAGGGGACGAGGAAGTGATGGGCAGGTTTGGTATCCAGGACAGGAACGCAGAAAGACAGATGTTGATAGATTTTGCAAAAAGGATGGAAATGGCTGTGGTGAATACTTTCTTCCAGAAAAAACAGGAGCATAGGGTGACTTATAAAAGCGGAGGTAGGAGCACACAGGTAGACTACATCTTGTGTAAGCGATGTAATTTGAAGGAGGTCAGTGACTGCAAAGTAGTAGTGGGTGAGAGTGTTGCCAAACAGCATAGGATGGTGGTATGCAGGATGACGCTGATGGTGAGGAAGGTGAAGAAGGCAAAGGCAGAGCAGAAAACAAAGTGGTGGAAGTTGAAAAAGGAAGAGTGTCGGGTTGTCTTCAAAGAGGAGTTGAAACAGGCTTTGGGTGGCCAGGAAGTGCTTCCAAATGACTGGACAACCACAGCAAATGTGATCAGGGAGACAGGTAGGAGAGTACTTGGTGTGTCCTCTGGAAGGAAAGTAGATAAGGAGACTTGGTGTTGGAATGAGGAAGTGCAGGAGTGTGTACAAAGGAAGAGGTTAGCTAAGAAAAAGTGGGACATTGAGAGGACCGAAGAGAGTAAACAGGAGTACAGGGAGACACAGCGTAAGGCGAAAGTAGCAGTGACTAAGGCCAAACAGAGGGCGTATGATGACTTGTATGATAGGTTGGACAGTAAAGAGGGAGAAAATAATCTATACAGGTTGGCACAGCAGAGAAATTGAGATGGGAAGGACATGCAGCAAGTTAGTTTGATAAAGGACAGAGAGGGAAATGTATTGACTGATGACAGAAGTGTGCTGAGAAGATGGAAAGAGTACTATGAAGAGCTGATGAATGAGGAAAATGAGAGAGAAAAAAGAGTAGAAGAGTTGACTATTGAGGAGCAGGATGTAGCAAAGATCAGAAGGCTGAAGTGAGAAGGGCATTGAAGAGGATGAAGAATGGAAAGGCAGTTGGTCCTGATGATATACCTGTGGAGGTATGGAAGTGTCTAGGAATTTCTGACAAGAACATTCAACAAGGTCCTAGAGAGTGAGCAGATGCCGGAGGAGTGGAGGAGAAGTGTGCTGGTGCCCATTTTTAAGAACAAGGGAGACGTGCAGAGTTGCGGCAACTACAGAGGGATAAAGTTGATGAGCCATACGATGAAGTTATGGGAAAGAATAGTGGAAGCTAGACTAAGTGCAGAGGTCAGCATTTGTGAACAACAGTTTGGTTTCATGCCAAGAAAGAGCACCACAGATGCAATGTTTGCTTTGAGGATGTTAATAGAGAAGTACAGAGAAGGTCAGAGGGAACTGCATTGTGATTTTGTGGATCTGGAGAAAGCATATGACAGAGTGCCGAGAGAACTGTGGTATTGCATGAGGAAGTCTAGAGTGGCAGAGAAGTATGTCAGAGTGGTGCAGGACATGTATGAGAGATGTAAGACAGCGGTGAGGTGTGCTGTCGATGTGACCGACGAATTCAAGGTGGAGGTGGGACTGCATCAAGGGTCAGCTCTGAGCCCCTTCTTGTTTGCTATGGTGATGGACAGGCTGACAGACGAGGTAAGACAAGAATCTCCATGGACTATGATGTTTGCAGATGACATTGTGATCTGTATTGAGAGCAGAGAACAAGTGCAGGAAAATCTAGAGAGGTGGAGGTATGCCCTGGAAAGGAGAGGAATGAAGGTTAGCCTCAGAAAATCAGAATACATGTGTGTCAATGAGAAGGACCCAGAAGGAACGGTGATGTTACAGGGAGCAGAGATAACAAAGGTGGAGGATTTTAAGTACTTAGGCTCAACAATCCAGAGCAATGGAGAATGTGGAAAAGAGGTGAAGAAGCGTGTGCAGGCAGGCTGGAATGGTTGGAGAAAAGTGCCCGGTGTAATGTGCGATAGGAGAGTGTCAGCAAGAATGAAGGGAAAAGTGTACAAGACGGTGGTGAGGCCAGCGATGTTGTATGGCTTAGAAACAGTGGCGCTGAGGAAAAGGCAGGAGGCAGAGCCGGAGGTAGCGGAGATGAAAATGTTGAGGTTCTCTCTGGGAGTAACGAGGATGGATAGGATCAGAAATGAGTATATCAGAGGGACAGCCCATGTAAGATGTTTTGGAGAGAAAGTCAGAGAAGCTAGATTGAGATGGTTTGGACATGTACAGAGGAGAGATAGTGAGTATATTGGCAGTAGGATGCTGAGGTTGGAACTACCAGGCAGAAGGCCTCGAGGAAGATCAAAGAAGAGATTTATGGATGTGTTGAAAGGAAGACATGAAGGTTGTTGGAGTCAGAAAAGAAGATGCAGAGGACAGGGTGAGATGGAGGCGGATGATTTGCTGTGGCGACCCCTGAAGGGAGCAGCCGAAAGTAAAAGAAGATTTGTACATCAATAGGCTGTTTGTTTGAGGTGAATACGAGAAAAGATTAACCCGGTTAACCTGGAGTAGTTATCCACACTCATAGATTTTTTTCTTTTGTTTTTTTTTTCTTTTTTTTTTTTTTGCTTATATTTTCCATTTCCTGGAGCAGATCTGGGGTCTCAGGCATAGAGAGTTCTGGTAAACTGTGATGTTGGGATGCTGTCGCTCCTCCACTCTACATGCTCACACAGGTCCATTGACAGTGGAGCAGTGGAGTGGCTGGTTGCCACCAGGGTACCCTCATGTCTGTCTTCCTTATGGTTCTCTTTCTTTTAGTTATGCCAGAATCCCTGCTTGCATTCAGCAATAATAAATACTTCTTTTTCCTTCCACAATAATGGGTATACCTAACAACCTCTCTCTCTCTCTCTCTCTCTCTCTGTGTGTGTGTGTGTGTGTGTGTGTGTGTGTGTGTGTGTGTGTGTGTGTGTGTGTGTGTGTGTGTGTGTGTTTGTGCTTTGCTCAGGTGCACAATCTTCTTCTGTGATGCCACTGATTCTGATCTTTTTACTGTCTTAGTCCTGTGGTCTGTCCTGGTGTTCTGAAGCTAGCTAGAATTCTCATCTTGGAAGCCCCTCCCTCCTGCTGATGAAGATCTATGTGGACATAGATGTGCACTCATAGACTGTGAACATGACATTTCACTGATGATGATACAAAATTCTTTCCCTACACTTTGGAATTAGAGTTGTTGTATAATCAACCATCATTTTGGACAGTAATAAATTTCTCACATACGTATATGGTTTGTATTTCTTTGGTTTCACCCAAATGTAGATGGGTTTTCTTTATTGGGCCTGGTTCCTCTCAAGGTTTTTTCTTCTACTGATGGAGTTTTTCCTTGCCACTGTCGCTGCGGGCGATGCTCATTAGGGATGTTAAAACTCTTTTATACCCCCCATTTCACTGGAGCGCGGCAGACTCGCGGAAGCAAAAATGTCACCATCCTCCAACGTTCCTCAGTCGTTCCGTCATCTTCCGTGTCCTTCCGAATGATTCCGAATGTATTCTCACATTTCCGGTAGGCCAAAATTTTCCTCGAACGTGCTTTTCAACATGTTTAAAAGCACGTTCACGGAATTCCAACAGTATTCCCTTAGGTTCTTCAGTCGTTCCGCAAACGTTCCGTCATTTCCTCAAACGTTCCGTGATCATTCCTTTTATTCCGCCAGTATTCCTTGATTGTTCCGCGAGCCTTCCCCCCCTCTTCTGGATGATCAAAGGCGGCCACAGAATCCCCACAGAATACTCACGGAATACTCACGGAAGGTTTGCGGAATACATGCAGAAAGTTTGCGGAATGGTTGCGGATAACACAGAAGACTTGCGGAACAATCACGGAAGTCACTTCCACTATAAATTATTCCAGTTCATTCACTTTATTTTTTCTGTTTTTCTGTTCATGTAATAAAGTTTTAAAGTTATAATCACTGTGGTTTGGACTTGTGTGCATGGTTTTTAGTCTGGAATGATTTATCATATGTTCAGTTCATTTTCTGTAACCGCTTCATCCTAATTAGGGTCACGGGGAGGCTGGTGCCCATCCCAGCCAACTCAGGGCGAGGGCAGAGTACACCCTGGACAGCTCGCCAGGCCATCTGATTTGCACATTTGATTTGGCATAGGTTTTTACGTCGGATGCCCTTCCTGTCACAACCCTTTAGCAAGGGACAGAAACACGCTGACGGCTTTGCAGCCTACTCTTGTCGAAAGTCAGCAATGATTCTTTTACATGCCTCACACCATAGACAGTGAGAGACATGGCCGGCCTTTGATAACCCAGTTAGCTGCACTGGGGGGACAGTGACAACCTTGTGGAGAGTGGGACTCGAACCCCCAACCTTTGGATCAGCGATCCGGCGCCTTATACCACTAGACCACCACTGCCCCTTGATTTATCATATGTTAAATTTTAAATTTATTCTACATTACAAACATATTGCACATTAGAAACATATGGCAAATTACAAACATGTGAAACTTTTAAATTTATTGTACATTATAAACATATAATAAATTCTAAACATATAGTATGAATGAGAGAACGAGCTTTCTTGGTTGAAACGTGGTTACTCGGGTATTCCTCAGTCATTTCCCAGTCATTCCTTAGTCATTCCGTATTGAATGTGAACGTTCCGCCTGTTCCGCAATCATTCCGTAGCTCTTCCTTCTAAAATGGAGTAGTGCCGTAGTCGTTCCTCAAGTGTTCCTTGCTTTCCGTGAACGTTCCGTGAATTATCTGAAGGTCTTCCTTTGCAATCCGCACTGGTTCCGAAGGTAATCCGAGCGCTTTTACGCATGTATTCCGACATTGTACCGCGGTCTTTCCGTGTCTTTTCAGCACATTTCTTGAACGTTCCGAAGGTACAATTTTCCGTAGGTTTTTAGCCCATTTTCTGTGTAAAAATGCCGAAGCTCCTCTGTAGAGTGTGTTCCGTGCCTTTCCGCCACGATCATTGCATTCCGCGTTCCAGTGAAATGGGGGTATTATACTAAGTAACCTCCTACTTTTACTGTATAAATCTGCATTGTGTCAGTGGGAATTGTAAACAGCGCTATACAACTAAAATTGAATTGAATTGAATTTACATTTCTGTGGCACCATGCAGGAACAAAACAACCCACTACTGTATATGTTGATTTTGCGTGGGAAAACAAGATGTTTTTATTTTTATAAAATTACATTTTATTCTAAAAAGCCAACAAAACTTGAGAAATTGCATGTTTAACTAATACTGTTCTAACAATTTTATAGATTGTACTGTGATGCCAAAAAACCGCAATAGTGCACTGGACCCGCTTTTGATGGTTAACTGGGTTGCCTGGTTCTTGTACGGTGCAACAAATTTGTGTAATCAATACTGCCCTGGTTAAAATGGTTTCCAAGATCATTTTTCTTTTGAGGACACCCCAATCCCCACACAGCTCTAAAGGCCAAAATGCACATAATTTTCCGATTATAAATAAAAAAGCAATAGTTTAACAATCATTATTTCTCATTAAAAAATAACATAAATAAATGAGGTTATTTTATTACAAACAACAATTTCAACAAACAAAATTTTCCTTTAAAGAGTAACTTCAACTTAATATAGTAGAAAAAAACTACTTTCATTCTAAAATAGCAGCAGCCAGACGGTTGTGTCTGTCCCTACAGGACTTGAGTGGAGCTTGAACTTGTGCCAGATTCAAAGTGTCTTCTCAGTAGAATGTCTTCAACTGCAGTACTGAACAGTGATTGATCAGATATTAATATCAAGCATTGCTGCAATGTGTGAGATATCATAGATAACAGATATGAGCCATCCATTGTTTCCTCTCATGTTCTCTTCTCAAACTTGGTTGGATTTCACTAAACATGTGCAGGTATTGTGAGCAATCCATCAGGTGTCCTGGATTCTGGTGATAAAATAGCATGCATAACTGTGTCATATATGCATTTAAAATGAGGCCTCCATCACATCATGAGGACCAAAGTGCAGTGTGTGTTCTGTGTTTAGGGAGGGGCTTCTATTCTAGTGTTTAGAGGTTTAAATTATCTCTCTTATGTTGTTGCTGGATAGCAGCCTGTAAAAAAAAGTATTGTGGAAACAAAATAATCATGCAAATTTAAATATTTAGTAAAGAGGTCTCAACAAAGTGTCAACAAAATCAACACATAATTTTCATGTGTCCTATTAAAAACTATCATGATAACAGAATAAGCACGCGAAAGAGAACTAAGCCTCATGTTAGTGTTTTTTCAAGTTCCAAGTGCAGGAGGTCACCAACCTATGACTTGCGTGACTTATGAGTGTTCGACTTTACAACCTCCCATGACTAAAAACAAAAAATGAATAACTATCGAATATACTTGGGTGTCATTCATGTATGTGAATATCATCAGCCTGGCTGTGCTGTTCGAGCCTATTTGTCAGGATCAAATGTACTAAACCATGTACATGTCTTACATAAGAAAAAGATGAAAGTGAGAGAGATTCAAACATTCATCACAAGAAAAAAAAACCAGCATCAACAGGTTGTTTTCAAATGTTCAGTTTATATACAAAGTTTAAACTAATTTACATTAATGCAGAATTAATGACAAATACTACACGGAGACAAAAAAAATCAAACATACAGAATGTGTGTGTGTGTGTGTGATTTTAGATACAAAAACGGAAAGATAACAAGGAAAGAGAGAATTAAAAAAAAACAGTATTATTGTTATCATCATCATCATCATTACCAATATTATTATTGTTAATAGGAATATTAGTCTTATAAAAAACATTATAAAGCATTTAATGATAGACTGACTCTGCTGCTTGGTGGGAATATCACAGGGTTTTTCACAAAAACTTGTAGAAAGGTACAGTACAGTATACAGTATATACAAGTAGTAATACATGTACAGACCCAACTTATGTCCAAACCGTCTCATGACCTGTTGGTCAGAACCAAATGCCATTGTGAGTCTGACACCACTTTTATTGGCTTGAAACCATGATTGTTACCTCTGCTGATAGTCAAGAAAGGTTATGTATACACCAGCCTGTTTGTTTGTCTGTTCTCTGGATAATGCAGAAGTTACTAGACCAATTTTCACCAAAGTTGGTGGAGGGATGTGGTATGGGCCTAGCAAGACCCTGTAATAATTTGATCTTCAGACTAATTAATGGCTTTTAACAAGCCTTTGTTGAAGGATTTTTCTGGTAGCAGGATTATATAAAAAGTATAACTTTTGGAAGTGATTGTATAGGATCAAATGTAAAACAAAACAAAGAAAATCCTGAATTCTGTATTTAACATGGGCTAAAATGTTCATCTGATGCCCACGATGACGTTCATGATGACTATAGGTAAGGTAAATCTGTTGGGCTTTTTACACCCAAGCCTAGTCGTTCATCAGGCTGGTGCTTATTCCCAGTTTCCATAGTGTGAGGCTACCAGGAGTTCAACTCCTCCTCCATCGCTGGTTACCTTCCCAGTATGTTTACTGGTACCCATTTATATTTATTGGTAGACAGAGGCAAAATTGTGGGAAGGACCTTGCTCAGGGCTCTTAATACATGGGGGTCTAACTAGGAACCATACATGCATGCAACCACATGAGTTTGACACCTCTGACCTACCATCTATTTGAATTGTGTGACTATATCAGGGGCATAATGGCCCAGAAAACATAGCTCCTAGGATCATTAGGGCATGCAAACTCCTCCACCATGATATTCAGAGATATACAGAGATTCAACTAAATGCACATGGCATGGTCATCGATGTCCGTACCTGTGGATTGGCAAACCAGGTGTACGTGTTTTCCTCTTTTGAAAAAGGTGGACCAGAGGATGTTCCAATTAGCATGGAATTACTCTCCACAGCCTACCCAGGAAAGTCTATGCAAGGGCACTGGAGAGGAGGATCCAGGAGGAACAATGTGATTTTCATTCTGGCCGTGTCACTCTCGACCAGCAAAATGGGATTCTATAGGATCCTGGATGGGGCATGGGAGTTTGCCCAATCTGGCCATATGTGTTTTGTGGATTTAAAGAAAGATTTCAACTGTGTCCCTCGGGCTATCTTGTGGGGTGTTCGCCACTGGTACAGTGTACCCGACCCATTGCTACGAACCATTTGGTCTCTGTATCACCAGAGCCAGAGCTTGGTCAGCATTGGTAACAACAGGTCTAATTCCTATCTGGTGAAGGTTGGAGTCCACTAAGGCTATCATCGATTCTGTTCATAATTTTTACGGACAGAATTTCTAGGCAGGGCGGCACGGTGGCATAGTGGTTAGCACATCCACCTCACAGCAAGAATGCCTCGGTTCGATTCCCAGCCTAGGCATTTCTGTGTGGAGTTTTCATGTTCTCTTCATGCTAGCGTGGGTTTCTTCTGGGTACTATGGTTTCCTCCCACAGCCCAGAAACATTCACAGTAAGTTAATTGGTAATTCCAAATTTCCCCTAGGTATGAATGGTTGTGTGAGTGTTGACCCTGTGATGGACTGGCAAGCTGTCCAGAGTGTACAGTATCCTACCCTCTCCCAGAGTCTACTAAGATGGGCACCAGCCTCCCTGTGACCCTAATTAGGATTAAGCAGTTCAAAAAAATGAATGAATTAATGAATTTCATGGCATTGAGGGGTTCTGGTTTGATGATCATCAGATCTTGTCTCTGCTTTTTGCTTGTTTCATCAATCCAGGACCTGCAGCTCTCATTGGAGCAATTTATAGCTGAGCGTGAAGTGGCCAGGATGAGAATCAACACCTCCAAGTCCGAAGCCATGGTTCTCAGCTGAAAAAGGGTGAAATGGACCCTTCAAGTCTGGAATGAGGTCCTGCCCAAAGTGGAGGAGTTCAAGTATCAAGGGGTCTTGTTCATGAGTGAGGGACGGATGGAGCGGGAGATCGACAGGCGGATCGCTGCAGCCTCTGCTGTAAAGAGGAACCTGCACTGTTCTGTCATGGAGAAGAGGGAGCTGAGCCACAAAACAAAGCTCTCAATTTACCAGTCAATCTACGTTCCAACCCTTGGCTATGGTCACAAGCTTTGGGTAGTGACCAAAAGAACAAGATTGCGGAAGTGGCTACAAGTGACTGAAATGAGCATCCTTAGAGATAGGGTGAGAGGCTCGGCCATTCGGAAGTAGCTCTGAGTATAACCTCTGCTACTCTGCATTGAGAAGATCCAGTTGAGATGGCTCGGGCATCTGGTTAGAATGTCCCCTGAATGCCTCCCTGGTGTGGTGCTTCGGGCGTGTCCAACCGGGAAGAGACTTTGGGGTCGACCTAGAACATGCTGGAGGGATTTGTCTCTCAGCTGGTCTTGGAACGCCTCGGTGTCCCACTGGAAGAGCTGAAGGAAGTCGCATGTGAGAGGGACATTTGGACCTCATTGCATAGGCTGATGCCCCGTGACCCACCTTGGATTAAGCGGAGGAAGATGATGATGATGATTATGATGATGATGATGATGAAGATGATGATGATGATGATGATGAGTTTATTTCAACAGCAGTGAAAAGTCATCTTTACAGTCTATTAGTGCACAACTGCGTCCATATAAATCTTTATCAGCAGGAAGGAGGGACTCCCAAGATGAGAACTCCTGTCAGCATGATCATACCAGGACAGACCATGTGACTCAGGAAGCAGAAGGATCAGGATTACCAGCATCCCAGAAGGAGAAGATGTACCTAAACAAAAACAGAGACAGCGACAGAGAGAGAGAGAGAGAGAGAGAGAGAGAGAGAGAGAGAGAGAGAGGTTGTTAGGTTTACTCATAATAGTGTAATGGAAAAGAAGAATTTATTATTGCTGAGTGCAAGCAAGGACTCCAGCATGACTGGCTGTAGCAGGATAACTAAAAGAGAGCGAACCTGAAGGAAGACAGACATGAGACCTGTGACATTGAGGCAATCAGCCATCCCACTGTCATCGAACCTGGGTGAGCATGTAGGGTGGGGGAGTGACAGCATCACCCCACAGATCTGCTCCTTTACATAATAAAAGGTATTAACCAAATGGTCCCCTAAACAAGTCAGTTTTCAGCCTCGTCTGAAAAACAGAGACAGTCTCTATGTCCCGAACATTAACTGGAAGTTTATTCCTTAACTGTGGGCCTTTGTAATAGAAGCTCTGCCTCCTGCAGAGCATTATTCAAGGTATCACTAAGTATCCTGCACCTTTTGATCTAAGCCGGTGTGCTGGATCATAAACAAGACATTTGCTAATATACAGTAATGTGACGCGAGACCATGATGTGCTTTATAGGTTAAAAGTAGTATATTCTATTTGATTCAAAATTTATCTAGGAGCCAGCATAGTGTAAATAAATGCTGCTGCATTCTGGACTAACTGGAGCATGTTTGTGCTTCTATTAGAAGATTACATGTTACAATGATCTAATCTTGAATTAACAAAAGCATGAACAAGTTTTTCTACATCATACAGTGACGTCATATTTCTTATTTTATCAATATTCCTGAGATGAAAGAAGACCACCAGAGTAATATTTTGTATATAAGCTTCAAAAGACCGGCGTCAATAATCACTCCAAGGTCCTGTACTGCTACACATAATGAGACTGAAACACCATGCATATTTAATACATAATCAGAAACCTAATTTCTAGCTGCCCGAGATCTGAGTACAAGTGCTTCTATCTTATCAGAGTTTAAAAGGAGGACGTTGGAAAACATCCAGTGTCTAATGTTCTTTACACATTTTTCAACTTTATTAAGCTGATGTGTCTCATCTGGCTTTGCTGAAATATATAACTTTGTGTCATCAGCACAACAACGAAAGCAAATAGCATGATCACGAATGATATTACCCAAAGAGAGTGTCTATAGAAAGAATAGCAACGGGCCTAGGGCAGAACCTTGTGGAACACCAAATTTACCATTAAAACGTACAGAGAAATCACCATTTACATAGACAAACTGATAACAATCAGTTAAATACAATTTAAACCAGGAGAGGGCTGTTCACTTAACTTCAACAACATTTTCTAATCTCTTAAGGAGAATCGTATGTAATCAATAGTGTCAAAGGCTGCACTAAGCTCAGGTAGCACAAGCAGGGAGACAGCCGTGGTCAGAAGCCACCAGTAGGTCATTTCCCACTTTAACGAGTGCTGAGTCTGTGCTATGATGAGGCCTGAAGCCTGACTGTTACATTTTGTGACTGTTATTCCTACAAAGATATATGGGGCAGTGGTGGTCTAGTGGATAGGGCGCAGGATCGCTGATCCTAAGGTTGGGGGTTCGAGTACCCACAAGGTTGTCACTGTCCCCCCAGTGCAGCTAACTGGGTTATCAAAGGCGGGCCATGTCTCTCACTGTCTATAGTGTGAGGCATGTAAAAGAACCATTGCTAACTTTTGTAAAGAGTAGCTGCAAAGCCGTTGGCGTGTTTCTGTCCCTTGCTAAAGGGTTGTGACAGGAAGGGCATCCGACGTAAAAACCTATGCCAAATCAAATGTGCAAATCAGATGATTCGCTGTGGCGACTCTCGAGAAAGGGAAAAAGCCGAAAGAGAAGATTCCCACAAAGATATGAACAGAACTGCTGCGCTACAGCTTTTTCTAAAATCTTAGATAAAAGGGAGGTTTGATGTTGGTCTATATTTGAACAGTTGATATGGATCGAGATCAGATTTTTTAATCAGACATTTGACAACTGCTAGTTTAAAGGATTTAGGTACATAACCAGTGCTAAGGGAAGAATTTATTACATTTAATAAAGGGTTGATCATTTCTGATAATATTTGCTGAAAGAAACATGGAGGCACTGGATCAAACACACTGGTGGATGATTGATGAGGAAATTGATGAGCTTAGTTCTGTCTTTTGACTGCTACTAAAACTCTCAAGTTTTGAATCTGCTGTTGTTATTTTATTATTTACTGTTTTACTTATTAACATACCTGTCTATAAATTTAAGGAATCATTTTTCCCCCTGATATTTTCAATTTGAACATCAAAAAAGTTCATAAATTCATCACTGCTATAAATTGATGGTTTACATGTTTTATTCATGATCTTTTTAATTCTGCAACAATATTAAATAAGTATTTTGAATTATTTTTGTTATTTTCTATTAGATTTGAGAAATATTTTGCTATAGCAGTTCTAAGGGCTTTTCTGTATTAAAGGAGATTATCCTTCCATTTTAATTGGAAAACCAGTCATTTAGTTTGACATCATTTTTGTTCTAATTTGGGGGTGTTTCTGTTATAGTGTGTGTGGTGCAAAGCTTGGTGGATGTTTCTATCATGTCACACTGGCTCTGCTTAAATTTGGCAAAACGTTGGTGTGCCAGTAAGCTGAGTATCTTGACTAACTATGCTCATATTTCTGGGCAGGAGGTGTGACGATGATATTAGCAATGTCTTCACTAATTTGGTCAGATCCATTATCCAGTAAGAGGTCAGCATGACTTGGCAGGGAGTTACCGGTTATGTTGTCCAGCCAGACTACACAGATTGACCAATCAGCTGCCTGAACACTCAGATGAGTTGATTAAATGAGCAAAGTCAGGTGTGCTGCTGCTTGGTTGAAACAAAAACCTGCAGCCACATGGCCCTTTCTGGCACAAGTTTGACACCCCTGCTCTAGAAGGAAAGTAGATAAGGAGACCTGGTGGTGGAATGAGGAAGTGCAGGAGTGTGTACAGAGAGCGCATGATGACTTGTATGACAGGTTGGACAGTAAGGCGGGAGAAAATGATTTATACAGGTTAGCACAGCAGAGAAATAGAGATGGGAAGGACGTGCAGCAAGTTAAAGTGATTAAGGCTAGAGAGGGAAATGTATTGACTGATGACAGAAGTGTGCTGGGAAGATGGAAAGAATACTTTGAAGAGCTGATGAATGAGGAAAATGAGAGAAAAAAAGAGTAGAAGAGGTGACTGTTGAGGAGCAGGAAGTAACAAAGATTAGTAAAGGAGAAGTGAGGAGGGCATTGAAGAGGATGAAGAGTGGAAAGGCAGTTGGTCCTGATGACATACCGGTGGAGGTATGGAAGTGTCTACAAAGGGTAGCAGTAGATTTTCTGACAAGAATATTCAACACGGTCTTAGAGAGTGAGAGGATGCCAGAGGAATGGAGGAGAAGTCTGCTGGTGCCCATTTTTAAGAACAAGGGAAATTTGTGTAGAGTTGTGGCAATTACAGAGGGATAAAGTTGATAAGCCAGATGATGAAGTTATGGGAAAGAATAGTGAAAGCTAGACTAAGGGCAGAGGTCAACATTTGTGAACAACAGTTTGGTTTCATGCCAAGAAAGAGCACCACAGATGCAGTGTTTGCTTTGAGGATGTTAATAGAGAAGTACAGAGGTCAGAGGGAGAAAGCATATGACAGGGTGCCGAGAGAGGAACTGTGGTATTGCATGAGGAAGTCTGGAGTGGCAGAGAAGTATGTTAGAGTGGTGCAGGACATGTATGGGAGATATAAGACAGTGGCAAGGTGTACTGTCGGTGAGGTAGAAGAATTCAAGGTGGAGATGGGACTGCATCAAGAGTCAGCTCTGAGCCCCTTCTTGTTTGCTATGGTGATGGGTAGGCTGACAGACGAGTTGAGACAAGATTCCCCATGGACTATGATGTTGGCGGGTGACATTGTGATCTGTAGTGAGAGCAGAGAACAAGTGCAGGAAAATCTACAGAGGTGGAGGTATACCCTTGAAAGGAGAGGAATGAAGGTTAGCCTCAGTAAAACAGAATACATGTGTGTGAACGACAAGGACCCAAGAGGAACAGTGAGGTTACAGGGAGCAGAGATAAAGAAGGGAGAGGATTTTAAATAATTAGGCTTAACAATCCAGAGCAATGGAGAGTGTGGAAAAAGAGGTGAAGAAGCGTGTTTAGGCAGGTTGGAATGGTTGGAGAAATGTGTCCGGTGTGATGTGTGATAGAAAGGTATTGGCAAGAATGAAAGAAAAAGTGTACAAGAGGGTATTGAGGCCAGCGATGTTGTGTGGTTTAGAAACAGTGGCCCTGGGGAAAAGACAGGAGACAGAACTGGAGGTTGCAAAGATGAAAATGTTGAAGTTCTCTTTGGGAGTAACGAGGATGGGTGGGATCAGGAATGAGTACATCAAAGGGACAGCACATGTAAGAGGTTTTGGAGACAAAGTCAGAGAGGCTAGATTGAGATGGTTTGGACATGTACAGAGGAGGGATAGTGAGTATATTGGTAGTCGGATGCTGAGGTTGGAACTACCAGGCAGAAGGCCTAGAGGAAGACCAAAGAGAAGATTTATGGATGTGGTGAAGGAGGACATGAAGGTAGTTTGAGTAAGAGTAGAACATGCAGAGGATAGGGTGAGATGGAGACAGATGATTCACTGTGGCGACCCTTGAAGGGAACAGTCAAAAGGAAAAGTAGAAGAAGAAGCCCCGTCACAGTTGCAAATCATTTTTGGATGATTTGGGTGATTCAGATTTCAGACTGAAAGCTCTCATGAAGTTAGATAAAATCATATAAAATCAGGAGGAAATAATTGCAAGCCAGCCATGAATAGTCAGGCTTGCTGCATTTGCTGAGGTTGAAGAGGTGTAAGAAGGTTTATTTCGCACCATGGATTAGCTGAATGCACTGAGCACCATGAAAAAGAGGATAAGAGATTCAAAAATAGCAGAGTAGGCATGTTCTTGTACTTTTATGAAATTATTAAAACAAATCTGTAATCCAATTAACACGAATAATTTATATAGTGAGAAAAGAATGTTTTTTTTTTCTCTCTCATAGCTTTTGAGGTGATTGAAACATGAGCATTTAAGCCTCTGCATTTGCTTGAAAGCTGAACAACTTGAATGTTGCTTACATTGAAAATAGTTGAATGCATTATTCTCTGACCGAATAGAAACATAATCCAAGGTGTAATGATGAGTTTAAAATTGCGAGCACTGCATAACACTGTCGCATATACACATTATATGTTCTATCTGAGCTCATTTTTTGGCTTCTGTCTTGGTGATATCATTATAAGACACGAGGAAATTGGGGACCATTAATCTCCGCTCAAAGTTCATCCTTAAGGGGAGGAAGAACAAACCATAAACTTAATATGCGCAGTGTCATTTTTAGTAAGTAAATTGTTACGGCTTGAGCATACGAATCGGACTCAAAGATGCAGTAGACCATGTACGATGCTTCAACAAGTTTATTTTAGCACAGGGGAAAGCACAATCACTGTAAAAAAATATTAACGGAAAATGGTCGAGCACAAGGCAGGATACCAGGAGTCCGAGAGATCACAGGGAAAACGGAATCACAAGTTCATGCTAATTAGGGTTGTGGGGAGGCCAATCTGCACAGGTTGTCACTACCCCCTCCTGCCTTGTGCACAAACTGGGTTATCAAAGACCTGCCATGCCTCTCACTGTCTATGGTGGGAGGTTCATGTAAAAGAACGATTGCTGAT
The DNA here is from genome assembly GCA_024760905.1 of Plotosus lineatus. Classification (NCBI taxonomy): domain Eukaryota; kingdom Metazoa; phylum Chordata; class Actinopteri; order Siluriformes; family Plotosidae; genus Plotosus; species Plotosus lineatus. Next base: position 7,206,024 of record CM045731.1, on the reverse strand, counting down.
TTTTGACAAGAGGAGCTGCATAGCCATCAGAGTGTTTCTACCCTGTGATGGCCTGGTGAGGTATCCAGGGTGTACTCTGCCCTTTCCTGGAGTCGGCTGGGAAGGGTGCCAGCCTCCCCGTGACCCTAATTAGGATTAAGTCGTTACAGAAAATGAGCTTTGATGATGAGTTTGATGTTATCATCTAAAATATAGTTGTTAAAATATAAAACAATGATGAAAAAAAATTGAGTACACCTTTCTCAATGTTTCTTGGACAATGATGCATGCTTTGTAAGTAAAATATTATTTGAAGAGACTTTCTTTCTGGTATGAAATACTAGTATGTATTGAAAATACACATCATCTTAGCTGTCCAATCAAAACCCAGTAGACTGGGAATGATATTGTTACCAGCCCACGTTTGATAGGAGCATGAGAGTCTCAAAAAAGTGAAACCTTTCAAAATGACAGACATCACAACTGGGTCCTCATTAGCGTCCATGTGCTAATAGGGGAGCTGTACGCATTTGTTCAAAAAGTGCGACCTTTGGCTTTGGTGTCCCAGTTATTTTTGTGAATTATCACGCACAAAAACATTAATTCATTTTCTGAACCACTTAATCTTAATGTCATGGGGAGACTGGCACCCATCTCAGCCGACCCCAGGCGAGGTACACCCTGGACAGCTCATCAGGCCATTGCAGGGCCGACACTCACACAAACATTCATACTCACTCTCATACCTCGGGCGATTTGGAGCAGCAATTAGCCTACTGTACGTTTTCGGACTGTGGAAGGAAACCGAAGTACTCGGAGGAAACCCACACAACCATGGGGAGAACATGTAAACACTACACAGAAATGCCTGAGCTGAGAATCAAACTCAAGACCTATTTGTTGTGAGGAGGGCGTGCGAACCTTTACGCCACCGTCCCGCCTGCACAAAACAACTGATTGTTTTCCCTTCAAATTGGGCACTGTAATTCTTTGCAAAAAGGAGATATATTGATACGGATGTTTGGTAAAAAACAAAAATATTGTTGACATGCATTTCTAGTGAAAAGACTTTTATTTTATGTGTGGTTTAAATTTTAGAATTGCTTGGAAATTTTGATGATTGCTAAAAATATGACAGGAAAATTTGGTGTATTAAGAAATACTTTGTGTGAAATTCTAAGAAAAATAAAATTTCCAACAAGTTCAGTTTCTCTTATTTAACTGTAGTTTATGTATGGAAATATCTTAGATATTGTGAAACATGTTGAAAAGACATGATTTTAGGAAATTTTGATTATTAATTACAGTATTCGCAATTAGGGGGCCAGCCAGTGGTGGCCTGATGGTAAGGTGATGATTCACTGATCCCAAGGTTAGAGGTTCAAGCATGACTCTGAACAGGTGGTCACACACCCCCCCACACACACCCCCACATCCCAGTGCGGCTAACTGGGCTATCTAAAGCCGCCCATGTTTCTCACTGTCTGTGCTGTGAGTTTAATCTAAGTAAACCATTTCTGAGTTTCGTCAGGAGTAGCTGCATAGCCGTCAGCATGTTTCTGCCCTGCGATGGCCTGGAGAGAGGTTCAGGGTGTACTCTGCCCTCGCCCGAGTCGGCTGAGATGGGCACCAGCCCCCCTGCGACCCTAATTAGGATTACGTGATTCACAAAATGAATGAATGAATGAATAATATGACAATGCACAAACAAACAAAACAAAACAAACAAACAAATGGTCTTTGCTAAGACGTGATAGTTATACAGTGACTGAATTACTGTACATTTCACAGAGAATCAAAAGCAGTAAATTATTACAAACAGTAAATGTAGCAAAAAAAAAAAAGTCCTTTTTTTATTTTATTTTTAATTTTTTACATATGTTCAAGAAAAAAAAAACATAACTCTGCATGTGTTGATAATGGATTTTCTTTTGGTCAGTAGGGGGCATCATTACATGAAAAAAACACTTCATCTTGAATATATTTAAATGTTTATAAAGACAAGGCAGCGGTGGCCTGGCAATCTCAACAGATTGTCAGTGTCTCGCCCAGTGCAGCCAACCGAGTTATCAAAGGCGGACCATCTCTCTCATTGTCTATGGTGAGAGGTTCATGTAAAAGAACCATTGCTGACTTTCGTCAAGAGGAGCTGCAAAGCCGTCAGCGTGTTTCTGCCCTGCGATAACCTAGACAGCTGTCCAGGGTGTACTCTGCCCTTGCCCAGAGCCAGCTGACCCACGACCCTACTTAGGAGAAGAGAATGAATATTTATAAAGACTCACATTTTTGTAATGATCAGAGTGATTGATAAGTTATACACAGTACACAGTATCTCAATTATTAAAAATGCCCCATAAAAAGTACAGTATTCTATTAAATATGACATCATATTACAGATCACATATCTAGTCAAGCTGTAGTTTTTCACTTCGCTTTTAAGAAGTCAAGAATACTTGACTGACAATAAAGTTAATCATTAATTTAAGGGTTAAATGGTTGGTCACTGCTTTACATAAAACAGTGAATATAAATCACTGGGAAAATACATTTACAAGCTGATTTCATTTCAAAGGCAAATTACATCCTCTACTCCAAGGGTGGCCAACCCGCGGCTCCCGAACCACATGCGGCTCTTTGCCTGGTTTCATGCGGCTCTACATTTCATATCAAAGTTTATGTTTTTTTAATGTGCGTGTTCGCTTTGCTTGAGTTCAATATGGTATTTTCGTTAAATGCTTATGTGCGTGAGATGAAAATAATACAAAGCTCCCCAGTATGGTCGAGATCATTTCAGTAAACAATTTGTGTCATGTTAGCTCTTAATGACAGGACATTTTTAACAGAGTAGGAGGGGTTTATGTTTTTTTTGTTTAACATAATAGCGAGCCATCCTGCCTTATACGTCAGGCGTCATTTGGTGAATTTTTCAAAACTTCAACTCTTCAGCGCCACTTCAGCTCACTGCATGCTGACTTCGACCAGGAATTTCCACAAAGGACTGAACTTCGCAAGCACACGCTGTTCACTTTGAAAAGTCAGCCAGAGAAGCACATACAGTTTTTACAAAAATTTACAAAGCGCTCAGAGACCTTAACGCTTGCATTGCATCAACTGGCTTGGAACATTACACCGGCCCAAACGCCACACAATGAAGAAGAGTTGGTTAAAAAATTCCCTCAGTGATGTTGTTGAAATCTTGCCTCCTGAAAATGACAAACTAAAATGCGTGGTATCGGACGTCCAACTGTCTCGCCGTACTGTTGAACGCAGATAATGGGACATTAACACGGCTACTGAATCACAGCTACACTCTGACCTTCAAAGATGTGAGAATTTTCTGAGAATGTTGGTGTGTGAATTTAAAATAAATCTGGCTGAGCAGAGGTGTTTGTGTGTGTGTGTGTGTGTGTGTGTGAGAGAGAGAGAGAGAGAGAGAGAGAGAGAGAGAGAGAGAGAGAGAGAGAGAGAGGGATGGGTGATGTTCACGTGGCTCTTTGTGGTAATACTGTATAAAATGTGTCTCTTGGTCTCTGACTGGTTGGCCACTCCTGCTTTACTCAGTACTCAGTTACTGCCATGAAATGAAAGGGGAAAATTAGAGCTATCTATAATCTATAATATATAATTTAATATATAATTATATAATCTATAATTTATCTGGGAACTTTGTTACAGAAGGCAACCAATGAACAGTGTGTTGTATGCAAGAAGTTCTAAGAAAGGCAGAGAACTGAAAATCAACCAGAAGAGTGATCATCTGGTCTGGTGGTAATAGCTGCTGGCGACGCCAAGCCTGTGTGGGGGTACCACCGGAAGTCGCCAAAACCCATAATCATTGAAGTAACCTGGCCTGGTCAGTGGCTGAGGAGGACCAGAATCACTATCAGTCCATATCTGCCTTTGAAGAAACTGGGCCACCATGAGAGCATTAGGCTGGCCCAGGTAGGTTAGTTCAACTAACTTTATTATTCCTTATAATACAGTAAATCTGTCTAGTTTAATAAATATGTTTTCTTTTTATCAAAGGATATATAACACTCACAAACAAGAAGGATCTAGAGTAAACCACATTGTGCTGGATTTTTATTTCGGTAATATTATTTACCAACATGATAACATAGTGGTGTATTGGGTGGCATAGCTGTCTTACAGCTCAGGGCTCTCTGGGGTCATTACTGTCACTGTGGACCTTTGTATGTTCTCTTTGGAACCAAGGTTTCCACTGGATTCTATGGACTTACTCCTCATTTCAAAAACATGCTCGGAAATTAACTTGCTGCACAAAATCAGAATCCTTTATTGATCACAGAGAAAATTGTGTCCAAAATGTCCCTAGATGGAAATATAGTATGTCTGTAATGCATGGGTCAATAACCAAGGTGTATTTCTGCCTCATGTATATTTTGTCCAAGATATGTCCAAAAAAAGCCCCGGGTCAACGCCAAGATAACTTGAAGAACACTGGACAGGATAAATACGTTCATCCATTTTTTTCTATTTTACGTTTTTTTTTTCCCAAAAAAAAAAAAAAAAGTCAAATTTTGAGTTTAGATGTACCTACGGAGGACGCTGATGTAATGACTCAATGAAGATGCGTCCATTGTTTACAAACGACAGACTTAGTGCTCCTCCTTCCCAGTTCAGTTTTTATATACTAGTATATAAAATAGTATAAATATATATATAAGTATTTTATAGTATATATATATATATATATAAGGGGCAGTGGTGGTCTAGTGCTATAGGGCGCTGGATCGCTGATCCAAAGGTTGGGGGTTTGAGTCCCACTTTCCACAAGGTTGTCACTGTCCCCCCCCAGTGCGGCTAACTGGGTTATCAAAGGCGGGCCATGTCTCTCACTGTCTATGGTGAGAGGCATGTAAAAGAACCATTGCTGACTTTCGTAAAGAGTAGCTGCAAAGCTGTCAGCGTGTTTCTGTCCCTTGCTATAGGGTTGTGACAGGAAGGGCATCCGACGTAAAAACCTCTGACAAAATCAAGCGTGCGAATCAGATGATTCGCTGTGGCGACTCCCAAGGGAAAAAGCCGAAAGGAAGACAGAGATATATATATATATATATATATATATATATATATATATATATATATATATATATCTTCTTCTTCTTTTCCTTTCGGCTGTTCCCTTCAGGGGTCGCAACAGAAAATGATCTGCCTCCATCTCTCCCTATCCTCTGCATCTTCTACTCTTACTCCAACGACCTTCATGTCCGCCTTCACCACATCCATAAATCTTCTCTTTGGTCTTCCCTCTGGGCCTTTTGCCTGGTAGTTCCAACCTCAGCATCCTACTACCAATATACTCACTATCCCTCCTCTGTACATGTCCAAACCATCTCAATCTAGCCACTCTGACTTTGTCTCCAAAACATCTAACATGTGCTGTCCCTCTGATGTACTCATATATATATATATCAGTTATATAGTGTGTTACCCTTGTGTTAAGACGTCGTCTCTGTGATCTTTGTGTTTACACTGTTTTGCGGATTTTTGTAACCCGAAGCAAATATGGTTGGTCAGAAGTGTAAGCCTACTAGCATGGGTGCAAGTCTCATACACAGAGATGAATTAACTATCTCCTCGGATCATCACAATCCACCATGCATACTCTGTTAAGCAAAGAGAGTTGTAAAATGAATGAAAACCTGAATGCGTTAAACGGTAATGTGATCTCACCAAGATGGCCCAACTTCAGAATTGAAATAGTCGTGTCCAATCTAGTTTATTTTTCTTTTTTCTTTTTTTTTGATAATCAGTGATTGGTGGAAACAGGTGGAAGGTGTGGCTATTATTTGGTTGAAGTGAAAATCTGCACCCACACCGGCCCTTTATGAATAAGATTGGAGACCTCTGTATTATATGATAAATCACTCCTGTTGTAATTGTAAAGAGTGTCTCATCACAAACAAAAGACATTAAAAGACATGGTGGGGTAGTGGTTAGTACGCCTCACAGCAAAACCGTTTGGGAACTGAGTCCTGTATTTTCTCCTTGTACGTACTTAACTGGTTTCTTCCAGGTATTCATGCTGTCCAAAGGTATGTTCACATTAGGGCAGCGGTGTCAAACTCATGCCACAAAGGGCCATGTGGCCGCAGGTTTTTGGTTTAAACAAAAACCTGCAGCCACATGGTCCTTTGTGTTAATGAGTTTGACACCTACATTAGGGTAATTGGCTATTCCAGCTTGGCCCTGGTGTGAGTGTGAACTAATGTTGCCCTGTGATCCACTGTTTAGCACTTAGCGGTTCAAGGTATACTCCTCCTTTGCCGAGAGTTGCCTGAGATAGCCTCCAGCTATCCCACAATCTTAGAAGGATTAACATGTTCAATTCATTTTCTGTAACCGCTTCATCCTAATTAGGGTCGTGGGGAGGCTGGTGCCCATCCCAGCCAACTCCGGGCGAGGGCAGAGTACACCCTGGACAGCTCGCCAGGCCATCGCAGGGCGGAAACACGCTGACGGCTTTGCAGCCTACTCTTGTCGAAAGTCAGCAATGGTTCTTTTACATGCCTCACACCATAGACAGTGAGAGACATGGCCGGCCTTTGATAACCCAGTTAGCTGCACTGGGGGGACAGTGACAACCTTGTGGAGAGTGGGACTTGAACCCCCAACCTTTGGATCAGCTATCCGGCGCCTTATACCACTAGACCACCACTGCCCCAAGAATTAACAGCTTCACACAAAATTAAACTTTTATCTGGATCGCTGATCCAAAGGTTGGGGGTTCGAGTCCCACTCTTCACAGGGCTGTTACTGCCCCCAGTGCGGCTAACTGGGTTATCAAACGCGGGCCATGTCTGTCACTGTCTATGGTGAGAGGCATGTAAAAGAACCATTGCTGACTTTTGTAAAGAGTAGCTGCAAAGCCGTCAGCGTGTTTCTGTCCCTTGCTAAAAGGGTTGTGACAGGAAGGGCATCCGACGTAAAAACCTCTGCCAAATCAAACATGCCAATCAGATGATTCGCTGTGGCGACTCCTGAGTAAAAGGGAAAAAGCCGAAAGGAAGACAGACAAGTACAGGGATCCCTCACTTTCTGTGGTTAATTGGGACCAAGATCTCCCCGCGACCGCCAAATTCCGCGAAGTAGGATCAATCCCCCTGACTGACATATACGTACATGTATATGTGTATATAACATCAATAAATACATAATCAACACTATAAATGCTTATAATAACAATTAAACATTCAAAAATAATGCACAAGATGAAAATAAAATATAAATACAAAACATGGCTGTGCATGCATGCACTCAGATGCACACCTCAGATAAAAATGTAAGTTGTTTTGATGGGTTTTGGGTTGTTTATTTGTTTCTGTTTGTTTTTTGTTTTGTTCTTTTGCATAATTGGCCTTGTTTTACAGCATTTTCCTTAACTTTTCCCCTATGCTTCCTTAACATGCTCGAAGGTAAAGCCTTCCCCTTTTATGAATAAGATCACACACACCCATAATTGCTTGGCGATCGCTGTGAGTGACAGGGAAGTGAGCGTATGCCATCCGTTCCTCACATGAGAACTCGACCAATTAGCTCCCATGCACTCCAGGTCTCGGATAGCTGCGGCATTAATGTGGATTCAAACTTACGATCTCTGAGTTAACAGTCACACATATTGTCGGTGCATCACTTGAGAGCAGATTAATTGTTTTAATTGGGAACTATTTAATACATGCTTTCAAATTAACATTTAATAATAAAAAAGACAGCAACTACAGCTGCAAACCTCATAGGGCAGGTCTCTATGAGCTTGACATATTTAGCCCTGGGATTGCTTTAACTTAAGCACTATCCATCATTTCCCCAGTTCTGACCGGTTTCCCGGTCAACCAAATACTCTTTACTCGTACCGTCTCTCCTAAAAGCATGCCTCGACCCATGTTAATGTTTAGTCACGACTTATCTTGGCGATCCGTGTTATGTCCTTGTGCCAGTCCGTATCAACAGTGATTAACATTAAAACCAGTTCAAGAAACTTACGCCAACTTTTTTTTAATGTAGACCCAGTTTTAGTTTCACTTTTATAAGCCAACACATCTCAACTCAAATGAAAATCCCAACTACGACTGCGACTATCTGTGATCCACCACAATGGTCTAATTTTGAATAGTTGGCAACAGTCACCAATTGACATAGTTGATGATATGTTTTGCAAGTCCCTCATTGATCATGACCTAAAAATTGTTCAATACCTGTAGTAACCTTTCTGGATCAGGTTGTCCCCCAAACTGGATGTAACAGCAAGAAGGAAATTGCTCAGAAACGCACGCTACCAAAAGAGTGTTGAAGGTAAAGTCAGTTGGGCTTTTGACACCCGAGCCAACTTTCTCATCAGGCCGGTGCTTATCCCCGGTTTCCGTAGCGTGAAGCAAATGAATGGACATTATGCCGTTAATGGGAAAGAGTAGTGAAATCCAGACCAAGAAGAAAAATAGTGATCTGTGAACAGCAGTGTGGCTTCATGCAATGGGAGAGCACCAGATGTGCTTTGAGAATGTTGGTGAAAAAGTACAACTCCTCCTGGATGGGCTGCTAGTTCATCACAGGTTACTGTCCCAGTATATTTTTACTGGTACCCATTTATACTGCTGGGTGAACAGAGGCACACTTGTGGTGAAGACCTTTTCCAGGCGTCTTAGCACAGTGGGGTTCTAACTGGGATTCGAACACACAACCACCCGGTCATCAGCCCAGCACCCTAACCACTACGCCACCGGCCCCACACCAAAAGGGTGTACACAGTCACCAAAAATTTCTGCACAGTTTGGGTGTCGCAGTTAAATACCGCCGTTATATTACCAAATAAATTCCAACATACAATACATTTTTACAGATATAATATTATGCCAAGTAGACTGCATAGCTGTCCGTGTGTTGCTCATCTGTGATGGCCTGGCGAGCTTTTCAGGGTGTACTCCGCACTCGCCCAGTGTCAGCTGAGATGGGCGCCGGCCTCCCCACAACCCTAATTATGATTAAGCAATTCAGAAAACGAATGAATGAATGGACATTATGCCGTTAATGGGAAAGAGTAGTGGAATCCAGACCAAGAAGAAAAATAGTGATCTGTGAACAGCAGTGTGGCTTCATGCAATGAGAGAGCACCAGATGTGCTTTGAGAATGTTGGTGAAAAAGTACAGTGAAGAGCAAAAGGAGTTGCACCATGTATTTATGGACTTGGAGAAAACATCCAACAGGGTGGCGAAGAAAGGACTTGTGGTACTGCGTGAGGAAGGCGGGCGTGGCAGAGAACTATATAGGGGTGGTGCAGGGTATTAATAAGGACAGCACGACAGCAGTGAGGTGGGGAATGATGGGTTGATTATGGGTGGAAGTAGTATTGTATCAAGGACGACTCTGGGAACTTACTCGCTTGCGGTAGTCATGGAGAAGTTTACCGAAGAGCTCAGACAGGAGTCTCCATGTACTAAAATGTTTGCAGATGAAATTGTGATCTGTAGATACAGCAGAGGACAAGTGGAGATGAATCACTGGAGAGAAGAGGAATGAAAGTTGGCAGGAGTACGGCAGAGCAATGAAAGGGGTGATGAAAGTAGATTCATTTATACAGTTGGGATCATCTATCCAAGGACACTGAGAGTGTGGATAAGAACTAAAGAAGAGAGTGCAGACAGGGTGGAATGCCTGTAGTTATTTCTGATAGGGTAAGATAAGATAAGATAAGATACAGCTTTATTAATCTCACAATGGAGAAATTCACTGTTACAGGCTCTTGAGGTACTATCAGTAGGGGGTGCAAAAATAGATACAAGTACAAACATACACACATACATATATATTATATAAGTAAATAAATAAATAAATAAATATGTATCTCCAACAGAGAAGGAAAAGGCTCATAAGACAGTAGTAAGCCCAGCTATGCTGAAGAATTTGGAGATGGCTGAGTTGGAAGTGGCAGAAGTGAAAATGCTGCAATTTTTTCTGGGAGTGAAAACAATTTGTCCTATGAGCAACCCAAGGCCATAAAGGACATAGTGAAATAAAAGTCAAATAAAAGTGAAATAGTGATTGTTGTTATTTCATGCACATTCATTTTATTTCAAACATTTTGAAAAACAGAAAGAAAATTATTATTGGGTGATTTTTCAGGCAATTTCAAACTTTCAAAATATATTTTCGAAAACAATGCCAAACAATATCAATACCATGTACGACCTTGTGTTGCTCATGGGACGAATTGACAGAATTAGAAATTAATATGGGCAGTGGTGGTCTAGTGGTATAGGGCGCTGGATCGCTGATCCAAAGGTTGGGGGTTCGAGTCCCACTCTCCACAAGGTTGTCACTGTCCTCCCCAGTACAGCTAACTGGGTTATCAAAGGCCGGCTATGTCTCTCACTGTCTATGGTGTGAGGCATGTAAAAGAACCATTGCTGACTTTTGACAAGAGTAGGCTGCAAAGCCGTCAGCGTGTTTCCGCCCTGCGATGGCCTGGCGAGCTGTCCAGGGTGTACTCTGCCCTCGCCCGAAGTTGGCTGGGATGGGCGCCAGCCTCCCCGCGACCCTAATTCGGATTAAGCGGTTACAGAAAATGAACTGAACTGAACTGAAATTAATATGCTACAGCAAAGGTCACCACGCCTGTTTCTGGACAGATACCTTCTTGAAGGTTTTATATCAAAACTAAATATAACGCACCTCTTTTAGCTGATCAAGAACGTCTTAAGGCAAAAATCATATGGAAAAAGGTGCATGAATGGGGTTGTGCCAAAGTCTTCAGGTAGGTAGTCCTTAAGGAACAGGTTTGCTGAGCCCTGTATTAGAGGGACAGCAAGGTACGAGTGTCTGTGGACAAAGTGAGAGAGGCAGGTTTGCACATTTGCAGAGGAGGGAAGAAGGGTATATTCATTCATTCATTCTCAAGGAGGCTGGCGCCTATCTCAGGTGACTCTGAGCATGGGTGCCAGCCTCCCTGAGACCCTAAAATTGGGCAATTCATAAAATCAATGATGAACCCAATAAAAACAAAACATGCTTTCATGAACCTATTTCTTGTGTAGTTTTAAAAAAAAATCCAGCAATTACTTCTCACACATGAGGGCACCATTGAAGGAATCAACTGAGGGAATTTTTTCTTGCCTCTGTCACCACAGGCTTGCTCCTTAGGGATGTGTAGGGGTTGTTGAAAATGTTTAAACTCCTTTGTACTTGGTAAATTCCTACTTATATTCTACAAAGCTACTTTATGACTATGTCAACTGTAAAAGCACTATATAAATAAAACTGAACTGAATTAATGTGAAAAGTCATGCGATCACCTGCGTTTTCGTTTGTAGTACAGATCTAATTTACATATAGATACATAGTGCTGCATTATTTCTTTCATTTGTATGAACAGATGCTTGTTTGATGAATGTAAACAGAAAATATATGATGAGTCTATGTAGATGAGCATATTTTTAATTTTATTCAAAAGTTCCCTAGTATATATTTGATGTATTAATATCAAGTATTGTTATTGTTGCCATTAATTTACCTTATATAAACTGGGGATGTCCTACTCTCATGATTTTGTGGTTAATGCAAAATATCAAAGAGATTTTAATCGGTTGCAACTTCAAAAATGAATGTGACCTGATTACAGAAGTATACATATGTTTATGTGTAACAGAAACTTGTCTTTCATTTCACTTTCACATCCAGTATAGTGATCAGAGTGAGATTTTCTTTCGGCTTTTTCCCTTTATCAGGGGTCGCCACAGCGAATGATTCACACGTTTAATTTGGCATAGGTTTTTACGTCGGATGCCCTTCCTGTCACAACCCTTTAGCAAGGGACAGAAACATGCTGACGGCTATGCAGCCTACTTTATTTTTTTTAACGAAAGTCAGCAATAGTTCTTTTACATGCCTTTCACCAGAGACAGTGAGGGACATGGCCGGCCTTTGATAACCCAGTTAGCTGCACCGAGGGACCCAGTATAGTGATCAGTGTTACTTAAAAAAAAAAAAAAAAAAAAAAAAAAAATTCACACAAAAGTCTTTTTTTAAGTTTTATTTACTTTCATGGATGGCCTTTTATAACCCAGTTAACCACACAAACGGGACAGCGGTGACAATCCGGTCATGGTGGGACTGGAACTCTCTACATTCAGATAAGTAATCCAGCACCCGACCAGCAGACCACCACTGCCACTAAGTGCTAAACAGCATAATGTAATTTAAAAGTTAAATATCCCAGAGTTGGCACAGTGGTCAGCATGTCCACCTCACAGAAAGAAGGCCTGGGTTAGATTCCCAGGCTCGGGTGTGTCTGTGTCTTGTTTGCTTGCTCAAGTTTCCTCCGTGTGCTCCGGTCTCCTTCTATAGTCCAAAAACATGCAGGTAAGGAGATTTCACTCATGTGCAATCAATCAACACCTTATTTAATGCTTGTCTGACTTCGTTTCATGATATCAGGACATCATGACACGAAGTAAGACAAGCATTAAAGAAGATGAAATCTGGAAAAGCAACTGGGCCGGATGGAGCGGCAGTAGAAATGATTGAAGCCTTGGAAGACCTCGGCATGGAGCGTGTCACAAGAATCCTGAATAAAATTTACAACTCACGATATCTTCCAGAAGACCTGTGCAATTCACTATACATTTCTCTGCCAAAGAAACCAGGAACCACTGAATGTGAATATCGGACTATCAGCCCCATGAGCCATTTAACAAAACAATTTTTTGAGAGTCATCATGGCAAGGATCAGAAATAAGATCAACCCAGAGACAGCAGAGGAGCAGTGTTGATTTGTTGGAGATAATGGAACAAGAAATAATATCTACATCCTGAAGACACTTGCCAAAAGAGTGACCGAAGTGCAAAGTGTATTGTTACCATCAGACATGAGCACCTAATAAATCCACTGAAAGTTCTAAGCATTGATGGAAAAGATTGAAAATAATCAAGAACTTATATCGGCAAAAGACAGCTGCCCTCAGATATGAGAATGTGCTGGGCCAATCAGTGAAGATAAGAAGAGGTGTCAGGCAGGGTTGCGTGCTGTCACCTGACCTGATTTGGCATGGGTTTTTACGTCGGATGCCCTTCCTGTCACAACCCTTTTAGCAAGGGACAGACTGACTGATGACAGAAGTGTGCTGGGAAGATGGAAAGATTACTTTGAAGAGCTGATGAATGAGGAAAATGAGAGAGAAAAAAGAGGAGAAGAGGTGACTGTTGAGGATCAGGATGGACCAGGACATGAACCTCACAGCATGGACAGTGAGGGACATTGCAGGCCTTTGATAAACCTGTTAGCTGCACTGGCAATAGATTGAGAGTGGGGCTTGACCTTAACCAACCTTGGAATCGGTGATCAAGAAGTATGAGATATTATGTAATCCCCTCTTGTATTGAACACAAATGTTGCACATATATAAATATGTTTTTTTATAGTACTATATACTTGGTGGTGGAATGAGGAAGTGCAGGAGTGTGTACAAAAGAAGAGGTTAGCTAAGAAGAAGTGGGACATAGGACCGAAGAGAATAAACAGGAGTACAGGGAGACACAGTGTAAGGCGAAGGTAGCGGCGCTGAAGGCGAAACAGAGGGCATATGATGACTTGTATGATAGGTTGGACAGTAAGGAGGGAGAAAATGATTTATACAAGATGGCACAGCAGAGAAATAAAGATGGGAAAGACGTGCAGCAAGTTAGAGTGATAAAGGACAGAGTGCGAAATGTATTGACTGATGACAGAAGTGTGCTGGGAAGATGGAAAGAGTACTTTGAAGAGCTGATGAATGAGGAAAATGAGAGAGAAAAAAACAGTAGAAGAGGTGACTGTTGAGGACCAGGAAGTAACAAAGATTAGTAAGGGTGAAGTGAGGAGGGCATTGAAGAGGATGAAGAGTGGAAAGGCAGTTGGTCCTGATGACATACCGGTGGAGGTATGGAAGTGTCTAGGAGAGGTAGCAGTAGATTTTCTGACAAGAACATTCAACAAGGTCTTAGAGAGTGAGCAGATGCCGGAGGAATGGTGGAGAAGTGTGCTTGTGCCTATTTTTAAGAACAAGGGAGATTTGTGTAGAGTTGTGGCAACTACAGAGGAATAAAGTTGATAAGCCATAAGGAAAAGAAGAAGAAGGTACTCAACTATATACTAACACTTAGTCTGCAACAAGGTTGACAAAATTATGGAAACATATTCAAACAGCCATCAAATTAATGATTAAATCAGGAGAACCAATACGGCGACCGCTTGACTACAGCATCGTACCCGCTTCCTGTTATATCTCGAGCTCAGCTGCACATACCAATGGGATACATTAAGGCCTGGACCAGAGTCGACGGGGTGAATTGAGTAGATGATTATCCTCCAGACCATGTGATGGCGCTATATTTATCAACGTGTCATGAGTCGAACATGCTCTTCTGCGGTGGATTGAAATGTGTTCTTAAAAACAACCCTTCAATTTGTCAACAAATATCGTTGTAGGAAGAAATACTGGAGTTTTATTGTGTGGTTCAAACTTTTTGCCGTTTTTAATTACTTGTATTTATTGAATGCGTTAAACGGACAGCTTGATGGTAAAAGCGCTTAACCTATAACTCAGTCTTTTGTGCGTTAATTGGTTAAAACAGAAAGACGCCTAGCTTAGCATTAGCCGCCCGGATGCGGTGAAAGTGCTTGGGGAAAGCAAACAGCAGCGCAGCTCTTTGCTCCGGACAGGCCTTTAATAGAAGTTTTGAGGCACCTGGAAAGATGTCAGGGTCTCGGCAGCAACAACCCGGTGGTTCTTCGGGATCTATCTCGGGAACGAGCTCTGGGAGCACGGCAGCTGCGAATACTGCTAATAACGGGGGAGGTAGTCCTAGTGCTAATGCTAACGCTAATGGAACTTCTTCACGAATTCTTGGACCTGGGAGCGAAACGCAGTCAGTCGCTCCACAAAGATCCAGTTTATCAAACTGCACAAAGAAAAGACCTCTATACAACGGTCTTATTAATCCATATGAAGATAAGAGTAATGATTTTGTATGGTGAGTATCATTCATTCCAATGATTAGCATGTCCACCTCACAACCAGAAGGTCATGGGTTCGAGGCCCAAGCTCTGCGAGCCCTCTTCTGCGTGTAGTTTGAATGCTCCCCTCATGTTTCTCTGGGTTGCTTCTCTCAATCCATAGTCTAGGCAAATTGGCTGTTTCAAATTAGTCCAAGGTGTGTGTGTGTGTGTGTGTTGTCAGGGTGTACCCAGCGTTCACCCCGAGATTGATTTTTAAATTTACCACCAGTTCCACTCGTAACTGAATATTTTAAACATTTCAAACTCTTCCGTTACACATGGACATATGTATGTTTTAGTCATCTTGGAGTTTCTATTTGCAGTTCCTTTCATGTGAGCAACATGGAAGGTGCTGTGATGTGCCGGTTTTCGCTTTACGATAAATTGTGTGTTTCTTTGTCTGCAGTCCACGATCACGCACTCGGTCCTACTAAATTACTGTACAGTATTTCCCTTCGTGAACTATGGAAGCATATTGTTCATGTTGTTGTTATTATTACGAGATATTTGAGAACTTGGGGCAGGGGTGTCCAATCTTATTCGCAAAGGGCCGGTGTGGGTGCAGGTTTTCACTTCAACCAAGCAGTACACACCTTCCATCTGTTTCAATCTGTCTTCCTTTCGGCTTTTTCCCTTTTTACTTGGGAGTCACCACAGCGAATCATCTGATTCGCACGTTTGATTTGGCAGAGGTTTTTACGTCGGATGCCCTTCCTGTCACAACCCTTTATAGTAAGGGACAGAAACACACTGATGACTTTGCAGCTACTCTTGTCGAAAGTCAGCAATGGTTCTTTTACATGCCTCTCACCATAGACAGTGACAGACATGGCCCGCCTTTGATAACCCAGTTAGCCGCACTGGGGGGGACAGTGACAACCTTGCGGAGAGTGGGACTTGAACCACCAACCTTTTGGATCAGCGATCCAGTGCCCTATACCACTAGACCACCACTGGCCCCTTTCCATCTGTTTCAATCAGCAATCATAAAAAGAAAAGGAAAAAAAAACAGATTGCACATTAGTGTTTCAGTTCTGAAATCGGGCCATCTTGGTGAGATCACCTTGCTTTATGATCTGAAAATGGAGCTGGTGAAAGCTCAAAAACGTTACAGCTCAAAAGCCAGGAAACTTTTCCTACTGATGTTTAGAATGCCTTCAGTTCATTCAACTTTACTAATATCGGCGTACAGTAATTAATTGTATTTAATTGAATTAAAAAAGAGCTCTGCCTAGCTGAAGTTTGAGAAAAAATGTTTTAAAATGAAATGTACATTGTGGATATAATTATTTCCTTTATCACATTTTTTTTTTTTTTTTTTTTGCTATTTGACTTTGACTTTCAACAGTAAAGTGGTATCACTAAGATACAGACGCTCCCCAACTTGTGTTTTAGTTTGGTTCTGGAAGGCCAAATGTGAGGTGTAAAAAAACGTATGTTGTTACTGTATGTTCCAGTGACGTTCATACTGCTCTATACATCCATAAATACCATTACCATATCTCATAAAACACCCATAAATCAATTATTATAAACATAATATTGTAAAATATTATCAAATGTATCAAATAAATTAAATTCAGGCAAAATAATTTCAAATAGATCAATTTTAATCAAATTCACTCATCAAATATCAAATACAGTATCAAATATAACCTTTAACATTCTCTATGATTCGATCTTTCTGCTTGTAAATGGTTCCGATGGTTGATGGAGCCATGCAACATTCACATGTTTTTCACCAGCATCGATTTTCTTGATAATACCCATCTTCGTTTCTAATGAGATGGCTTGCCGCTTTTTTCTGATTAACCACTATCACTAGTAGGCTTGTGCTTCTGACCAACCATATTTGCTTAGGGTTAAAAAAGTCCTCAAAACAGTGTAAACACAAAGATCACAGAGACGACGTCTTAACACAAGCAAGGGAAACCCGCAGTGAACTGGGAAGAAGGAGGGGCACGTTCAGTCTGTCGTTTATATACAATGGATGCAGCGTCATTACATCAGCGTACTACGTAGGTGCAGCTCGCACTACAGAGAGCACACTAAACTCAAAATTTGACAATTAAAAAAAAAAAAAACAACAAAAAAAGAACATAAAAGCGAAAAATACTTAAAACAAATGAACGTCAGTTGGGAAGTGTCTGTATCTGCCATCCGGCTTCAAAATTCGAACACTAATGTTCAATCTAGTGGCTTTTTCCCCTTTCTTTCTTTTTCTTTTTTTGGAGAACAGTGATTGAAACAGGTGGAAGGTGTGGCTACTACTTGGTTGAAGTGTAAACCTGCACCCACACCGGCCCTTTGTGGATGAGATTGGACACCCCTGGCTTACGGGAAATGTACCCGAGTCAAGTAATATTCTGATCATCATTATTAGATCAAACTTGTCTTCAAGTTAGACAGAGGCCATGTGCATCCAAAGACTTGGAGGAGGCATTTCTCCACTCATCGCATGACTAATAACCAGTGCTGGGGCTGTGCATTTGGTACCTGCAACTTCAGTGGGACTGAACAGACTTCCTCCACCTCTTAATACCAGCACTATCATGTCGCAATTATACAAACCATCAATAATATAAATATAATAACCCCCCCCCGCCCGAGAGAACAAGCGAAAAGAGGCATTTCACACATTTCTGCCAATAACTCTACGCATTACATAACTTTCACCAATGTTTACCCGTGTACATTGGCAATTAACCAAAAGTAAAAAAGGGTGAACTTTACCTCCACTTCTTTGATCTCTGGTTAGGTTTTTTCGCTTTGCGGGAAAAGTTTGCATTAAAGATGGACTGTTGAGAATGTCCAACACCAAGTTCATTTCTCCTCCTCCGTCAGCCATTGTGGGCATAAATTCTAACTTAAATGTATCGTGTGCAGATCACGACAGAAAATTCAGCTAGTTTTGCTCTGACCAACCAATCAGAGGATGGGAAAATGCTGAGGTTATTGTAAATCTGCTAGCTGACCCTGTTCGGCGAATCTGAAATTCGATTGGTTAAAGGAACAGCCCCATTGATAATATAGTTGAAGTGAAATCGGCCAGCACTGCTGGTTCTAAAGACCTTCGGCAGATTAGATTGACATGGTAACACAAGGAAGTTGAAATCTGACTGGACCAAAAAAAAAAATCCTGCCATCCGCATACACAAACTGGAAGCAGTGCAGCCAAGAAACACGCTACAAAATTAAGAGAACAGACAAGTTAGAATTTGTAATTGTAAATGGAGGGCCGAGATTCTGATAATGTTTAGGCCAGAAGAGTAGGCTTTTCTGACCCTGATGGCAGACCACTGATCCTAACAATGTCATGACACTAGTGACGTTGTTAATAGTATTCGTGTAAACACATCATTCAGGTAATGTAATAATGTACTCAACAATGATCCGACAATATATATATGCCAGTTGGTACTACGCAAAAGGCCGGTGAATGCATGTATTCGCCCCACCAGCCATTTTTCGAAGTTGCAAGCTGCTAAAATCCATCTGATAGTTTGAAAAGACTGCTTTTTCAATCTGGCTTAAATTGCTAGAATAGGACGTAAATATAAGGGGAGCTAATGGGAATATCTGTATACAAATAAACTAACAAATCAGATACAAGCTAGTAAGTTTCTGAATAAATTAAAAGTCGGCACTTGCATAATTCATATGCAGTTTCGTTCAAATAACATAAAACACAACAAGTCTACTTTCCTACATACAAAAAAAATACGGTGTCATGTATTCTTATGCAGATTAGTTCCATGTTGTGAATGGAAACACAAGATGATCACATGATTTTTTTTCTTTTTCTTTTTTTTTTATGCTACTTTTCATGGTGTAGTGTTGACCCCCTCTATGTGCGGAGTAATTGCTTCTCTGCGAAAAATATCCATGAAGCATTGTGCGATTTGATAGAAACGGACATAAACTATGCATGGACACATTTATTAGGTTTGAATTTAATTTCTTAAAGTTCTTGTAATGAAGCTTTTTGTAAACATCAAAGCAATAATCTTGCATTTTGGTTCATGTTAATATATTGTATTCAAGATACAACAAACACAAACTAACTGTTAAAGTCAGCTGATTGATCGTTTTGTGCGTTGTTGAGGAATACAACCATGGAATATTATTTTTAGGGAGTAATTAGTTTAATTGCGCTTGGTTTGGTAATAAATCTTAGTTTTCATTTTGACATGAAATTACCGGGAGCTGCTTTAACTGTATGTTGTCAGTAAAGATTTTTCTGTTTTACTGGACGAGGGATTATGTTGAACGATAGTGCTTTTTTGTGTTGAATATTTAGTAGCTGTATGAAAGTCGGTAACGTTGAATAAATTTCTCTTTCAGTCCCATATGTTTTGACATGATAGAGGAAGCGCATATGACTAAATGTGGGCATAGTTTCTGGTAAGACTTAAAGTCATTTTTACTTTTTTAAACATAAAGCATATTTTTTTGACGTTTCAACTAACAATTGATGTGGGGGTTAATCGTTTTTCTTTTTTTTTTTTTTCAGTTACAAATGTATACGACGGAGTTTAGAGGACAGCAATAGATGTCCGAAATGTAATTACATAATTGATAATGTGGATCAGCTGTACCCCAACTTCTTAGGTGAGTGAATCAACTGGGAACTTTTTTGCTTGTAGATATTTTTACTTTTTCTTTTTGTTTTTACATTTTTGAAAATTTCTTTCTTTCTAATAATGTTCATTATATGAAGTGCCTACTAACACAGCCAAGGTTTTGAGCAGATGTACTGTTTAGAGTTGTACATGAATACAGAACGCCCACCGTGTTACACTGGTATACAAATTCTTTTGTACCAATATTTGTTTGAAAATAACGTGTGTGTGATTTATAATGGATTTTGGTATCTATTAAAATAGCTGATTGACTAGTGATTCTTAGATATTGAAGTGTTTTTTTTTTTTTGTTTTTTTTTTTTTTTTTTTGTTTTTTTTTCTTTTCATTGCATGATGATCACCATAATTTCCGGACTATTGAGTGCACCCGAATATAAGCCGCACCAACTAAATTTAAAAAAGAAAAAAAATTGTACATATAGGCTGCACCTCTTTAGAAGCGAGGCAACCGTATGACACGTTCGTTTTACTCCGTACTGAGTGACGCTCATCTGTAGTGGCTGATTACGCAATAATCGCGAGACTTATCGATTACGAGATTTGTTTCCAACACTTTTAATTATCGATTTTATTAATTCGTTGTTGCAGCACTAGGAAAAAAAAAGTAGCAGCTTATAGTCCAGCAATTACGGTATATAGTGTTGATAGCTATAGTGGCGTTTTTAAGATAAGTCATGAACAGTTGTGTTTTTTCTTCCATAATTTCTAATATATAATTAATTGTTTTTTCTGGTTATTAAAGTAAATATTTCACCTGTTCTCTTGTTGTAACATTAAAAAAAGCACAAGGGTTATATATTAATTTACTTTTGGAACAAATGTGGAAAAAATGTGCGCCTCATGACATGTCTGTTGTTTGTTAAATGGAACTGTACAGTCCTTTTTGTTTCTTCTTTATAAATTTTTTCCAGAGTGAAGAAAGCATGCAGAAGTAATAATAGTTAACATGATTGGTTGGCTGTCTTTAAATCAGTGGTACAGTAAAAAGCTATTTGTTTTCCTTTTCCTCTTCAACCACTGATGAGGATCTGTTACCCAATTGTCGTAATGTGTACATGCGGCCCAGTTCTAGTTCCGATACATAATTCTGCTTTCTTAACCACAGCAGTTGTACTATGATTTTGTGATGCAAACGTTATGACAAACACAAGTTATCTGCACTGTTCCCCCCCAAGTACAGGGTGTCTTCATTTGAACAAACAAAAATGAACTTGTCCCTTGATTTGAAGAATCAAACACTAGCATCCGAGAGCATCATTTACCTGAAGTTAATTCTAGATTCAGTAAAATGATGTATTATTTTTGTGTATTTGGATTGAAATTCAATTCAGATCCCTTCTCTTGTATACCTCACCCATCCTTCATGATTTCTAAGTCAGAGTTGTAACTGACAAATTACCACCGAATCTTAAAACTAGAGCCAATCAACAATTTTAAGCGTCAGCTTCATGGACCAAAATTAGTGAGGTTTGATTGTTTATTTCAGAAGCATGTTGGCTGTAGACCAGTGTGATAGACATGAAATTCTGTCTTCAATAGAATTTTTATTTTTATTTCTTTTTTAATTTTTTGATAATTGATCATTTTTCTCTTCCGCCATCGTTATATTGGTGTATATTTGTCGGCAGACCGAGTCCTGTTTCGATGCTTGCTTTGAACACTGAAAGGTGATGATTGGCTGACACGCCTTCCCTTTTCCCCCTTTAAGCATTTGCTTACTTTTTAAGTGTTTCTTTACTTCAAGACTCATTTCGGTAACACTGAATACGGAATAACGATTTTATGCGAAAACCTGCTGATGTACCCGGAAAAGCCATATACATATGGTGCCAGGATCTCATAGACCACAGGTGTCAAAGTCGTGCCACAAAAGGTCATGTAGCTGCAGGGTTTTGTTTCAACCAAGCAGCAGCACACCTGACTTTGCTCATATGAAGAACTAATCTGAGTCTTCAGGCAGTTGATTGGTCTGTCTCTCTACAGAGCACACAGATTGACCAATCAACTGCCTGAACACTCGGATCGTTTGTTTCAATGGGCAAAGTCAGGTGTGCTGCTGCTGCTTGGTTAAAACAAAAACCTGCAGCCATGAGTTTGACACCCCTGTCATAGGCTATGTTTAGGGCAGGGGTCTCAAACTCATTCCACAAAGGGCTGCAGGTTTTTGCTTCAACCAAGCAGCACTACACCTGATATTCTCATTTAATAAACTGATCTTAGTCTTCAGGCAGTTGATTGGTCAATTTGTGTGCCGTGTACAGAGATTGGTCTGCTGATGCTTGGTTGAAGCAAAAACCTGCAGCCATTGCGGCCCTTTGTGTAATGAGTTTGAGACCCCTAGTTTAGGGGCTGGAAGGTGACTAAGAAACATGAATTTTCGGAAAAACACAAACACTTGATAATTGAGTAATATGTTCCATATTAAATATGATTAAGTACAGACGCTACCCAACTTGTGTTCCGAACGGCCGTTTGTGAGATGAATTTGTTCGTAAGTCGTTACGTTCCCCTCTAAAAGATGCCCTGCATGTTTCAAGCTTGTATAAATAACCTATATGAGTTTGTACTGTATACAATCTCTCTCTCTCTTTCTGCATAATCATATTATTTCATTCTATTGAATTTATCATTTATTGGTACACGGTGCAAACCTAAATGCACCATAAATTATCAAGCTAACTGTCAAGGTAACAGGAACTTTCAGCCAGACCCAATTGCAGGAGACAGAGTAGGATGAACACGGAGATACTTTATTGTTCACACTGGAGACACTTGAGCAAGGGGGAAACGTAGTCATTGCTAGTGACGAGGAGAAACATGAAAATTTTAGATACGGGGAACTACGGAGCGGGAACTGGTCGAGCTTGGAGCTGAAACCAGGAGCCAGAGAGATCACAGGAAAACAGGGACGTGAAGGAGACAATCTTCTAGCACACTGGGATGAGCGCGCTGCTTGTCTTTATAGCATGGTAGATTGGTGAGTAGAATCAGGTGTGCGCATTGCGATCCGCCCGCGTGTGTGAGCTACGCCCCTCTGCCGGAGCATAATTGAATATTGAGTGTACTTCAGGATGATGTTTAATCATATTTCATACTTATATTTATGATATATCTTTCTATAGATTTTATTCCATTTCTATTTCTACTTGTTTTTCAATTTCACTTTCGACCTCTGGACAGCCCTGTTCATATGTCCGAATGTTTGTAAAACGAATGTTCGTAAGTAGGGTAGCGTCTGTATGTGGATTACAATAAAGAAAGTAATATAATAGTGTGTGTGTATGTATGTGTGTGTGTATGTATGTATATATATATGTATATATATGTATATGTGTATATATATATATATGTGTGTGTGTGTGTGTGTGTATATATATATATATATATATATACACATACATACACACACAGGAATCCCTTGCTACTTCACGCTACAAGCGTCAATTCATGCGGCTTCAGAGTGCATCGCTTTTTAAAAAAAAAGTTTTTTTTTTTTTTTTTTTTAAATTAAATATTAATCGAATTAAAAAATAAGGAAGAATAGGGGAACAAGTTAAGGAAAATGTTGCCAAACAAGGTCAATTATGAAAAAAACCCCTAAACAAACAAAAAACAACCCAAAACGCTTCCATCAAAACTACTTAGATTTTTGTGAGGTGCACATCTGAGTGCGTGCATGCGCGCATCTGTATGCGTGTGTATTTGTTTTATTTACGTTATGCATTATTTCTGAATCTTTAATTGTTATTATAAGCATTTATAGTATTGAATAAGTATTTATTAATATTATATACACATGTACGTATACCCCAGTTGTGTGTGTGTGGGGGGTGAGATAAGATCCTACTTTGCAGAATTCAGTGGTCATGGGGGAATCTCGGTCTCAATTAACCATGGAAAGTGGTGTGTGTGTGTGTGTATATGTGTATATGTATGTATGTGTGTGTGTATATATATATACATATATATACATACACACTCAGATGCGCACCTCACAAAAATGTAACTAGTTTTGATGGGAGGGGTTGTTTTTTGTTTTGTGTTGATTTAAGGTTTTTTTTTTTTTTGCATAATTGGCCTTGTTTTTACGGCATTTTCCTTAACTTTTTCCCCTTTTCTTCCTTAATTTTCTTTTTTTTATGTTGAATACTAAAAAAAAAAAAAGCGATGAAGACAGAAGCTGCATGAATTGAAGCACGAAGTAGCGAGGGATCCCTGTACCACAAAAAAAAAAAAAAATCCCCACAGTTCATAAAGGCTTCCAAGTTGCTGTGCTGATTGTAATCATTATTGTGGGACTTAAGCCAAGCTCTGTATCAGAGATACTCAATGAATTTGATATGAAGTGCTGGTCATGAAGACATCTCCAAATAAGAGGTGAGAGTGGATAATGCAAAAATATGATTGGTGAAAGTGAAGTTGGCAAACGTGGCGAAGAAAATTTCACAGAACCACCCCAAAAAATATTAATTTCAGTTTATTTATTTCTTTTTTTAACTCTTTAAAAGAATAGAGTAGCTAATTTTTTTTCTAGTCAGTCTGTGTGTGTCTGTGTGTATGAGGTGCACAACACAGCTAGTTGTTCAGGCATGTGATTTTTCCGTCTATAGACAGAATTCCGTCTTTTTCATTTCCAGGGGCAAAAAAATATATATATTTATCCGTCTTTGTTTCGTAATAAAAAATGCATTAAATAAATCTCATTTCGTTTTATTCTAACAACTTTTTGCCACAGTGATTAAGCTAGCAGCTACTGACAGTTACACTGGTTTTTGTCACTCAAAAAGTTGTATGGCTTACTTTTAGATTTCTGTGTTGGAAACTGTATTTTTCATCACAGTGTCATTTGACAGCGTGTCGGAGCAAATAATTTAGTGTACATGGTATAAATTATTTCACTGTGCTGTGAAAAATATTCAGTCATGATGTAAAAATGACCCTCATAATTTAAAATGATTTCGAACACCAAGTTTTTGTATTAAATCTATGGAGAAATAGGTGTTGTTCAGAGACTCGCCATTTAACTTCTGCACGTGGTGTTGACCCAAAAGTTTCAGAACCAGCACAAATGTTCCTCTGTTTTAATGCAAAATTTATTGATGTTCAGTGGAAATTATGGGAGAAGGAGCGAGTTAAAAACTTTTTCCCAAAGAGATCTTCTGTTTTCTCACATGTTGCTTGTCATCTGTACACGTGTCGTTTGTATGTCATCACCCACTCCAGTCCAGAATATTCCATACCATAGTCAGCCATTATTAACCACACATCAACTGTATAAACCTTGTCAAACTTAAACCATGATTGAGGAAAAAAAAACATAAAAGTGGTCAACAACCTGCTTTTGCTACAATTTGAGAGCCAAGAATTTAAATTATTTGAATTATATCACTGTATTGTAAAAAAGTATTTAAATAGTCACAATGTAAACATGACCTTCAGAATTATTTTTAAAAGTTCCTTTTTTTTAATTGATGGCAAATGGAGAAATTAATGGGTACAGGCATCAGGCAGAGATTAATCATTTAACTTAAATGGCTCTGACCGTAAAACAGAGCAAAAAGCCAACACAAATTCTCCTCTGTTTTAATTCAAATTTATTGGTGCTGAGTGAAAATCAGTGGAGTAGAAGCGAGGTTATAAAACAACAACTTTTTTTATCCCCGAAGTTAATCTTCTCTTTTCTCACACTCTGCTGATGACATCACCCACTCCATCCCAGAACATTCCATGCAATACACATCCATTATGAACACACGAATTGACTCAGAAAACTACATCACACTTGAAGAACATTTAACACAAGACCTTTAAAGGTAGGAAAAATCCATTTTGAATGTTGAAAGGATAACCTCATTGTCTACGTTTTTAAAGTTCAGCAAAGTTTCCATATTGCAAGTATGGCTTCTTGGTGAGGTGTCAATTAGTTTCATGATCTTTTGACTTCTCCCCATTCACTTGTTTAACTAAAACAATTTTGCAACGATGACATGGAACACCAATGGGGCAGTGGTGGTCTAGTGGTATAGGGTGCTGGATCGCTGATCCAAAGGTTGGGGGTTCGAGTCCCACTCTCCACAAGGTTCTCACTGTCTCCCCCCCCCCCCCCCCCGGTGGAGCTAACTGGGTTATCAAAGGCCGGCCATGTCTCTCACTGTCTATGGTGTGAGGCATGTAAAAGAACCTTTGCTGACTTTCGACAAGAGTAGGCTGCAAAGCCGTCAGCGTGTTTCTGCCCTGCGATGGCCTGGCAAGCTGTCCAGGGTGTACTCTGCCCTCGCCCGAAGTTGGCTGGGATGGGCACCAGCCTCCCCGCGACCCAAATTAGGATTAAGCGGGAACAGAAAATGACTGATGAACTGACATGGAACACCAATAAAAGCAATAGTGACTTCCAGACACTAGTTTTGATACATACATTGTGTGGATGCAAAAAAAAAAAAAAGAACCATTAATTTTGGGTGAATAGTAATACGTGTCTGCTCTTAAGCAGTCGATCAGTAAACAGATGAGATGCCAAAGCTGGCTGTCTTCAGCCTCTGTAGTCACAATTGGCATATTTTGTGCTTAATGTTCAAATACTTCTTTCAGGAGGCAATACGATCGGCTTTAAAGTTACATGTGGTGTTGTCTTCTTGAACAATAGTTACCCAACTGCTAACTGCTCATGGGTCATAATGGTGGTAAGTGCATCATCAAAATCGAAAATTACATAAAGTTCGTGTTCCCAGGCACCAAGTGTCGCCGACTGCTGTCTCCATTGCTCTGTTTGTGTTTTGGTCATGTTGAGGAGATGGAAAAATGACCCTTTTTTTTTTTTGTCATTTCATTAATAAAAATAAATTTAATAGATCATAGAGTCTAGACACTAACAATGTTATGAATGACTGTTATAGGTGGAAAGGGCTGGATTGTATAAGGAATATCTATATATGCTTTCAGAGGCTGTGTTTTCTGCAGCTATCACGATTGTGTTCCAATATATACACGATTGTGTTCACAATTGTGTTCCACAGAATACGTGTGTGAATGAGAAGGACCCAGGAGGAACGGTGATGTTACAGGGAGCAGAGATAACGAAGGTGGAGGATTTTAAGTACTTAGGCTCAACAATCCAGAGCAATGGAGAGTGTGGAAAAGAGGTGAAGAAGCGTGTGCAGGCAGGCTGGAATGGATGGAGAAAAGTGTCCGGTGTGATGTGCGATAGGAGAGTGTCAGCAAGAATGAAGGGAAAAGTGTACAAGATGGTGGTGAGGCCAGCGATGTTGTATGGCTTAGAAACAGTGGCGCTGAGGAAAAGGCAGGAGGCAGAGCTGGAGGTAGCGGAGATGAAAATGTTGAGGTTCTCCCTGGGAGTAACGAGGATGGATAGGATCAGAAATGAGTATATCAGAGGGACAGCCCACGTAAGATGTTTTGGAGACAAAGTCAGAGAGGCTACATTGAGATGGTTTTGACATGTACAGAGGAGGGATAGTGAGTATATTGGCAGTAGGATGCTGAGGTTGGAACTACCAGGCAGAAGGCCCAGAGGAAGACCGAAGAAGAGATATATGGATGTGGTGAAGGAAGACATGAAGGTCGTTGGAGTCAGAAAAGAAGATGCGGAGGACAGGGTGAGGTGGAGGCGGATGATTTGCTGTGGCGACCCCTGAAGGGAGCAGCCGAAAGTAAAAGATCACGATTGTGTTCCAATGGCATATTAATCCAAGTTTGTCACGGTAAAAGACTAATAGATAATCATAAACCATTTTTAGTTGTCAGCTGTGCTATTCATATGTGTATCTATAATATATTCCCAATGATAAACTAAAGATCTTATCCAATGGTGTGTACTGCTCACTTCACAGAACAGCTTAAAACCGGCTCTGAGCAGGGTGGAGAAATCTGCGGCCCTGGTGCACAACTGAACAAGTAGTTCAAAGTATTTAGTTTGAGAAACGTATGCCTAACAGGTCCTCACTTGGCTGCTTAGTTAAAATTTACACCCCAAAACACTGATATAGTGTGTGGTTTTTCTTTTTTTCTTTTTTCTTTGTTTTGTATATTTCACACAAACCTATGGCATATCATAAAGAAAACCCTGAAACCATTGTTTAAACAGAATTTACTAATCCCGAAATGGAAACATGCTGAAATACCATATTTTGAAGCCATAACACCAAGAAAGTCCTCACGCAAAGTCATCTCTCTTCATCTCCCTGACAACTATCTGGATGTGATGAATCAACTAAACTGTTGACAAGCCCCTTCCTGAGGCACATTGCTCAAAACCCCATGTGCAAACTCGTTCCTCGAGCTATGGCCATCTAGCTTTTAGCCCGTGATTAGCTTTTTTTGTTTTCTTCATTACGGTAATAATAATCTCCGCTTTTCGCCAGTCCCTCAAGTTTCTCGTTCACTCCAAACTTTCTTTCTGCTGCTTGATTATCGTTTTCTGCTGCATATTTCACTACTTGCTGCTTGTAATCCACAGAATAGGATTTTCTTTTTGGGGCCATTTCTTCAGTGGTGGATGAGCAGGTAATGGTACCCAAGCCTAGAGTGTCCTCTTGTGGTTGTGAGTTTAAAAATAACGAACATGAAATTATGTTCGTTATTATTATGACCAACAGAATTACATGTAGTAATTTCACATAGTCGCTGTGGAGTATAAGTCGCACCTTTAGCCAAAGTATGCTGAATGATCTTTGGGTTACCAGAATCATTTACCCGTGAACCATAAACTAGTCCCTAAATTTTTGAAATGTCGAGGGCCGTCTCCATATTTCTCCTCCTCCCATCATGCAGTTTATGCATAATGAGTGACGTTACAGCCCGGCCTCTCTCTCTCTCTCTCTCTCTCGCTCTCTCACACACACACACACACACACACACACACACCTCCAAAGATTTTTTTTTTTCCTAATGTTGATTATATTAAGATGTACAGTCGGCCCCCGATTTACGAAATTAATCCGTTCCAGCGCCTTTTTCGTAACGTGGGAGTTTCGTCAGTAGGGATCGCATTTTACATGTTAAACGCCTGATTCATTCCAAGGCTCCCAAAACAACCCCATAAACCCTTTAAAAATTATAAAAGTACACCAATTTTGTATGAAACGTGTTAAAAGTAAAAGAAAATTATTATTATGATTCCTTGAGGGATCGGAATTCCAGATGGGCTCAAATGTACCACATTTATTAAACATTTACTGAATTAAACAACTTAAACTAAAGAGTTAAGCTTCTCTCTCTCGCTCTCTCTCTCTCTCGCACACACACTTTCTTTCTCTCTATCACACACACACACACGAATGGGATGTTTTATTTATTTTGAATTTCTTTTCGTAAGATTGGGTTGTTTTTGTATCCCGGGGACGAAAACTTAGGAAAATGTTTTTCGTAACCCGGGATTTTCGTACCCAGAAGGTTTCATAAGTCAGGGGCCGACTGTACTTTAATAGTTACAGGCATACATTAAAACATTTGCATCATGAACACAATGCAGAGGCTGTTTGCTGACATATATATTTGAGTATACACTTGCATGTCCTTAGTATGAATGCCATGCTTGGATTAAGGACATAAGTATAATAGATTTCTTTACAAAATGTGTATGCACATACCAATCGGCAGCAGAAATGCATGCAATTCTGCGGCCTTCAGGAGAAAATGTCCATATTTCACCTTATTTTCCAAAGCTGATTTCAGTTCTTGTTTGCTTGCTATGACTTAAGGCTAATAAAAGGGGATGAGATGATATATACATACACATACATACAGCCCCCAGTGCGGCTAACTGGGTTATCAAAGGCGGGCCATGTCTGTCACTGTCTATGGTGAGAGGCATGTAAAAGAACCATTGCTGACTTTCATAAAGAGGAGCTGCAAAGCCGTTGGCGTGTTTCTGGCCCTTGCTAAAAAAAGGGTTGTGACAGGAAGGGCATCCGACGTAAAAACCTCTGCCAAATCAAACGTGCGAATCAGATGATTCGCTGTGGCGACTCCCGAGTAAAAAAGGGAAAAAGCCGAAAGGAAGACAGACAGATATATACATACAGACGCTACCCGACTTGCGTTCATCCGTTTTGTTTT
This sequence comes from Plotosus lineatus, assembly GCA_024760905.1. Lineage (NCBI taxonomy): Eukaryota > Metazoa > Chordata > Actinopteri > Siluriformes > Plotosidae > Plotosus > Plotosus lineatus. Next base: position 7,176,278 of record CM045731.1, on the reverse strand, counting down.
TTTTTTTCTCTAAAAAAAAAAAAAAAGTCAAATTTTGAGTTTAGACGTACCTACGTAGTACGCTGACGTAATTACGCAATGACGTTGCATTCATTGTTTACAAACTACAGACTGAGTGTGTATATATTTATCAGTGGTTCTTGACCTGGGTTTGAGTGAACCCTAGGGGTTCGGTGAGTCAGTCTCGGGGGTTCGGCGGAGGTCAAGAGACACACCCGACTCGCATTCATGACGACACGCCCTGCTTGGCCATCACTGGCTGCAGGTGATCAGGCTACATCGCTTGGCCAGTCTGTGCTGCAGGAAATGTGGTGCACTCAGTAGTCGACTAGTGACTGTCGTGATGATTTGTCGTGTGATTTCTTTCTTAAATGTTTTAATCCTTACAATGTTGAGCAAAAAAGAAAGCGGTCGGACGAATATGTACAACATGGATTCACATATATAATGGAACATGATGCTAGTCAGCGTCCTAAGCAGGATCAACCCCCCACTGACTGATGTATACGTACATGTATATGTGTATATAATATCAATAAATACATATTCAATACTATAAATGCTTATAATAACAAACATTTAAAAAATAATGCATAAGATGTAAATAAAACCTAAAATCACACACACACACACGTGCACCTCACATAAAAATGGAAGTAGTTGTGATGGGGGAGTTCATGCATTGTATTGGTTTTGTTCTTTGAACACAGTGATGTTAATGCCCCAGTAAAAACATATACCTGTCTTGAATTTGAAAAAAGTCATATTTTATTGAAAAGTGTTACCCTTGTGTTAAGATGTCGTCTCTGTGATCTTTGTGTTTTCACTGTTTTGTGGACTTCTGACCAACCATATTTGCTTAGGGTTACAAAAGTGTAAGCCTACTGGCATGGGTGTAAGTCTTATACACAGAGATGAATTAACTATCTGGTCAGATCGGCACAATCTACCATGCATGCTCAGTTAAGCAAAGAGAGTTGTAAAATGAAAACCCGAATGCACAAATTTCAGAACAATTACAGATATTTATTATCTTTTAGCAGAATCCTAAGAGTGTATACTTATTTTTATATTAATATTCATTAGGATTTGTACTTGTTCTTTGTATGCATCTCTTGAATAAAATTTACTTACTTACTTACACAAAAGAAAGAACGCTACGCTTTGCTGGGATTCACATCAGTGCAGGCTGTGTTTTAAACGAGTTCAACGGCACCCTTATGCACTTGAAAGACCGGAAGTCTGTATAACCCACAGCAAGTACACTGCTTTTGCAAGTACACTACTTTCGGTATTGAGCGCCTCACATATTGTAAGCGTTGATTGGCTGTTTTAAGCTTCATGTACAGTGACTTTTATAAATTTTTATAAACTTTTATAAATAAGTAACTTTGAAATTAATGTTGATATTATTTGATATTATTTTACAATGTTATGTTTATAATGATTGATTTAGGGGTGTTTTATGAGACATGGTAATGGTATTTATGGATGTATAGTACAGTATGAGCATGTGGGCAGTGGTGGTCTAGTGGTATAGGGCACTGGATCGCTGATCCAAAGGTTGGGGGTTCGAGTCCCACTCTCCACAAGGTTGTCAATGTCCCTCCCAGTGCAGCTAACTGGGTTATCAAAGGCGGGCCATGTCTGTCACTGTCTATGGTGAGAGGCATGTAAAAGAACCATTGCTGACTTTCGTAAAGAGTAGCTGCAAAGTCATCAGCGTGTTTCTGTCCCTTGCTAAAAGGGTTGTGACAGGAAGGGCATCCGACGTAAAAACCTCTGCCAAATCAAACGTGCGAATCAGATGATTCGCTGTGGCGACTCCCGAGTAAAAGGGAAAAGCCGAAAGGAAGACAGACAGTACAGTATGAGCGTCATACGTCACACGTCATTACGTCACTGGAATAACTTGTGTTCACTTTCAACTTACGTTTGGCCGTCCGGAACCAATTAAAAACGTAAGTCGGGAAGTGTCTGTATATACAGATTGTGCATAAGCATGGCATGACATTTTATTAATTAATTTATTTATTTCTGGTTTGCAGTTAATGAGTTAATCCTCAAGCAGAAACAGAGATCTGAAGAAAAGAGACTAAAACGAGATCACCCAGTAAGTCTATATCCTTTAACTTGGCTTATTTGTTTTTTTTGTCCATTGTATGTACTGTTAGTTTTTAATCTTGAATTAAAAAAGCAAAAGAAACTTGGTAAATAACATGATTAATGAATTGCCTTATATTTGAATAGCATTATGTGCATTAAGGAGTATGCTATGTTGACAGAATGGAACCAAATGGAATTTTATTCAAGACGTTATTGGCACAGATCAGGAGCATCTGGATTTAGCAAATGTCAACTACATGTTGGAATTGCTGGTGCAGAAAAAGAAGCAGCTTGAAGCGGTTTGTATACCTCTTAAAGGTTCAAGACACTTGACTGATGTTTGGAAGGGTTTCTTGTGGCTGTTCTGTTAGGTGGAAAAACGGCCAAGTTAATGTCTGCACGTCTATGCAATTGAAACTGATGTGACACACTAAAAGTACATTTAGTTTTACATTTATTTATATTATTAGGATTTGCTTTTATTCAGACAAACTGCAAGTAGAATATAAGGGTTGGGTGATATGATTTATCCCCCAACACTGATATTTCCCATCTTGAAGTACTTCGAAGTACATCACGATGTGCTTAAAAGGTTCTGAACCCCAGACAATTTTTACCTTTTCTGCACAAAATTTGATCACAAAGTAAAGTGACTCAAGACCTAAAAGTTAATGAAAGGAACTCAGTGAAATACTACAATTATATATATATATATATATATATATATATATAATATATATATATATATTTTTTTTAATAATTTGTAGAATACAGTAAGCCCTCATTATTCCTTGGAGTTACATTCCTTCCCTCCCCTACCTGCGCGAATCCTGAAAATCCGCTAATTATTGCTGTAGTTTTTAAACCCTATGTATATTACATATGCTAAAATATGCTTCTTAAAAACATTCTATAGACAGTCTTACTCATGAACACAGTAATAATGTTGTAAGAATTAAGTAAAAACAGCGGTTCTACTTTGAGCTCCTCCCGGATAGCTGAGCTTTCTCACCCTATCTCCAAGTGCGAGCACAACCACCCCGCGAAGGAGGCTTATTTCAGCAGCTTGTATCCATGATCTTGGATGTTTTGGTCATTGTCCAAAGCTTGTGCCCATAGCTGAGGGCCCTGAGATACTTGAGCTACTCCACTTGGGGCAGTACCTCATTGCAGAATCGGAGTGTGCATCCCACCATTTTCCAGCTGAGAATCATGGCCTCGGACTCAGAGGTACTGATTCTCATCCCGGCTGCATTGCACTCGGCTGCAAATTGCTTTAGTGAGAGCTGGAGGACCTGGATAAATGAAGCCAAAAGGACAACATTATCCACTTAAAAGCCTCCAAACCAGAACCCCTCAATGCTGCGACTGTGGACAAATTCTGTCTATTAAAATTCTGAACAGAATCGGTGACAAAGTACACCATTGGTGGACTCCAACTCTCACCCGAAATGTATAGGACTTGTTGTTACCAATGTGGAGCATACTCTGGCTCCGGTGATAAAGGAATTGAGTGGCTTCAATTTCAAATTCAGTTCAATTTTTCAATTAATTTGTATTTGTATAGTGCCTTTTACAATTGACCTTGTTCGACAACAGAATTAGATAGTAAACTAACTTGTTAAGGAATTTCAACTTGAGTTTTAATATTTCAGTATCACGTACAGCCCCTTATTCAGTTTTGTGATGAGCACAAATAACTGATAACATCACAGAAAATCAATCAAAATGCCATACTATGCATATTTTTTTATTATCCGGTTGTTTTTCTTCCAGTTTCCCTTTAATGGTTTGCATTTGTCAGTTTGAAACGGCAGTTTCAATCTAACGAGAATGCAAAGTCACAAGAATAGGACATGAGCCCCGTGGTTCATATAAGATAAGTTAATGGCAGTAATAACACTGTACAGGCATCAAACTTGCCGATCAGATCTAAACTGGTGAACTTAATAGGCACACATACAGATGATTCTGTTCATATGCATCAAATAAGAATCTGATCATACATATAAAGAAAAGACAAATGCGTCATGGGTTCATATGCATGTTGGTGATTCTATATTACTGATAGTTAGAGCATGGGGTGATGTCACTGTTTAGGTACTTTTCACTCTACACCATCACTCCCTTGTATGCTGAGTAAGTACAATTTTTTTTCTTTTTTTTTTTTTTTTTAAGCGCATGATGAAAGGGTTCATAAAACCCAAAAAAGTGTTTTCATAGAAACAGGCCTAAATTATACATGCAAGTGCTTAATTGAGAAATATATGATATCTCTACACTACGGAGCATTCAGCATTCAGCTCAGTGGAAAAGCTCAAGTTGATTCCAAGAACTAACTATGGAGGGAATTCTTTGAGACCAACATCCCAATGCTCAGGGATGTCAATGCTCAGGCACTCTGCTACTATAATAGTTCGAGTAAACTTGACGTGATTTATTTGAAGCATTCTGATGAGTAAAAAAAAGTAGCCTGTTATCCTGCAAGCTGCAGGCACTCGTGAACAACACAGTGCACGTTACCCCAATGCAATGGCTTAAGCCTGTCCTTTCTAGCTAAATAAATCAAACCATTTAAAGTCAAGTGCAAAAGCACCTTTCTTAATACTGTATTCGATGTGATAAGCGCCCAGGATGCTTAAAAAATTGGAGTGGGCGCTTATTAAAATGTTACCAGCGGAGTGAAATGGTAAGTGCTTATTACCATAGAGATGGAAAACATGAATAATAACAGAATGATGAGTTTTACTGGTATTTGTGTTATTCATTTTGTGGTATCAACCAAATTACTTGCATGAGATAAACAGAAAACAGCATAATTAAAAAAAAGACCCTTTAATTTTCCCTCCCAGTGCTGTTCCTTTAAATACCCCCCCCCATGTAAAATTGAGCCAATCAACATGAATGTGAACTTTAGCACATGGCACGTTGAACCAATCAACACAAAGGTCAACTTTAATACTTAAACACATGGCTAGGAATGTCTTTAAATGTATGAAGTTAGTGAGCAGGAGAATTGGGTGAAAAATACTCATCACTTAAGTCCATATCTGGCTCATCGCTCCATTTATTCAGAGCATCCCATAGTTTTGCTGTAGCAGTTTCTAATGGTTCATCTTGTTGGACATTTACCAAGACAACACAAAATATTTTCCTGTTTTTTAAAGCAGGGCAGAACGATTAAATGTGTTTTTACTGATGAACATTATAGACATTCACCAGTGGCAGGGGGTCTTGAAATCCAGTGTAAACTCACTTTTACAGGCAGTGAACGCCTCATTTTACCGTTACAGGGACTGATGGAATAAAATTGGTAAGTTTGATCGACCATTTTGCTCCCAGTACACATGGGCGGTTATTAGAGATAAGCTCAAAAACATGGGGGGTCTTATTGGAGCAGAGTGCATATTACATCAATTACAGTATTCATTTACAAATGCATTCTGTTTAGTAAAGTCTTATTTCAGGCATGTAAGACACCTCTCCTATAATGCTCTTTTTATTAATTTTTTTTGCCCCCCCCCCCCCCCAATTTGTTTACGTTGGCTTACGTTTCATAGATTCTCACAAAGAAAGTGCAGTAAGTAGCTACTGAGCAGAACTTGGATTTCAAGTTTTTAACCAATTAAAAAAGCCTGGATAAATGCAGAGAGTTGTGTCAGGAAGGGCATCCGATGTAAAACCTCCACCAGATTTGATATGCAAAGCATCAATATTACCTCTATACCAAATCGGTCGAGGACCGGGTTAACAACGATTGCCATCAGTGCTGTTAACCAACAGGGTGCTGGTGGAAATTGGACTACTTTTGGTAGCAGTAGATTTTCTGACGAGAACATTCAACAAGGTCTTGGAGAGTGAGCAGATGTCAGAGGAATGGAGGAGATGTGTGTTGGTGCCCATTTTTTTTTTTTTTTAGAACAAGGGAGACTTGCAGAGTTGTGGCAACTACAGAGGGATAAAGTCGATGAGCCATACGATGAACTTAAGGGAAAGAATAGTGGAGGAGGTCAACATTTGTGAACAACAATTTGGTTTCATGCCAAGAAAGAGCACCACGGATGCAGTGTTTGCTTTGAGGATGTTTGCTTAGAGAAGTACAGGCAGGATTAGAGGAGGCTGCATTGTGCCTTTCTGAATCTGGAGAAAGTGTATGATGGGGTGCCGAGACAGGAACTGTGGTATTGCATGAGGAAGTCTGGAGTGGCAGAGAAGTATGACAGTGGTGAGGTGTGCTGTCGGTGTGACAGAAGAGTTCAAGGTGGAGGTGGGACTGCATCAAGGATCAGCTCTGAGACATTCTTGTTTGCTGTGGTAATGGACAGGCTGACAGATGAGGATAGACAAGAATCTCCATGGACAATGATGTTTGCAGATGACATTGTGACCTCTAGTGAGAGCAGAGAACACGTGGAGGAAAATCTAGAGAGGTGGAGGTATGCCCTGGAAAGGAGAGGAATGAAGGTTAGCCTCAGTAAGACAGCATGCATGTGAGTGAATGAGAAAGACCCAAGAGGAACGGTGAGGTTAAAGGGAGCAGAGATAAAGAAGGCAGAGGATTTTAAGTACTTCGGCTCAACAATCCAGAGCAATGGAGAGTGTGGAAAAGAGGTGAAGAAGCGTGTGCAGGCAGGTTGGAATGGTTGGAGAAATGTGTCCGGTGTGATGTGTGATAGGAGGGTATCTTCAAGAATGAAAGGAAAAGTGTACAAGACGGTGTTGAGACCAGCAATTTTGTATGGTTTAGAAATATTGGCATTGAGGAAAAGACAGGAGGCAGAGCTGGAGGTAGTAGAGATGAAAATGTTGAGGTTCTCTTCGGGAGTAACGAGGATGGATAGGATCAGGAATGAGTACATCAGAGGGACAGCACATGTAAGATGTTTTGGAGACAAAGTCAGAGAGGCTAGATTGAGATGGTTTGGACATGTACAGAGGAGGGATAGTAAATATATTGGTAGTAGGATGCTGAGGTTGGAACTACCAGGCAGAAGGCCTAGAGGAAGACCAAAGAGGAGACTTATGGTTGTGGTGAAGGAGGACATGAAGGTAGTTGGCATAAGCAAAGAAGATGCAGAGGACATGGTGAGCTGGAGAAAGATGATTTGCTATGGTGACCCCTGATGGGAACAGCCGAAAGGAAAAGAAGAAAGTAATAATTACAGGCTATCCCGGAAAACCGTTCAAGATAATTGCATGCAATTTTGGACTGGTGATTTGTAATGGTTAACCCAACAAGTAGCACCTAAAACCATCCATTTATGATGACTTTCATTTTTTTGGTGCCTGTACCTACTTGTAGGGTTCACAAACTATTGAGTGTAGCTTTTGAGACAAATTGACAGTGGTCATGGCCCTCAAGGGGTCTCTGGATATCCCGATATTTAAATTTTCCCCATCATCAAAAGCAAGGAATCTTTATTGGAGAGAACGTTCTATTGTGATAGAAAGTTTATCTACTTATAAATAAGAGACTCAGTTCTCTGAAGGTGTTGCGTTTGCTTTCTTTAGGAATCACAAGCAGCTCAGCGTCAAATCCTAATGGAGTTCTTGAAAGAAGCTAGGAGGAATAAGAGAGAGGTTGGTGCTTTTCCTGTCCTTTAGTTTTTAAACTTGGTATAAACGTAATTGAATGCATTACTTTTTTTTTTTTTTTTTTTTTTTTTTTTTGGATAGCAACTGGAACAATTACAGAAAGAATTAAACTTTTTAGAAGAGGATATCAAGAGTGTTCAGGTAAATTGGAACTATTACTATTGAGTTCTGGCAGCTTAGTCTTTTATTTAATGGTTGATTTGAAATCTCATGGCCAGGGATTTTGCATGTTCTCTTTAGGATATGACTGGGCTGTACTCCCAAGTTATTGATATGGACCCCAATTTAGACAGCACTGTTCCCCAGTATGAAGAAACACATTCTCCTGCACCGAGGTAAGGCCAATCAGCAGGGAAAGTAGTACGTACTTCGAAAAATAGATGTAATCTATAGATTGCACTTTGTGTTGACTCGAGGCTAATCTTTGTGCATGATCACATCATGGTAGTCACAACATGCCTGTGGAAATGGTGAATTCATGAATGAAGTAAAGCTCGTCGACATTTTTCATATGTACTTGACCACCTCATAGACACACTTGGCCATCATGTCTGTGGTGGTTCACCAAACCATTAAAAAAACCATTAAAAGCACACATTTCTCAAATTTCATAACTTTTTAGCATTAAGATTTATGTTGGCTGAAACAAGCTCAATTATTTCAGCAGGACTCCTCTCCTGTGCACAAAGTGAGATCCATGACATGGGGCTTGAGAGTAACTTTTACACTGAAGTATTTTTTATTAGTAGATTTTTATGGAAGTATAAAACGGGGCGTCATTACTTTCCTGTGCACACCTCGTCAGAACAAGCCTAAGAAGATGACAATTAATTCACGCTACCACAAGTTCTGTAGCCACACTGGTCAGGTGTAAAATTTTATTCCTCAGCAGTTCCTCTCTGTATAGTTGCACTTATTACGGGTTTTGTTTATAATTTCATGCGGCGCTACCCATTGGATTCCCTTTGAGTTTGTTCAGTCTGTGCTGTCTGAAAGATTTTTTCCGTGCCATTGTTACAGATAAACTTGTATCTGTAATTTGTGCCGTTCCATAAAGCTGTTTTGTGATGTGTTCATTGTTAGGTGCTACACATTTTTAAAATAAATTAAAATGGAATTTGTCTTCAGGGCAATTTCCAAATTGAATGCTCGATGTCTATATTTTAGCAAAGTGGAAAGTTTGTCTTACGTGTGTGTGTGTGTGTGTGTGTGTGTGTGTGTGTGTGAGTGTGTGTGTATACAGGATCTTCTTCTTTTCCTTTCGGCTTTTTCCCTTTTTCAGGGGTCGCCACAGCGAATCATGTGATTCGCACATTTGATTGTGTGTGTATATATTTTAATTTAATTAGTAAGAGTTCCCATACAGATAAAAATGTTTGTAAGCAATTTGTGGATGACAGTTTACTGCATCTGAATAAATTCACAGTTAGATCTTTGTATGAAAAATATACAAAGAAAACTACCAAGTGTTGTGTTTTAACCTACATTGTTTTTTCTAGCAGTATCATGATTGATCCTGCAGAGTATAACCAGCCCCCCCAGTTTGGAGGAAGCTCACAGGTAAATTTTGGTGTTTTAGTGTTATTTGTGTATAAGATTTCTGCACTTGTTCTTTTTCAGCATCAAATATTTTTACATGACAATTTAACCATCACTTCTTCGAAATGTCTCCTAAAGGGTAAAAGACAGACATCGTACAACAGCACTCTAGCTTCCCGAAGAAAGAGGCTAACGGCACACTTTGAGGACTTGGAGCAGTGCTACTTTTCAAGCAGGATGTCACGGCTCACTGGTGAGCATACATATTCCTTAAAATTTTAATGAGGATAGTCATGGGTTGGTACAGTCTACTTCAGAATTATTGGTCCCCATCATTTAGTTTAATTATCTTGGAATCCAAATTTTCTTATAAAATATTTTGTATGAAATCAGGTCATTGGATGCATATATTTTTTCATTTCAAAAAGAGTTTTATTTCTTTAAGTAGATTCATCTCAAATCGCTTTCACACAGTAACTGATGAGCAACAAGTAACCATCCAAAGTCAAAGATCACACATGAAACGATCTTGTGGAAAGTGACATGAAGTTGGTGAAGTTCAGCTGAGCTGAACTTTTATTCAGATGCGATATGAGCAATTACCGATCAGAGCTTAAATATACCATTGATTGGCAGATGCCACCAAAGACAGTTAGTCAAAGCCTTTCCGTAGGGAAACGAACATAAAGCTAATTGTTCCACTGACAGCAACACAGGAGGAGCTTGTTATTGACGTGTCTAAATTTTACAAGGATAATGAGGATTATGCCATGCTTGGGTCCATATTTATAAGACAGTCAGCATTTCCTGTTAATATATACAGGGATCCCTCGCTACTTCACGCTTCAATTCATGTGGCTTCAGTGCATCATGGTTTTTAAATAATAAATACCGAATTCGACGTGGAAAGCGCCCAGGGCGCTTAAAAAATGTTACCAGTGGAGTGGAACGGTAAGGCTTATTACCATCGAGGTGGAAAACATGAATAATAACAGAACAGTAAAAGAGTTGTACTGGTATTTATGTTATTCATTTTGTGGTATTAACCAAACTACTCACATGAAAGCTGAAAATAAACAGAAAACAGCATGAATTGGAAAAAAAAAGACCCTTCCTTCCCTTACTTTTCCCTTCTGGTGCTGTTTCTTTAAACATTTCCTTTAAGCATTTTCTCAAGTAAAATGAGCCAATCAACACGAATGTCAACTTTAGCACATGGCAAGTTGAACCAATCAACACGAACATAAACAAAAGCACATGGCCAGGAACATGCTTAAATGTATGAAGTTAGTGAGCAGGAGAATCTGGTGAAAAATCCTCGTCATCACTTTCTGATGGTTCCATAAATGGCTCATCGTTCCATTCATTCAGAGCATTCCATAGTTTTTCTGTAGCAGTTTCAAATGGTTCATTGGTTGTTGGACACAGTAAAATATTATCGTACAGCAAGTATGGAAAGGAAACTCTTGTCTATCATGAACCGAAACAGAAATATGAAATGAAAGGGAATGGTTAACTTTCCAATTGTTTAATTTCCAGTCTGATTGGATGTTTATACTCTTTGTCCAGTAAACTCAACTGTTTATCACTTGTTCTTTTTACAGATGACAACAGAACTATTAACCAGCTAGATGACTTCATGGAGTGTCTTTCCAAATTCACCCGCTACAACTCTGTACGCCCTCTGGCCACCCTTTCATATGCAAGTGACCTCTACAACGGTTCTAGTATTGTTTCTAGGTATGATTTTTTTTTTTTTTTTTTTTTTTTCCCCCCCCTTATCAAATGCACTACTTCAGTGTGTAGAATATACTTTAATCCAGCACTTTGAAACCACAGTAAAACTTGTGTTCTTTTTACAGTTCCTTCCTGTTAGGGCTAAAATTAAAGTGTCCGACAGTGCAAAGTCTTTAGGATTAACCGCTTCAGTAATGCTAATGTACAGTCGGCCCTCTACTTATGAAATTAATCTGTTCCAGTGCCTTTTAGGTAACCTAGAGTTTTCGTAAGTAGAGGTGCATTTTACATGTAAAACGCATGATTTGTTCCAAGGCTCCCAAGACTACCCCATAAACCCTTTAAAAATTATAAAAATACACCAATTTTGTATGAAATATGTGTAAAAATTAAAAGAAAATTTACCTTTTTTTTTTAAAAAAAATCTCTCAAAACACCCATGCGACTCTTTAAAGTCCGGGGGTTGCTGGTCTGAAGAACCCCCACCCTCCTTCATGAGGTCCTTAAATATGGTGGTTGCTTTTTCCGAAATAATCACCTCAGTCACTGTATCTCCGCTTTTAAGGTCTCCTGCTTCAATATCATCCCGATTGTAGAGGGGTTTCGGCCATACTCCTTTGCGATTTCGCTCGACCGCATCCCTCTTTCGTATTTTTTTATCTCCTCCTTCACTTCGATTGATAACGGAGCCTGCTTCTTCCTTTCGGTGTCACTGGGAATCACTATCTTGGGGTCCATGATGGATAACGAAATAGAACGCTGCAATGATCACTCTCAAAAAAACTCACGAACCAATAGCCTTGTTCAAACTCCTTCACGAACAAACAGGAAGTGACAAACAGGAAGTATGGGTATAGTTCAGCTCCCTCCTGGCCAATGGGAGGCCAGCGGGGCAGGATGTTGGGGGACAGCCAATGAGAGAGCAACTCCATCCTTGTCAGGGCTATAAATTCCGAATTCATTGGCGGCATTCTGATTCAATGGTGACTCAAACTGGATAGCTATATGTAGAGTGGTACGGTGACATGACCTGTCACTGTGACTTTGGGGCAGTGGTGGTATAGGGTGCTGGATTGCTGATCCAAAGGTTGGGGGTTCAAGTCCCACTCTCCACAAGGTTGTCACTGTCCCCCCAGTGCAGCTAACTGGGTTATCAAAGGCGGGCTATGTCTCTCACTGTCTATGGTGTGAGGCATGTAAAAGAACCATTGCTGACATTCGTAAAGAGTAGGCTGCAAAGTCGTCAGCGTATTTCTGTCCCTTGCTAAAAGGGTTGTGTTAGGAAGGGCATCCGACATAAAAACCTATGCCAAATCAAACGTGCGAATCAGATGATTTGCTGTGGTGACTCCCGAGTAAAATGGGAAAAAGCCGAAAGGAAGACAGACCGAGTGGTACGTTGACATGACCTGTCACTGTGACTTTGACTGTTTACCCCAATTAAAAGAAAATCCTGTCCAGGCCTTGTGTTCTGTATATTTAGCCGCCGCCTTATTTTTCTTTCGGCTGTTCCCTTCAGGGATCGTCCCAGCGAATCATCTGCCTCCATCTCACCCTATCCTCTGCATCTTTTTCTCTTACACCAACCCCCTTCACCACATCCATGAATCGTCTCTTTGGTCTTCCTCCGGGCCTTCTGCCTGGTAGTTCCAACCTCAGCATCCTACTACCAATATATTCACTATCCCTCCTCTGTACATGTCCAAACCATATATTTAGCCATACATATAGTAATTTAGACACACTAGGCGCCTCTGACTTTTCTAGGATTTAGGCTGCGAAACAAACTGGTCATCTTGAATATAAAGGGGTGGTTAGAGTTTTCTGTAGGGGGGCAGAAATGTTACCATGGAACTGTTTAATTGTTCATTAAGTGCCACTGTTTAATCTTTAAAGGTAACACCACTCACTTCCCTTCACCCCCTTTTTTCCTGCACCCCACATTTTTCAGGAATCGAATCATCTACCTTTCAGTCCCAAAACCGTTGTAAGATAGAATATGGACCCCCCCCCCCCCCCATCAAATTCTGTATGTCTGTCTGTTCCAGGTGTTAGACATATTTAAAAATCGAACAATATCACAGAGAAAATTATGATGAAATATCACAGTGAATGGCACAATATAAACTAGAAAATGTTTGAACATGCTTGATCCAATTTGCTACAATGAATGTTATCTCTCTGAACTCTGGTGACTGCTGATACATTTACAAATAATTTTGGCATTTAACTGGTTAGAACAGGCTCAAAATGTTCAAACATATTTTTTACAAACATGGCTTTTGTTGAAGCAGCACAAGATGAAAGTATGCCAGACAGTGGTGCGTAACACTGCCACCTGTGTTCCTTCCCAAATGGTGAGTACGCCCAAATGGGTGTGGCAAGTAGGCTGGCTACAGCAACTATTTTCTCATTCTGTGGCATACTCTCCGGCTTGTGTGATGTTGCTGACATCTGCATAATCTACCTGTGCTGCAAGGCTGCCCAACATGGTCTTGTTCTTCATCTGCTGGATGGTGAGGGTCTGGAGAATGCTGTGGTTTGTCTGGGCACCTGTGAAGAAGTATGAGATTTTCCGGAAGAAGCAGTTACCATCACCACGCATGGCAATGGTGTTGACTGGCTCTTCTTCATGACTTCTGATTTGCTTAACTGGTAATGGTGGGCGCTTCTTCCGGACCCTGAATCCTAGGGCCTTGGCACTCTTGGACTGCCACTGAGCATCAATTGGGTTGAATTTCAGTGGTGGCGCTGGAGTGAAACCAGTCTCCATGCAGTCAGCAGAAGGTGAATGGCTGGCTGAAGCAGATGCTGGTGGTGGTGGTGTAGATGGAGGGCTGGTAGAATCTGGTGACTGTGGGGAACTGAGTCACCTCTTAGCCGTGAGGTATGGCTTTATCCTCATGGCATTTGCCAGCTGTTTCATCCCCTTTATTTTACAATGGGGTCTACATTCTATGCCATAGAAAATGGAACTGGAGAGTTTAAACATTATAAAATCCCAGAGGGTAATCATCCCATAGATAATGGACCCATCTGCAATACCTATATACATCGACATTTCTTAATGTTCAAACATTTTCACACATCCTTAAGGTATTACTTAACAAGTTGCTTGTAAGAAAAGCCATGAGAAGGTGTGAAGTCTTTATCAATCCCGTTTAACATTTTCTGGTTTTCGAGTGTATTTTATATTTTCATGTACCATTGAGTGTGATATTTCATCATAATTATCTCTTTGATATTGTATCATCTGTTACATGCTTAAATATAAATTTTCTTAATTTTGTTTTCATATATATATATATATATATATATATATATATATACATACACTTGTTGTTCTAAAAAAATTAGCATATTGTGGTAAAGTTCATTATTTTCTGTAATATACTGATAAAAATTAAACTTTCATATATTTTAGATTCATTGCACACCAATTGAAATATTTCAGGTCTTTTATTGTTTTAATCCTGATGATTTTGGCATACAGCTCATGAAAACCCAAAATTCCTATCTCAAAAAATTAGCATATCATGAAAAGGTACTCTAAACGAGCTATTAACAGCTGCTGGTGTTGGTCCACTGTGTTTTATCAAGGGCAGGGTCAATGCAGTAGCTATCAGGAGATTTTGGATCACTTCATGCTTCCATCTGCTGAAAAGCTTTATGGTCGACCTGGCACCTGCTCACAGTGCCAAAACCACTGCTAAATGGTTTACTGACCATGGTATTACTGTGCTCAATTGGCCTGCCAACTCTCCTGACCTGAAGCCCATAGAGAATCTGTCGGATATTGTGAAGAGAAAGTTGAGAGACACCAGACCCAACACTGTGGATGAGCTTAAGGCCGCTATCGAAGCATCCTGGGCCTCCGTAACACCTCAGCAGTGCCACAGGCTGATTGCCTCCATGCCAAGCCTCATTTCTGCAAAAGGATTCCCGACCAAGTATTGAGTGCATAACTGAACATAATTATTTGAAGGTCGACTTTTTTTGCATTAAAAACCAGATGATTAGGTTAATAGCTCGTTTAGAGTACCTTTTCATGATATGCTAATTTTTTGAGATAGGAATTTTGGGTTTTCATGAGCTGTATGCCAAAATCATCAGTATTAAAACAATAAAAGACCTGAAATATTTCAGTTGGTGTGCAATGAATCTAAAATATATGAAAGTTTAATTTTTATCAGTACATTACAGAAAATAATGAACTTTATCACAATATGCTAATTTTTTGAGAAGGACTAGTATGTGAAGTCAACCTACAGACTTTTCAAAGGATCACTAGGTGGTGATAGTGCAGCAAGTTGGCCAGGTTTCCCTTCTACTTACTGCTTGTTTGTTTTCTGCTCGAGCAAATGTAGGAGTTTTACTGTCTTATGAATATCAATTTCTTTTCTTTGCTTTTTGTGAGATGAAAATGATCAAGGAAAGGCAAAACAGATTTTGGTAAATCTAGATGAGCATCACAACAACAAATGAGGCCATCTGATCTCAGCGAATAGAAACAGGATTTCTGTATCAAATAATAAAAGAAGGGATCGCTACAGAATTGGAAGATGAAAAATGTCAGAGTAGATCATAATTATGGGTTTGATGGAGCATCGTCTTCTCTTACACCAACTGCCTTCATGTCCTCCTTCACCACTTCCATAAATCTTCTTTGGTCTTCCGCTCGGCCTTCTGCCTGGTAGTTCCAACCTCAACATCCTACTACCAATATACTCACTATCCCTCCTGTGTACATGTCCAAACCATCTCAATCTAGCCTCTCTGACTTTGTCTCCAAAACATCTAACATGTGCTGTCCCTCTGATGTGCTCATTCCTGATCCTATCCATCCTCGTTACTCCCAAAGAGAACCTCAACATTTTCATCTCTGCTACCTCCAGCTCTGACTCCTGCCTTTTCCCCAGGGCTACTGTCTCTAAACCATACAACATCGCTGGCCTCAACACCGTCTTGTACACTTTTCCTTTCATTCTTGCCGATACCTTCCTATCACACCGGAAACTTTTCTTCAACCATTCCAACCTGCCTGCACACACTTCTTCACCTCCTTTCCACACTCTCCATTGCTCTGGATTGTTGAGCCGAAGTACTTAAAATCCTCCACCTTTTTTATTTCTGCTCCCTTTAACCTCACTGTTCCTCTTGGGTCCTTGTCATTCACACAAATATAAGTATGAAATATGATTAAACATTATCCTGAGGTACACTTAATACTAGGCTCCGGCAAAGGGTCGTGGCTGACACGGAGGTCCGGGAAGAGAAGCAGAATGAAGAAACAAATTGACTCCAGTATGAACTGGATAAGAGTGAAACTCTCTGTAAATCTGATCAGCTGTGCTGTGCTTGAGAGGACATGGGAAATAATGACATTGATAATCTTCAGATGTTTGGAGAGAGAGAGAGAGAGAGAGAGAGAGAGAGAGAGAGAGAGATTGTTTCCAGTACAAACTCGTATAGGTTACTTGTACAAGGTTTAAACATACGTTCCCCTCTAAAGAATGCTCAGTAATGACTTGCGAACAAATTCATCTCACGAACGGCCGTCTGGAACCTAACACTCTCTCTTTTTTTCTCTCTCTTTCTTTATCTCTCTCTCTCGCAAATAAGTGGGGCCTACTGTACAGGAAAAGGATATAAAAGAATATCCAAGGAATTGAGAATGCCAATCACCAGTGGTCAGAGTCTAATTAAGAAGTGAAAATCAAGCCACAGTCATGTTGACCAACAAAACTGCAGCCACATCTGCTGGGAAAATTTGTCTCTTATGCACCAAAAAAACTCAACAAAAACTTAAACCGACATACAGGATTCCCCATGAGCAAGTTGTCAAAAGAAAACCTTTACTACACTAGTGTCACAAAGCAGCCCGTTTACAACATGCCCAACAAGCCTCAAATCTTCTGTAGCAAAGTTATTTGAAGAGAAAAGAGCAAAGTTGAACTTTTATGGTCGCAACCATAAAAGCTACATTTGAAGAGGCATCAACAAGGCCTTGGAAAGTACACCATTCCTACTGTGAATGTGAACTGATGTTTTGGGGTGTGTTTGAGCTACAAAGACACATGGAATATGATCAAAATTTCATCCCAGTATGAATGCAGCATGTTGGCAGAAAATATTTGGCTGAAAATTTGCACGCATTGAACCAGAAGCTGAATATGGATTGCATCTGTACATTCCAATGTAACCATGATCATGAAAACACAAGGCCAAGTTTACCTATCATTGGCTGGAGCAGAGAAGCTTTAGCATCAGAGAAAATAAAGTTGCCTTATCCACAGCCATCACAAAGGACATGAACGTTAAAAGGGGCAAGACACAGTATTAGGTACTACTGAAATACCTTTGAATGATACATAATAGCCAGTCAATATCAACTTGGGCACGGAGACTGAACCACCATTGATTATCATAAAACAGTTGAAACAAACTCTTATCTTCATAATTGCTATAATGAATCAGGGCTTATTAAAATGGATTTAACTCTAAACAGTTCACGTTTACGTAAGAAAGAAAGAAAATTAACTTTTTTTTTTGTAAGGTTTGTAACATCTGAACACTTGTCATCTCTTTACAGCATCGAGTTTGACCGTGACTGTGATTATTTCGCCATTGCTGGTGTTACCAAGAAAATTAAAGTTTTTGAGTATGGAACGGTGATCCAGGATGCTGTGGACATTCATTATCCTGTCAATGAAATGACCTGCAATTCCAAAATAAGGTGCAACAAATCTCTGATTGTATAAAGAATCTTAAGGTGTAATATCAATCCAAAATTGATGCAGTTCCATTTCTTGCTCTCCCCTCAGCTGTATCAGTTGGAGCAGCTATCACAAGAACCTTTTGGCAAGCAGTGACTATGAAGGAACTGTGATTCTTTGGGATGGGTTTACGGGGCAGAGGTCAAAGGTTTATCAGGTACATTGCCAACATAAAAAAGAAATCTGTATGCTTTGGTGACCTGTATGCACATTGCATTTTTTATGAATCAGTTTTGATCAGAATATATAGTCTTAAAAGTGAAGTGATGATTTTGGTACATATAAAGATCAAGTTCATGATGGGGGTCATGTCCAAAATAGCTTTTCTTCTATCCTGTTTAAAATTTTTTGGATATTTCTGGCACACATCATGAACAAGGACTAAATTTGTGGCAGAAATGTCTCCATTAATTACTTTGGTATTGGGATGTGTCTGCCTGTATGTCCGTCTGTCTGGGTAATGACTAATTTTAGATTTTAAAGACTGTGGTTTTAAATGATGAAACTCACAAAAATAACCCCCCCCCCCCCCATACATTGAAAAACCTCCTGCACCTGAACTAATTTACTTTAACAACAACAACAAAAAAAATGATGCTCACAAACCCTACAAAACCGCTCCACATTGCTAAAACAGCAAATTAAGTCATAGAATCGTCTGGAAACCAAATATATTTTCAAAATGAACCAGTACATAGAAAATATATTATTTCTACTTTCTGCCTAAGAGCTGCAGCAAAAGGTTTCAAATTTCTGAATTAGTGTTTATAAATGTACTGTTCACATACTTGTCAGTTTTGCGAGTGGTGTGGATCTATTCCATCAGCTTTACACCACACTCAGCCATTGTATTGGAGCGAGGCACTTCAAGCAGTGAAGATCCCTTTACTCAATGAGTGGTGAAGCATTTAACAGCTTTGGAATGTTTCAGTTCTGAGATGGCAAAGAGCAGGTTATCGCAAACATTCTGTGAAAAATTCTGATTAGAAAACCAGGCCTGTGCCCATGTGGTTGCAATGAAATTGTGAGTTTCAAGTTCTCTCTCCACTTGGGCATGATTGTTAAACCAGAATATGCCCTTTGAAGATCACCCATAATGTGCCAAAATCTCATCGGTGAACCTGTTGTTCATATCAGATGAATGAGATTTTGTTGGAAAATTGAAGTCTAATACGTACCACTGTATAAGCACTAGGACATGGTGTTGGCAACCAATAAGCTGAAGTTCTAGGAGTCACTTCTGTAGAAATTCTCTTTGAAGCCTGACGACAATGCAACTTTTTTTTTTAACCATTATTCACTGCTATTGTGTTAGAGATAATCCATGGTTGGTATGGGGCATGAATGCCTGAAAAGTACTTAAAAATTCTTTTCAAGGGCACTAGAATTGCCAGGCCACCCCTTGAAAAACCAACGGTTTTCTTACTACCTCCTTGAATAGTACTGTCGGCCCCCAACTTACGAAATTAATCCGTTGCAGAGCCCCTTTCGTACGCGGGGATTTCGTAAGTAGGGGTTGCATCTTGCATGTTAAACGCCTAATTCGTTCCAAGGCTCCAGTCTTTGGACTGGATCTTCTTCTTTTCCTTTCGGCTTCTCCCTTCAGGGGTCGCCACAGCGAATCATCTGCCTCCATCTCACCCTATCCTTTGCATCTTCTTCTCTTACACCAACGACCATGTCCTTCACCACAAGCATGAATCGTCTCTTTGGTAGTCTTTGGACTGGGTAAACCCCATAAACCCTTTGAAAACGATAAAAGTACACCAATTTTGTATGAAATATGTGTTAAAAGTAAAAGAAAATTATTTATTAAACTATTTAAACATTTTATTAACATATTAAACCAATTTATTAACATTTATTGATTAAACCATTATTAAGCATTTTTATGAACACACACACACACACACACACACACACACACACACACACACCTACCTCTCTCGTGCGCGCTGTGGGCCACACCTGTCCAGGGTGTACTCTGCCCGCGCCTTCAGTTGGCTGGGATGGGCACCAGCCTCCCCACGACCCTAATTAGGATGAAGCGGTTACAGAAAATGAAAACAACTTTAAAAAAAAACTAAACTAAAGCGTTATTCCTTGTCTGTCTCTCTCACGCACGCGCGCTGCGGGCGACGCCCACAAGACGTGAATTCAAAGCGCATTCCCTGCTTGACAAACTCGACTTTAATTTGATTCCTTGAGGGATTGGAATTCCAGATGAGCTCAAATGCACCCACATTTATTAAACATCTACTGAATTAAAACAACTTAAAAAACTAAAGCGATATTCCTTCTCTCTCTCTCTGTCTCTCTATCCCTCTCTCGTGTGCGCGCTGTGGGCCACGCCCACAAAACGTGAATTCAAAGCACATTCCCTGCTTGACCATTTACTGAATTAAAACAACTTAAAAAATCTAAACTAAAGCGTTATTCCTTCTCTCTCTCTCTCTCTCTCTCTCTGTCTGTCTCTCTCTCTCGCACGCGCACTGCGGCCACGCCCACCAGACGTGAATTCAAAGCGCATTCCCTGCTTGACAAACTCAACTTTAGTTTATAGTTTAGTTTTTTAAGCTGTTTTAATTCAGTAGATGTTTAATAAATGTGGGTGCATTTGAGCTCATCTGGAATTCCGATCCCTCAAGGAATCAAATTAAAGAGTGAAGCTTCCTTCTGTCTCTATCTGGGAGACCAGCGGGACGGGATGTTGAGAGACAGCCAATGAGAGAGTAACTCGCACGTCGTGTGAAATTTTGATTGGCGCATTTGAATTTCTTTTCGTAAGAGGGGGTTGTTTCGTATCTCGGGGACGGAAAATCAGGAAAATGGTTTTCGTACACAGGGGTCTTAAGTTGGGGGCTGACTGTACTTGATTTTTAGATTTGGGTCTATCTACGCAAGAAATGTATAACATTTTATTAGAAACCTCTGATTATTGTATCTTTTCCACAATAAAGTCACAGAAGGTCGATGTTTGTTTGTCAAGTGTTGAACACAGTGTATGAGTATACGGTAGTTAATATTATGACATTGAGTCCCCCTTTACAAGTACACGTATTTTTATTTTCTAAAACTCACACGGAGTGTCAAACATTAATACAACAATATATTAACATTTAGTACATAAGTTATTTAATTTACAACACAAAATTATTGAAGCTTCTAGATCTGTTTTACGACATACAGACCCCATTTTCGGCAGTTTGGTATTTGCATTGCAGACGACCTTTGTGCTCGTCACAAGTGAATAAATATTTATATAAAAGCTTAAGAGGGCTGTATTGTACCAACAGCCACAATGCCAGGCGGGCAGTGTATATTCAAAGCAAAATGGCAGGAGGACAAAGACCACAGTGATTGGTTAGACGTTGGCATCATGCCTTTTGCAAGGCATGTGGGGAAAAAAAAACATTGCAGTTGATACTTTGGGGGAGGAGCATTAACGTCGCTCAAAATCAAATGTCACTCACTCAAAAATCTTTTCATGGTTTTTTTTAAGAACTACAAAGCAAGAGGGTCCTCTGATAACAGACTATTATTGCAAAGGAAATACAGTTTGAACATTTAATGTTACAATGACTACGTCAGCATTACCATGACACTACATCCTCAATGTAGTGGTTGCCGTTTTAAGAATGTATGTTTGTATTCTTACATATTAATTTACAGAATATTAAAATGATTGTATTTCACTCTTTGAAAGTCAAACAGTATTTCTTGTACAGACGCTCCCCGACTTGCGTTCGGCCGTCCGGACCCAATTAAAAACGTAAGTTGTTACAGTGATGTATGACGTGTGACGTATGACGCTCGTACTGTATTATACATCCATACACACCATTACCGTATCTCAAACACCCCTAAATCAATTATTATAAACATAACATTGTAAAATAATATCTCAAATAATATCAACATTAATTTCAACTAAATTAAATTCAAGCAAAATCATTTCAAATTGATCCATTTTAATCAAATTCACTCATCAAATATCAAATACAGTATCAAACATAATCTTTAACATTCTCTGTTGCGATTTTTCTGCTTGTAAATGGTTCCGATGGTCGACAGATGGTCACATATCATGAAGCTGAGCCGATTCACTTTACATGAAGCTTAAAACAGCCAATCAGCGCTTACAATATGTGAGGCGCTCAATACCGAAAGTAGTGCACTTGCTGAAAGTAGTTTCCTTGCTTGAAACAAAGCGTGGGTTATATGAACTTCCGGTCTTTTGAGTGCTCAAGGGCGCTGTTGAACTCATTTAGTACTCAGCCTGTACTGATGTGAAACACTGATGTGAATCAGCAGAGCAGAGAGTTGTCTTTCTTGGGTTTTCATTCATTTTACAACTCTCTTTGCTTGGTAGTATGTATGGTAGATTGTGCTGATCTGAGCAGATAGTTAATTCATGTGTGTGTGTGTATGTGTGTGTATGTATATATATATATATATATATATATCAGTGGGGCCAATAAGTATTGGGCAATGTAAAAATGTGCAAGTTCACCCATTTAAAAAGATGAGAGGTTTGTAATTTTCATCATAGGCACACATCAAGCTTGAGAGACAGAATGTAAAAAAATCCAGGAAATCCCACTGTATGATTTTTAAACAATTTATTTGTGAAAATGGGAGGCCAATACGTATTGGGCAGCCAGCAAAAGTTACTTTTAATACTTTGTAATGTAGCCTTGGTTGGCAATGACAGAGGTCAAATGGTTCCTGTAGTTCTTGACCAGGTCTACACAAACTTCTAAACTCAAATTTTGACTTTTTAAAAAAACAAACAAACAAAAAAAACCGGATGAACGTAAGTCGGGGAGTGACTTTTTAAACGCAACTTGAAAAATGAGGGGATTTTTTCCTTGAAAAGTGCTTGAATGACATTTGGCCCAGTCTGTGGGAAGCATGAATAATCATTTGAATGCTGTTCCATGCATTTTACTCATCAAGCAGGACTTTGAGTGGTACCAAGATGTCACCTGCTGATCCACTTTCACAAGATTCCAGGATGTAGAGTTCTACTTGAGTTCTTTAAACAGACAGCCTGATGGTCTTTACTGTCAATTTTCTTGCCATCAAAATGCAAGCAAAATGGCTCTTTTGAGATAATTTTCTTTAGTTAAGAGTCTTAACTTCTTTTGCATTCTTGATCATTTGAAGCCAAACTCCTGATTGTGATGGTGTTGGCACATCTATCCCTTCTTCTGACAAACTTTGCAGAACATGTGATGTTTTTCTGGATAACAGAGAGTGCTTGACTGCCAGTTTAGCAGCACACGTTGTTGAGTGACGTTGTTTACACTTGACTGTGGCTTTTTCTGGAATTGCCTCAGGATCAGATTCACTGCTGCTATTTCCTTCTTCACCACAAATTGACTCTGATGTAAAACGCTTAGTGTGCAGACGCTGTAGAGCATTCACTCAGTTCAGGTTGGTGTCTTGCACGTTTTGAAGGATGGATTCTCAATAGGAGTGCCACTTTCTAGGTTGTGTACCCTTTCTTGGCTAACTGAGTCAATTTACTTGTGGAGTTCTTTATCTTCTCCACAAAGCCAGTTTCCTTTTGTTGGTGTGAAATCAAAAAGCTTATTCAGATTTTTTTCAAAAGAATAAAACGTAGTTTAATATACACTCATGCCTCGGTTTAACGGACAAATAGGGGGGAACACTGGTCCGAAGTACCCGATTGTCCGAAGTTTCCGATTCCATATATTTCAACGATTACGTCACGAAAAACTTTTACTTAAGCACACTATGTAATATGCTAATGTAAATACTGTATACTTTGTAAATGTACACCATAAGATCAGTGGTCGGGAACCTTTTTGAATAAGAGAGCCCAAAAAAAAAAAAAGACACATTTTAAAATCTAACCCTCTGAGAGCTCTCTCTCTCTCTCTCTCTCTCTCTCTCTCTCTCTCTCTCTCTCTCTCTATATATATATATATATATATATATATATATATATATATATCCCCTCGCGAGCCAGATGTGGCTGTTTTTATGACTGTATCTGGCGCTCGGATAAATCAGGTGGCCTTTCTTAACAGAATAACGAATCCACAATTTCACTGTCATTTAAATAAAAATGGTACTCCACTTCGCGCCACAGTGACGTGGCATTAAAATAGATATATAGATTTACATGCGTGAGCTTTATTCATTTGTTTTTGTTTTACTGCCACGTCACTGTGGCGCGAAGTGGAGTACCAATCCTTTCTGTACGTCAGTATGTGGGCGGGTCCGATACCTTCAAACTCTAATTTTATTGGATTATAACAGCAGCCACAGACTGCGCGTGTTGTTTCAGTAAAGAGATAAATTTCCCTTGTTTTGATCAGCTCATTTCCACGAAGCCAAGCACAGCTGGCAAGCAAATGGACAGACATGGAAAAACTTCAACCCACAGACCAGCTGATTGCCAAAATTTGGGACGCGCTTCCTGTCACATAAACACTGCAGCGTGTGAGTCCAATAATATTAGAGTTTCAAGGTATCGGACCCACCCGCATACAGAAAGGATTGGCTCTCCGCTTCGTACCACAGTGACTTGCCATTGAAAATAGATGAATAGCGTGGAATGAAAGGCGCGAGATTTCTTCAAGCCAGTCTGGTCATCTGGCGGTCACTTTTGGAAACAACGGCCCGCGTCCGGACGATCTGGACTTGTCAGAAGCTACAGATTTTATCCGTTGCATCCGAAATCCGTTAAAGCGAAGTCCGTAAAACTGAGGCATGAATGTATATAATTTTGTTTTATCATTTTTAACACTTTACAATATTATATGATTAAATTTATATAAATTAACAATTATAATAATTATGATAAGCAATTTGTTATATTTATTACTTTACAAATCTTTCAAAGAATTTATTTTACAATCATGATTTATTTATTTAATATATTTCTCATGTGAGGTGATGTTGGGTGCGGGACGTTTTTACTTTCACAGTCTTAACCCTACAGTGTACCACTTTATAGAATAACCATAATGATATACTGCCTAACCAATTCATCATACTTTTTATAGTCATAATACTTGTTTTTTTTAGGAGCATGAGAAGAGATGTTGGAGTGTTGATTTCAATCTTATGGATCCCAAACTTTTGGCATCAGGCTCAGATGATGCAAAAGGTATGTAATTAATAATTCCACTAATAATGCCTGTAGCTCGAGATAAATTGAAAGTATTTAAACCTTTATTGCATTACTGCTGCAATCAATGTAATCAAAATGTCCTCATTTGTTTCCCCACAGTCAAGTTGTGGTCCACAAATCTGGATAACTCCGTTGCCAGCATTGAAGCCAAAGCCAATGTGTGCTGTGTAAAATTCAGCCCAGCATCTCGGTATCACCTCGCATTTGGATGTGCAGGTAAAGCATGAAAGTTCTGTGCTAATTTTCGACCTCTCTGAAAATCTGATGAAGACTAGTCAGACTGCTGTACAAAGGTGCAAAATGTTGTGCTAAAGTTATGCATGCGTGCCTTGCACTCTAGGTACTGAGGAATTGTGAGATTTTCAGAGAGGTCGAGTTGTGCATCAGTTAGAGGTGTGTGTGTGTGTGTGTGTGTGTGTGTGTGTACATGTGAAAAAATTAAGACACACCATTTGGTAGCACTTAAATGTTCACAGAACAATGTCCTGTGTTTGTATATACATTGATACCTCTGATATAAAAATAGTTTGTTTGAAAGAATTATTCACATAAGAAATAACAGAAAACCAATTAATCCATTACAACCCCATCCCAAACTCTTAACCTGCCACAGACATGTATATTTGGCTGAATATATTAAAGATAAATATTGTACAAACAATAAATATTTCATCATAATAATACTTGTACATTAGCAATAATAAATAATAATAAAATGAAAATAAACAATAAGTCAACTAACCCTCTGATCATCAACTGTGGCGAAGATGTCACGTGGGCAGGCAGGAGGTGGTGTGTAACGGAGGAGGAGGATAATTTTGTGCATGCGCGCGCTACAAATGCCAGCAAGGAAAGGCTCATGGTGAGCTCCGTTGTGGTCCTCGCTCTGATGGAGCAGCGGCTGCATTGCAGGAAGCGGTAACACCATGGTCCTCTTGCAAAGTCATTTATATTCATCTCCTTGTCAACTACCTGGGTGTGGAGGTGCAACTGCACTGTTGCCAAGCCCCCCCGACACACTGCTCAAGCACCCATGTGTGAGCTCGTTCCTCTAGCTGTGGTCATTAGCTTTTAGCCCGTGATTAGCTTTTTTTGGTTTTCTTCATTGCAGTAATAGTAATCTCCGCTTTTCTCCAGTCCCTCACAAGTTTCTCATTCACTCCAAACGTTCTTTCTGCTGCTCGATTACCATTTTCTGCTGCATATTTCACTACTTGCAGCATTTAATCCGCAGAATAGGATTTTCTTTTTGGGACCATTTCTTCAGTGGCGGATGAGCAGGTACTTGTACAATCACAAGAGGGCACTCTAGGCTTAGGTGAGCGTAAAAATAACAAATGTGAAATTGTATTATTATGACGAACAGAATTATATGTAATTTCACATATAAGTCGCTCTGGAGTATAAGTCACACCTTCAGCCAAAGTATGACAAAGTTCTACTTGTAGTCCGGACAATATGGTGTGTGTGTGTGTGTGTGTGTGTGTGTGTGTGTGTGTGTGTGTGTGTTTGCGTGCGTAAGATCATAAGGGAGCGACATTGTGCAGCATTGTTGTATTATGCAATTTTGCTTTGAAAATCGGGCAACATTAAATTGTTGTTCTACTGTAGTACTGGCCTTTCACACTGCTAATTTTTTTATTCTTTATTTTATATGCATCAAGACCATTGTGTACACTACTATGATTTGAGGAACACTAAGCAGCCCATCATGGTCTTCAAAGGTCACCGGAAGGCTGTATCCTATGCTAAGTTTGTAAATGGAGACGAGATTGTGTCTGCGTATGTATATGTCTAAACGTTAAACTTAAACAGGAGAATTATTTCTCATACTTTACACATGCTGTTCATGGCACCATTGTAGACATGCAGTGGTACACAGTATTTCTTCTGTTTCTAAGTTTTTTCTATTCCCAAGCTTGTTTCTGTGGGAGAATTTTTGATTCCTATTATTTCTCTTGCTTGTATTTGTATACAGAGTGCTGATAGACACACACGGAGGACTGCAGTATATTAAAAATGTCCCGCAGTCATTCAGCACTCTGTACGCAAACAGGAGAGAGGCAAGGCTCAAATATATAAATCTCAATATGGCAATGGTGAGTGCATGTGCTATAGAATGTAGGTTCACTGTTTTTCAAATCTGGTGTATCGGAACATTTTTTGATTGAGCATTCAATACAATGAGGGGGGGGGCATTAGCAAACTAAATATAATCTGTTAGCATTGCACAGAGAGGGCAAAGCACATCCAGGTTATCAAAATTAAGTAGCAATTTTTATTTTTAAATGTATTTCCCTTGAGTACATTTTTATTTATTTATTTATTTATTTATTTTAATCTAAACTTGTTTGTGTTTAAGTAAACATTTCATTGTTTAACCCCTTGCGCCACATTCCATTTAGTTATTTTTGCTGCATGATGACCTCACACACGTGTACACACACACACAAAAAAAACATATTTCTCAAGTATATTAATTGCCACCATTTTTAAATGTACATACCAAATTTAATCAGATGGAGCAGTTCTATAAAATTATAGCCCCAAAAATATATAGCTGTTGATATAGTAATGAACAGTTTTCAAATTCCTCTCCAAATGTTCACATGTAACTGTAGTCTGCATTGCGTTTTGAAAAAAAAAAAAAAGAATCTCTAAGTAACGAAAAATCTGCATATTTCCTCAGTAAGATAATGGAAAAAACATGAGGCTAGGGAAATCCTGAATTAATATATACTACACAAGAGTAGAGCCATCAAGTTATTTGGTTGGCTCTCGGAGGAACAAAACATCCTTATTAATAATGCTTTTGTTATGGTCACATAGAGCAGACATAGTCATCATTGTCATTTTGTTTTCTTCGGATTCCGTGTAATATTCCACAAACTTTTGAGTATTTAGTCATACCGTTGTGCAGCATGGTTTACATGTGTTTCCTTGTAGTGTATATTCAAACTCTGAATAGTTTTGAAGACGTGCCTTTAGCACAGATGCCAGAATACCAAAGAATAATTGAAGCATTTGTTGTGCTCGTAATATGCTAAAGATGTTGAATATATATTTTTTTGCATTTTTTCCTAAAATATATGGTATACATGTTGGTGGCCCAGTGGTAAGGGGTTGGATTACTGATCTGAAGGTCAGGGGTTCAGGCCCCACTTTCACCGGGTTGCCACTGCTGTTCCTCCAGTGCAGCTAATCAAGTTATCAAAGGCTGGCCATTTCTCTCACACTCTATAGTCAGAGGCTGTTAAAGAACCATCACTGACCTTCGTAAAGAGTATGGGGTGTAGCTGTTAGCATGTTTCTGCCCTGTTGTGGCGGTGTGAGCTGTACCCAGAGTCTGCTGAGGTGGATGCCAGCCTCCCAGCCACCCAAATCATTATTAAATGGTTCAGGAAATGTATATAAATATTAATCAGGAGTTTTATCGTGAAAACATTTGTCTGACAGTTATGTTGCTTTATACTTGAAATTTCTAATCTAGGTCATATTACAATAAGTATGTACTTGTGCTGCCATTCACTAGAAACAGGCAGGGTCCATCTTTCATTTGCCTCTGCGCAGCTGATGCAGGTATTAATTATTTTGGCAAAAATGTACAAATAATGAAGAAAGTTGATTTTTACTTAATTATTTATTTTTTGATTTGGTTGTCTACGATAAAAAGAGGATTCCGAAAGTCGTATCTTATATTGTTGCGCAAAATGTTATAGTCACATCGTTTTATATAACATAGTTTTCGGGCAAACTGTTTGTACATGGTCTAGCACCAAATAACAAAAGGTTGATGTGCTTTATATTTTTATATCAGGATACTGAAGCAATACTGTTACCACAGGCAAAATATCATGAGCTTTACAGAAACATTGGCCAACTGTGTACCATTGCATCTCTAGATTGTAATACAAGTGAACTGGAAAATTCTGTGGTCAAATGCAAGTGTATGACGTATGACGGTGCACTTACTGTATTCTCTTCCAGCTCTACAGACAGCCAGCTCAAGCTCTGGAATGTGAACAAGCCCCACTGCCTGCGCTCTTTCAAAGGCCATATTAATGAGAAAAACTTTGTAGGTCTGGCCTCCAATGGTGATTATGTAGCATGTGGTGAGTTTTATGTACCCTATTCTATACTCCCTTATAAACGCAAATTTTGCTGTAGGCATGGCAGATATATTACTATGGGTGATATCTAATAACTAAATTTAGAGATATCTACTGAGACTGAGGCGAGTAATTGGTTTAATATGTACCACACAGGAAGATGAAACAAGATATTTGATTTTATTTTTGTATTTTCAGTTCATCCAAGCATCATCATAACTTTAATGATTCAAAGTATTTTCATTTTCCTGATTGGTGAAAAGCCTTCTACGAGCCGGTTTATTAATTATTGATTTGAGATAATTTGAGTGCTTTATTGCACACGCTACACACCAGTGTAGATGCTCATAGATCATACAAGCGAGAGATTGGGTCCTCATGTCCACCATCTTGATTAGCCAGGGCAATTTGTAGTGAAAGACTGTGGCCCTTATTTGTCAAATCATCTTTTTATTTTTTCACTTTTGAAGCTGTTGTAAGCCATGGCTCAGAGCGAGTCGCAACGGCCAGGTTCCTGACCTGACTGTGCAATCAGTAGGTTGTAGCCATATTTATTTAAGTTCCGCCCCATCATGTTCCGCTCCACTCTTGACTGGTCGATAGTTATGGTTGATCTATTTAAAATAAATGATAAACAGATTATTGGAAATAATTAAATATACAGATAACTATCTTCAACTTTTTCTTTCCATGTTTTGTTTTAGATATTCATGTGATTTGTCCAGAGTGAAATAGCTTGTACCACTTTCATCCAACGCCAACCGGCTAGCATAGTCTGGACATTTATTTTGAATGAACAATAAAGCAATTTGGCTTTTGTATAATATGAAGAGTCAGTGAGATTTTAGGTTATTTTCTGCCTCGATTCTTCATCATCTTTAGATCAAACACTCCATCATTCTCTATGTTGTACTTCTTTACATTCAATAAATGCTTATTATCCCAAGATTACGAGCTGATAACATTATGGTGTTCCTGTGTAGTAAAACACATTCCAGTATACAGAAACCTTGAAAATGCATATAGTTTGCCACATGACATCAGGCAAGATTTTCAGTGATACTGAAAAGATATGCTGTTTACCAAATTTTATATTTTGCTTCCCTGGTCAGCGTTGATAAATATATATGTTCTGTATGTCCCCAGGAAGTGAGAACAATTCCCTCTACTTGTACTACAAGGGGCTCTCCAAAACGTTGCTGACCTTCAAGTTCGATACTGTGAAGAGCGTTTTGGACAAGGACAAGAAGGAAGACGACACCAACGAGTTTGTCAGTGCTGTATGCTGGAGGGCTTTACCAGATGGGGTAAGGTGTTTATTCTTGTTTGTGTGTGTGTGGGTCCTAACATGATCAATCCCTGTTTTGATAGAAATTGTATTTCTACATAGAAAATAATTTACTAGTAGGTGTAGTAGAGTAATAGAATCCAACAGTCATGACATGCATGCTGCTAATTCGGTGTAATTGGAATCCACACTGCTATTATTTTGAACATGCCCCTTTCAACTAGTGACTTTATTCATTCTTTAAAAAACTGAAGCCAGTGATTGTCCTTATTTAAGGAAGGAAGGCAGCAAATGTTGTACGTGTTGGTTGTAGAACATTTCTCTCTGAAATTCTGAGGAAAATGGGTCATTCCAGACATTGTTCAAAAGAGCAGTGGACCTTGATTAAAAAGTTGATTAGAGGGGGAAACGTATGAAGTGCACCAAATGAGAGACTTCTCAGCTAAAATGATTCCGAATGATTTAAAATGGCAACAAAACCTGAAAGACGTTGAAGAAAGTGGAAAACTACCATTCGAATGGATGAAGATCCAAAATGGCAAGAACTTGACTATCAACTCCAGGAAGATCAAAGAAGGTCTAAAGTGACCTATGAGTCCTGTTACAATTAGAAGATGCCTATGTAAAGCTGAGCTATCGGCAAGAAGCACCGCAACGTCCCACTGCTGAAAAAAAGACATGCTGAAGAGGTTAAAATTTACCAAAGCGCACATTGACTAATAAAGAGAAATGCAGCAGCAGTCTGTGAACTGATGAAAGTAATACCCCCCATTTTACTGGCGCACGGTATGCAACAATCATAGCGGAAAGGCGGGGAACACAGTCTTCGGCATCTTTACACCGAAAATGGATGAAAACCCTACGGAAAAGTGGAAATTCTTACACTCTCGGAATACTTTTGGAACGTTCACGGCAAGTGCGGAGCAGGCACAGCAAAGAATGGCAAAACTACAGTACAATTTCGGAAGAAGTACAGAAAAGCCCATGGGTGAACTGCGGAACAAGTACGAATTGCCACGGATTGCAAAGGAAGACTTTCGGATAATTCACGGATCTGAAAGCACAGAACACTCGAGGAATAACTACGGAACTAATCCATTTGAGAAGGAAGAGTCACGGAATGACCTGAGGAATACAGTCATCCCTTGAATATCGCGGATAATGTAGACCAGACCTGGCCGCGATATTCGAAACAACGCGAAGTAGGAACTTGAACCATGTTGTCTCATTTCTATGTTTTCGCGTCTATACAATATCAAGAAGTGTATATTAAACATTACACAGTTATATGCATATGTAAATACTGTAATGTATTAATATTTAAAAAGAATTTATATATAAATACTTTAAGTAGTGTACTCACCTCTGACAATAGCTCTTCTCCGTGGTGCAGGACGTTCACAAACACTATACAGTAAGATCACAAAAAATCCCGCGGGAATGTGCGAGGCAACAGCGTCACGCGTCTAAGCCAATCAGCTTGCGAGATTGAGTTGAGTGGGTGGTCCCTGCCTGAACTGGGGAGGAGGGGCACTTCAGTCTGTCGTTTTGAAACAATGGACGCAGCCTGCCTTGGGTCTCTGCCTTCTGCTTGCTTATATGTGAGTTTCAGCACGAATTTTGAATTTTTTATGAATATTTTAATTTTATTTTTTTATTAAAATACCGCGATGTACCAAGACCGCGATGCTCAAATCGCGAAGTGGCGAGGGATGCCTGTACCCGGTGTAACCACGTTTCAATCCGGAAAAATCAGCAAAGATCAAGGATTTACACCTGATTCCGCCTATAAATATGTGGATTCGACCAAGTAAACCCTTTCTGCCAAGTGAAGACGTACTGGAAACACTTCAAGAAGCTCTCCCAAAATGGACAAGGCTAGAGAAAAGGCTGACTTGTAACTGCTCCACATGTTGCTGTTGCTTCACAAATACAACGAAATGCAATGAGACATTGTCATCGACCGCAGACGACGAGAAAAGTGAAGGAAATACACACCCAAACGCTTCTGGGTACGTCCATGGCTGAGGGTGGAACGAAGAATTAGTCTTGGGAACTATGACGTTATGGAAGAACTCCGTTTTGAAGACAAGCAGTCCTTCTTCAACTATCTCCGGGTTCCGCCAAAACCATCAGCAACTCCTCGAACAGATTAGGTGGATTAGGTAGATCCACTTGTCCCTCTGAGACATTTTCAAGTCAGCTTGTCCCTACTTCCAACATCTCAGTTTTCCCAGCCTTGTGTGCACACGCTGAAACCACTGCTTCAGTTCATTGTCAGTCTTCCCCATACGTGACGCCTGATCAGCCCAGAGCTTGACCTTCATGTGTTTGTCTGTCCAGGATCTGAGCTTCTTGTTGTACAGGCACTTGTTCGCCCGGATGAACTCCACCATCAGCTGCTGTTCATCATCATTGAGTTTTATATATACTCTGGGCTTCTTGCTTTGGGCAGCGGCAACATCGGAGGCAATATCAGATTCGGCATCGACATCGTTTCTGGAACACGAAGAGGCTGTTCCACTTCTGGGTTTTCCGTCGTGGAAGACCTTGGTCACTTGGTAGTAGTCTTCCTCTTGGATTTCGGTATTCTGGTACCGTTTTTGCTGCAAAATGAATGGGGCATTGTCTTCTGCACCCATATTTATAGTAGAAAAGCGACTTCCGTGAGTGTTCCATAACTATTCCGTGCTGTCCGTAACTATTCAATGAATGTTCCATATTCATTCCATGACCATTCCACCCTGTTCTATGCAATGGTCACGGATGTTTCGCTGTCTTCCTTGGTTATTCCCTATCTATTCCGTACCTTTCTTCCGGGAGCGTGAGTATTCTGTGGTCATGGTCAACTTTTCTGTGCATGAACGCGACTGTTCCGTAGTCGCTTTTAACCAGACGGAAGAGATTGAAGACTTGCGGAAACGTTACAGAACACTTGCGGTATAAAAGGAAAGACTACGAACCACTTGCGGAAACGACGGAATCTTTACGGAAGGACTACGGAATGTCCTTTCACCCCACGGAACACTCACAGAATTTTTTTCTGTGAACATGTTTTTCATTCAAAAGCATGTTCGTGGAATATTTTAGCCTGCCAGAAGCATACGGAAGTGGAGGAAGACTTAAGGAATAACTACGGAATGACACGGGAATATAAGGGAATAATTGCGGAACATTTGTGGATGACAACATTTTAGTTGGAGACAGTTTGTCAGACGAGCCCCAAATACTGAATTCAAGCCACAGTCCACTGTGAAGGCAGTGAAGCCTTGTTGCATTGTGATATGGGGATGCTTCTCATACTATGGTGTCATGCCTATTTATCGCATCCCAGGGATCATGCATCAGTTTGAATGTCAAAATACATGATGTCGTGCTTCCTTATACTGAAGTGGAAATGCCCCTGAAATGTGTGTGTCATCCACACAGTGACCCCAAACACACCAGTAAATTGGCAACACCTTGGTTCCAGACAGTCCAATCCCCGGACCTTAATCCAATGGAAAACTTGTGGGGTGACCTCAAAAATACAGTTTCTGAGGTAAAACCAAGAAATCCAGAAGAACTGTGGAATGTAGTCGAATCATCCTGTTCACAGGTGACAGAACTTTGTCGACTCCATGTAATAGGGATATGAAGCAGGTCTCAGAAACAATGTTTATACAAGTAAATATTAGTTCAGCGATTCAAAGGCAAACAAACAAAATTTTACAACATTTTTCAGTTTATACAGTGAAGGAGTTTGTAAAGAAAAAAGCAGACACCAATTATTTTTGAACAGTCTAATATTCACTTTTCTTCAAAGGAATAACACAAATTTTATATATTCATCTTTTGATTTGAAATAGAATGTGTTGTGTTCACAATGCATTTGTGTGTATGGAAATAAAAACAACTTAAGGATTTTTAGCTTTATTCACTTTTTTATACACACTGCTATTATTTTGAACTCGATTGTATGAATAGGCCAGACTTACCTTATGTCCTTTGAAGTCTGAGTTTTGGGATCCTTAGCCAAATTTATATTTGTACCACTTCAAGCACTGATGCTATCGGCGCTCAGATCCATACTGGAGTAAAAACTGAATCATGCAAAAGTGGAATGATTTCTAAGTCAGGAAGATTCATAGACATTATATACCATAGACCAGGGGTTCCCAACCAGTTGTGCGAGACATCATTCCAGGGGGTGTCAGAAGGAGGGCTGTAACTTTAAATAAATATCTTCTTTTGATAAAAATTTAGTATGATTCCACATCCTTTATCCTTGAATAAAGTATAAAATGTAGGGGATGCAAGGTCAGAGCAAAATCTTTTGAAGGGTGCAGGAGTAAGAAAAGGTTGGGAACCACTACCGTAGACAGATTCAAATTCTCAGCAGTCTATTAAAGGATAATGTCAGCATTAAGTGTCACACGTTCGCATTTATACCATTTACTGGATGTGCTCATCTTGAGTGACCTACCGAAGTGCTTTATAAAGTGACTATCAGTGAGTAAATTCTTGAGTAAATTCTTGGTTCATGAGGACATCGACTAAGTATACCATCATACCCCCATTTCACTGGACTGTGGCAGACTCGCAGAAGCAAAAATGTCGTCATCCTCCAACGTACCTCAGTTGTTCCGTCATCTTCCGTGTCCTTCCTTATGATTCCGAATGTAGTCCTCCGCTTCCGGCAGGCCAAAATCTTTCCGCGAACATGTTGAAAAGCACGTCCACGGAAAAATTTTCTGACAGTTCCCTTACGTTCCGCAGTCCTTCCGCACACATTCCATGATCATTCCTTTTATTCCGTCAGTATTCCTTGATCGTTCCGTGAGCCTCCCCCCCCCCCTCTTCCGGATGGTCAAAAGCGGCCATAGAATCCCCATGGAATACTCACGGAAGGTTTACGGAAGACTTGCGGAACACTCACGGAAGTCACTTCCACTATAAATATTAAATTATTCCAGTTCATTCACTTTATTTTTTCCTGTTCATGTAATAAAGTTTTTAAGTTATAATCACTGTGGTTTGGACTTGTGTGCATGGTTTTTAGTCTGGAATGGTTCATTGAGGTGCAAATAAAAGGAACTTATTGATATTATTGATATTAATCATATTAACATTACATTTTTTATTTATTGTAAAGTATAAACATATTGCACATTAGAAACATCTGGTAAATTACAAACATATGTTACATTTTAAATTGATTGTACATTATAAACGTATTGTAAAATATAAACATATAATTCTTTAATAAACATATTGTAAATTATAAACATGTTAATTTTTTAATTTATTGTACATTATAAATTATAAACTTTTAGTATATTATAAACATTTGTGAATTACAAACATGTTAAATTTTTAATTTATTTTACATTATAAACATAAATTATAAACATATAGTATGAATGAGAGAATGAGCTTTCTTGGTCGAATCCACGTATTTATAGGCGGAATTGGGAGCAAATCCTTTGATCTTTGCCGATTTTTCCTCGTTGAAACGTGGTTACGCGGAGTATTCCTCAGTCATCCCTCAGACATTCCTTAGTCATTCCGTGTTGAATGTGAATGTTCCGCCTTCATTCCGCCTGTCCCACAATCATGCCCTAGCTCTTCCTTCTACAATGGAGTCGTGCCGTAGTCGTTCCTCGAGTGTTCCTTGCTTTCCGTGAATTTTCTGAAGGTCTTTCTTTGCAATCTGCACTGGTTCTGAAGGTAATCCGAGCGATTTTACATATGTATTCCGACATTGTACTGCAGTCTTTCTGTGTCTTTTCTGCACATTCCGTGAACGTTCCGAACGCGTTCTGAAGGTACAATTTTCCATAGGTTTTTGATCCATTTTTTCATGTAAAAATGCCGAAGCTCCTTCGTAGAGTGCGTTCCGTGCCTTTCTACCACGATAATTGCTCCAGTGAAATGGGGGTATCAGGAAAAAGTAAATTTTTTTTTTTTTTTTTTTTTTTTTTTTTTTTTGGGTGGGTGTGTCAGTGTGACATGGCGCTAATCCAAGTACAGTCAGCCCCCTACTTGCGAAAACCACTGGGTACGAAAAATCCAGGATATGAAAAACATTTTCCTAAGTTTTCGTACCCTGTATACAAAAACAATCTCCTCTTACGAAAAGCGCTAAAAGCACCAATCAAAATTTCACACGATGCGCAAGTTGCTCTCTCATTGGCTGTCTCCCAAGATCCCGTGCCGCTGGCCTCCCATTGGTCAGGAGGAGCATAAATCTCCATAGTACTGCACCCATAAAGCTTGTTTGTCACACGTGTGAAGGAGAGTTGAATAGGACTGTTGCTTGTTTTGAGATCATTGCAGCGTTATATTTCGTTATCGCCGAAACCCCTCTACAATCGGGACAATATTGAAGCAGAAGGAGACCTTAAAGCAGAAATACAGTGACGGGGGTGATTATTTATCATTAGTTTTTCATTTATCATTAGATTATTAATTATTAGTTATTGAAGCATGAGCAGAGTGCTCCGTGAAACAAGACCTTCAATCTCGCAAGGAAGCAAGTTAATATTAAATCAGGAGCTCTTATCTTTGAAACAGGTACTGTAATTCTGCTTTAAATACAACATCCCGTCCATTTAAATAGAATTGTTCCATCAGCTGCATGCTGCGAGTGGGCGGAGCCCGTATTCGGCAAAACACACCATAGAGACTGTGTGTGTGTGTGTGTGTGAGAGAGAGAGAGAGAGACTGCCTACAGAGTCAGTCAGAGATGAAAGGAGGCTTAACTCTTTCGTTTTTATTTTTTTTTTAAGTTGTTTAATTCAGTCAATGTTTAATAAATGTGGCGCGCTCCGCCAAATGTGAGCAAAACGCGGCTCATCTGGACCTCCGATCCCTCAAGGAATCAAGTTAAAGTTGAGTTTGCACCTCCGATCTGTCAAGCAGGGAATGCGCTTTGAATTCCCTCTCCTAAAATGCTCCTGCATCCTGCTTGTGCCGTAATGCACAAATGTCAGGTGTAGGTGTGTGTGTGTGTGTGAGAGAATGAGAGATAAATAGAGAGGTGGAGCGAGACAGTGTTTTGTGTGTGTGTGTGTGTGTGTGCGTGTGCATTAATAAAAAACATTTAATAATGATTTAATTAATAAATACAGTATGTTAATAAAATGGTTTATAAAATGTTTAAATGGTTTAACAAATAAGTCTTTTACTAACAAATAATTACAAATAATAAGTCTTACTTTTAACACAGATTTCATGCATATTGCATACAAAATTGGTGTACTTTTATCATTTTTAAAGGGTTTATGGGGTAGTCTTGGGAACCTTGGAACGGATCAGGCGTTTTACATGTACAATGCGCCTCTACTTATGAAACTTCCGCGTTACGAAAAAGGCTGGAACGGATTAATTTCGTAAGTAGGGGGCCCGACCGTATTATGAAACAGGTGAAGGATAAAGGGTAGGTTTTCAGTTGTTTGAAGATACCCAGTGACTCGGCTGTCTGGACTTTTTGTGGAAGTTCATTCCGGCACCCTGGAGCCAGCACAGAGAAGAGTTTAGATGCATTTTTAGAAGCAGTGACCAATCTAGCAGGGTCTGAAAGAACGTTGTGCAGTGCGGGATGTGATGAATACTTTGAGGTTGGAGGATGCTTGTGACTTTTTTGGCTTTTTTGACGTGCATTAGTTTTTTTGTTTTGTTTTGTTTTTTTATTTCTTTAAATTATTTTAATGTGAGCA
The DNA here is from genome assembly GCA_024760905.1 of Plotosus lineatus. Taxonomy (NCBI): domain Eukaryota; kingdom Metazoa; phylum Chordata; class Actinopteri; order Siluriformes; family Plotosidae; genus Plotosus; species Plotosus lineatus. The sequence continues at coordinate 7,138,260 of CM045731.1, read as the reverse complement.
GCTACGAGAATGTCCTTCGACCTTGAAGGACAACCATGACTTCATATCAGATCGATGATCTGCAGTATGGGTGAAGTCATGACTTGCGCTTGGCTTGGATGTAAGTCAGGGAGAGTTGTCCAGGTCGTCAGCCTCACCCTCTCGTACCGGTCCATTTGGGTCCAGTGGCATGACATAGTCAAGATGGCTGGAGATAGGTCAGGATACAGTGTATAGCCAGCACTGTCCTGCGTGTTGCATTGTGCCCTGGTTGTGCTCCATGGCGCTTTGCTGGGTCCGCCTTCTTGTCCGCTGAACCAATTTGGTGGTTTCTTCCGCACAACCAGCTAGATCCAGTCTTCGCATGTGTAGGTAGGCAGGTCCTACTCTTATCAACTGTCTTGTGACCTTAAATGAGTACCAATGATATCTTGGCTGATCTTGCATCATGTAGCTTCTCACACCCCTGTCTCCTTTTATACGGGCATAAACTCCAAGCCCAGTTGTTGGGTGTGATCCAGAAATTCAGTCCCCGTTCCGTGCTTACATTTATTGCACTTATTAGTTGCCTTTTTTCAGAGTGACCACATAACTGATCTTATTTATACCCCCGAACTGCTGAGAGTCAGGCGCTCTGTTCAAGAGCCCAGTAGTGGTGGTTTGGTAGTACTGGGTTCAGTAATTGAGTCTTAACCACAGAGCCACCCATTGCCCAGCATTTTTACCTTTCTCACAGGACACTGAGAAGGAATAAAGGTGCAATATTAATATCTTGAACAGACAATGTAAGAAGGGCTTGTGAGTTTTGGTGTTTAAGTAATTAATTATTATTATTTTTTGTTCTGTTTAGTCTCTTCTCTGATAAGTCTTTTTCTCAATTTGCAGGAGTCCAATGTGCTGATTGCAGCCAACAGTCAAGGAACAATAAAGGTATGCAATTAAATTGAAGTGAAATGTTATTTTTACTCATTTACAATCATTCAAAGCACCTATACTTCAAATTGTGCCATAATTTTAGATGTTACGGTTCATAATATTTGGTGATAAGACAGAGCGCTTGCAAAAGGCTATTAGTTGTACAAAGGGCATGTTTAAAAGTTGTTTCAATACACTGTTGTATGTGGATGTATGAAGTTAGTCAGTACACTCAGATGATGGACCTTTTAACCCAGTATTATTCTGGGTTTTCCTGTTGTCAATGTACTGTATTCAACGTGATAAGTGCCCAGGATGCTTCAAAAATTGGAGTGGGTGGGCACTTATTAAAATGTAACGCGCGGAGTGGAACAGTAAGTGCTTATTACCATCAAGGTGGAAATCATGAATAATAATAAAAGATTTGTATTTGTGTTATTCCTTTTGTGGTATCAACCAAACTACTTACATGAAAGCTGAAAATAAACAGAAAACAGCATATTTTCTTAATAAAAGACCCCTTACTTTTCCCTCCCGGTGCTGTTTCTTTAAACATTTTCCAGGCTTATTGAAGCAGGGCGCTTATTACGTGGAATACAGTATCAGCCAAAACTGTGAAACAAGTGCAGATTTGCAAGTCCAGTTAAGTCGAATAATCAGTTACATGCAGTACAAATCTTGGTTACGAGTGAACAGCAGTGGTCTGAATTTGAGAGAAGTTGGTTTGGTACGTTTTCAGTGGAACTAGTATGTACATGTGTTTTAAAACTCCAGCTTTAGTCAGTCTCACACAATAATTCGACTTTCTCAAATTCATATAATCATACTGACTATGGTGGCAAAGTTACAGATGCTGGCATGCCCATTTTTGTGTGTGTAGGTCCATATCAGCAATCTACTGAATGCTGGTTTATAAGACTAATACAGATGGAAATTCTTGAACAGAAATTGAGCTTGAAAAGTCATGGGAATTTAATGTTGATTTTATATATATATATATATATATATATATATATATATATATATATAAACCCCATTAAATATGTAGAACTTTTTGTTTTATTTAATTGTTTCTTATTTTTACAGGTTCTTGAGCTAATCTAAAGGTCTGCTGGAACAATCAGATCTTTTTGTCAAGCCATGGGGATATTTCTGAAACTGAGCACAAGGGGAAAGAAAAACACATCCCTGGACTCAGACACTGAAAAAGGTGCGTGCTTCGGTATCAGGTCCATTTGAAACCTCCAGAGCTTCCTCCACCACCTTCAGATGTGGATTTTTCTGGTGGAAAAGGTGAAATGTTTTTCTTTTTAAACGCCTCTTGTGGAGTAAAGTGCTTAATTGAAGACATTATTAAGCAAAGACTGAACCTTAAATGGAGGCAATTGTGACAAGTTAGTACTATGTGAGTAGAAAGCCAAAGCACAAGACCAGGTCTCAATGAAATGGTTTTTGTTGTACAAATAATCAATTACTACATACCTGTTTTGAGCCTGTAGAATCCATATAATTCTTATGATTTGATACAGTCTACTTTCATTTGATTTCCTCTCAGCTTGCCTAATGTCTCTGGATGCTCCACAATAATTACTAGGCCTTTATATTTTGCTTATGTGATGGGACCTCAAGTCTTGACTGCCTCATGTAAATTAGGCAGATTTAAAAAAAAATGCTTTTTAAGTCATGTGGAAGAGAAACTAACGTTTAATTTTAATATCATTATTTTCCATGACATCCTTGTTCTTTTTCCCCCTCGGGGATATAATTTGTCTAAACCTGGGGATGAATAAGATGTTATGATGACACTATGTATTCTCTGTTGGGATTATTTAACAATCACCCCAAAATATTGCTGCTCTTCATCATAAATTTTCTGTACAAGTATTATTTATTTTTGTAATTTATAGAATCCTTGTGATCTCCATGTTACACAGTATAGGTTTTTTGGAGATTGGGTTCAGTTGCATATCAGTAATTTTTGTTTTTGGTGTACCCATTCTATGATTTTAACCAGTTCATTTGAATGAATAAACGGTTGTCTTTGGATCATTGCATTGATTATATTTTGTCTTAATTATACAAATTTACCAGATCTGTTTTTGAGTAGATCATAAAAACCTGTGTATCTTGTTAGTAGACGCCCTATGGCATGTCACATAGTGACCTAAATTTTGTATGTGGCACACCACATACAGTAGCAAATATAGGTCTGTGACTTGGCCTTGACCTTTGTGCCCATTTTAAATGTTTTTCGAGGCCATTTTTCTGATGATTTCATCTCAAATATACCAAACTAGGTGTACTTGCACATATTTGGAGCAGGGAGGGTTGCATACCAACATTAAGTATTTGTGATCTTGATCTTTGAAACTTCTTAAAAATAAAAACGTGCCTTGACACTATTTCCTATATGCCTATCCTCACATATTCCAATCTCAGCATAATTGTGAAGGTGAGGTGTTGAGTACGAAAATTAGGTCACTGTGACCTTGACCTTTTCACCCCACTAAAGGGAAAATGCTTGACTGGTCCATGTTTCCCATATTCTTACCTTCACATATACCAAACTAGTTGTGGAAAATTACACCTCATTCACACCAAAACCTTTCAAGAATCAAACGAACAGTCTTATGAACGTCACGTGAAAGAATGGGCTACCAATATACAAATACAAATATAAGTCAACACCTAAGGGGCAAGGAGATTTCCTGTTGTCACCTTATTTGTCATTTGAGACTTGTCTTCCTGCCTTTGTCAAATGAAAAAAATTCTCATTTTATTTTAGACAGGGAGACATTGAATGGACTTAATCAGGTATAAACAGAGCATATATGGAAAAATACACTTGGAACATGCACAGACATAAGCAGATTATGTAAGGGAAAAGACAAAATACTTTGATTTGATCAATTTGACTGATTTTTCATAATTTTACAGCAATTCCCCCTTTATTGACATTAATAATACACTGTAGCATAATCATCTTGCCATTTTGCAGTATGTTCCATTGAAGTTTTGAAAAGGTGAGTCATGGGGTCCATGGGGACTCAAAGGCCTGTCATGAAGCTCATCTTTTTGGGTCAGAACTGAACTGATGTCTCTACTAATGGTTGTCCATCATTCTTTTACACCTTTTTTTTTTAACACCCAAGCCAAAACCTTCCTCACAGGCCATATAACCATCCCCAGGTATGACTGCCATGTTTGTGAAGATGTAGTTTTTTGCTACTTCCTTTATCTTGCTGTTGGTCTATATTATGTTGTTATACTCTCGATCAACTAAGACATTCATCCTATATCATAGCACAAATCCTTCTTTCAGTGAGAATGTACAACTGCTACCTGTTTTGTGTGGAAATTTGCTTATTTACAGAATACATTTTCTGTGACGGCGATAGTTTTCTGATGTATGACCTTAATTATTGGGCATCAGATCTAGCAATACAACAGCTAGAAATACCACAACCACTCCTGGATCCAGTAAAGTAGGACAGGTCATACCTGTAACATAAAAGCACCATGAGTTATCAGAATGTTAAAAAGTTGTATAACCCCTCTCTTTTCTGTGAACTGGGTTCCTGGTGTGGCTCTCTGCACCGTCTTTGGCCTAATCGATGGGGAGTAGTGTCTTCATGGGTTTTGTGTTAAGCTAGACATCTTGGCAGTGAGCTGTCCTGGCATAAACCGGCAGAGTGTTTCTGGTGAGTTGTTCCATTTTACTTTGTGAGCTTAGGCTTTGTCCTCTTTTACTCATTCTGTTCTCAAGTATGATGAACACCTTTTTTGTGAAGACTGCTGTAACCGCATTGCTGCTCACCATTGTGACCCAAAGTTCCTCTCGCTGTTTCTCTTCTATTTTCTATTCCCCCCCCTGTGTTTCTCTTATGTGTTCCGTGAATGGTGAATTTAAGTCTATACTTTATGGATATTAATGAGCTAGTACCAAGGCCTCTGGCCAGTAGCCAGCACTTTGGCATTGAGCAGAGGCATTATCTTCAGTGGGCCATGATTTGACTTCTCAGATCATGGTTTGCATGCTGTTACAATTAAAATAATATAACTTCTTCCCAGTACACCTATAAGAAAGTTAACAATTATATATTTTATATGAAGATTGTTATATTTGCTTAGATAGATAGCAGTCTTCTGGTTCATGGGTATTTTAGATGAGATGAATTATCACATTAACACATTCCTTTACCACTCATGAATTACATACATTGACACAATTTCAGAATGAACAGTACATGGTCATACCAATATGCATCTAAAAATAACAATCGTTTTTTTTCATGTGTGTGAGGGATTCCATGCATTTGTGTTCCTTTCAGTAACATTGTGACACTGCAGTTGTACAAGCATTTATCAGTGGGGTTGATGATAAATGAATGTTGACCAAAGTTACCATTATATTTGGTTATTCAGAGAAACTTAAAATGATTGAGCCATATTTCCATTTTGCTTATCATTACAATTATCAAATCGGAATACTTGTACATCTTGGGAATGGAAAGTAGAAGTACAGTGGTACCTTGACTTACGAAGTTAAAAATTAATAATAAATAAAAGAATAAACAAGTCAACTAACCCTTCCGATCATTGACTGCAGCTAAGATGTCACGTGGGTGGGCATGAGGTGGTGCTTAACGGGGAGGAGAATTTTGTGCATGGTACAAATGCCAGCAAGGAAAGGCTCGTGGTGAGTTCCCACAAGGCCAGTGTTTGTCAAATAGTGTGTGAGCCGTGTGTGTGTGTGTGTGTGTGTGTGTGTGTGTGTGTGTGTGTTGGGGGGGGGTCACATGACCCTGGTGAACATGTTTTTTTTGCCATACTGTACTAGAATTAAGTGTTATTCCGCATCCTCTATAGTAGGTGGCAGTGTCGCTCTCATGTGTTCCCTATGGTGTAGTGGAAAAAAGCACAGAGCAAACGGTATGAAGTGCAATAAACACTATTTATTGTTCTGCTGAGGGAGCTGGCATGAATGTTTTTTTTTTTTTTTCTTTCCCTTCCTATAGGGGGCATCACAGAAAATAAGTGAGAAGCACTGGACAAGGCATTCTTGGAGCGCTGAGGAATACACATGGAAGAATACACAAGGCTAATTGGCTCTGAAAAGCCATTTCCTCAGCAGAGCTCGTAAATCAAAATTTTGTTCAATGGATGGGGCAGATTTTTGGTTGGATCGAAGCTTGTATCATCGAAAATTTGACATTCATAAGTCAAGGTACCACTGCACCAACAGTGGTCAACTGCGACTTTGACCCCCCCATTTAGAAGAAAATATTTTCTATCAATTAACATCAAGGCCTATATATCTGTTTACTTTTCTATGTTCATAAAAAGGAATGTAAAGCCGTTTATATACATATGAGAGATCCTGTATTCACAGAATATTCACACTATGAACAACTTTGTTTCTCAATATTGTTGTCACTCATTCTTCTCAGTCTTGCAAGGAGTACTTCAGGACAGAATTCCCAGCTGTTGCTCATCAGTGCTAAACTAACATTAACAAGGACCGTTCCATCAGTTGGAGTCACTTTCAGTTCATCACATTAGTTCATGAGGCATTAATGTTAGGTCCATTTGTCAGTTTAAAGGCACTCTGTCAACCTGCTGGAATGCCCTTTTTGTTTTGATTATCCAGAGACCAGAATATATAGAGGTACAGTATTAGTAAATGCATTGTTGCTATCCATAAATATTTGTTGTTTTTTGGTTTAGTTTATGTGACACTTGGGTGAAATACATTACAAGAAATAGCTGACGCTAGGGAGCATGCACATTTTTATTGTTGGCTTCTGCCTCAGATCAAGAAAGCTTTAGACTGAATTCTCTAAAACAGTAACTTTACATGTGAAAGTCAAATTCTCTTCTATCACTCAAATTTTAAGGAATCATTGACATCCTCAAGCAAGAGGGTAAGACACAGAAAGAAATCTCTGAGCGAATAGGCTGTTCCCAGAGTGCTGTATCAAGCCACCTCAGTGGGACGTCTGTGGGAAGGAAAAAGTGTGGCAGAAAACGCTGCACAACCAGAAGAGGTGACCAGACCCTGAGGAAGATTGTGGAGAAGGGCCGATTCCAGACCTTGGGGGACCTGTGGAAGCAGTGGACTGGGCTACAGGTGCCGCATTCCCCAGGTCGACACTTTTGAACCAGAAACCGCGGCAGAAGCGCCTGATCTGGGCTACAGAGAAGCAGCACTGGACTGTTGCCTCTATGGTCCAAAGGACTTTTTCGGATGAAAGCAAATTTTGCATGTCATTCAGAAATCAAGGTGCCAGAGTCTGGAGGAAGACTGGGGAGAAGGAAATGCCAAAATGCCTGAAGTCCAGTGTCAAGTACCCACAGTCAGTGATGGTCTGGGGTGCCATGTCAGCTGCTGGTGTTGGTCCACTGTGTTTTATCAAGGGCGGGGTCAATGCAGCTAGCTATCAGGAAATTTTGGAGCACTTCATGCCTCTATCTGCTGAAAAGCTTTATGGAGATGAAAATGAAAATCGTCGGCACGACCTGGCACCTGCTCACAGTGCCAAACCCACTGGTAAATGTTTTACTGACCATGGTATTACTGTGCTCACTTGGCCTGCCAACTGTCCTGACCTGAATCCCATAGAGAATCTGTGGGATATTGTGAAGAGATATGCGATAGGAGAGTGTCCGCAAGAATTAAAGGAAAAGTGTACAAGACGGTGGTGAGGCCAGCGATGTTGTATGGCCTAGAAACAGTGGCGCTGAGGAAAAGGCAGGAGGCAGAGCTGGAGGTAGCAGAGATGAAAATTCTGAGGTTCTCTCTGGGAGTAACGAGGATGGATAGGATCAGAAATTAGTATATCAGAGGGACAGCCCATGTAAGATGTTTTGGAGACAAAGTCAGAGAGGCTAGATTGAGATGTACAGAGGAGGGATAGTGAGTATATTGGCAGTAGGACGCTGAGGTTGGAACTACCAGGCAGAAGGCCCAGAGGAAGACCAAAGTAGAGATTTATGGATGTGATGAAGGAAGACATGAAGGTCATTGGAATAAGAGAAGATGCAGAGGACAGGGTGAGATGGAGGCGGATGGTTTGCTGTAGTTCTTTCTTTTGTGTAAGTAAGTCAACTTTATTCAAGAGATGCATACAAAGAACAAGTACAAATCCTAATGAATATTAATATAAAAATAAGTATACACTCTTAGGATTCTGCTAACAGATAATAAATATAAAGATTGTGCCAATCTGAGCAGATAGTTCATTCATCTGTGTATGAGACTTGCACCCATGCTAGTAGGCTTACGCTTCTGACCAACCATATTTGCTTAGGGTTACAAAAGTCCGCAAAACAGTGTAAACACAAAGGTCACAAAGACGACGTCTTAACACAAGGGTAATACGCTATATAACTGATATATACACTCAGTCTGTAGTTTGTAAACAATGAATGCAGCGTCATTACGTCAGCGTACTACGTAGGTACATCTAAACCCAAAATTTGCCTTTTTTGGGGGGGGAAAAAAAAAAAAAAAACGTAAAACAGATGAACGTAAGTCAGGGAGAGTCTGTGTATAATTCCGCTTTTTTTTTTTTTTTTTTTTTTTTTTTTTTTGTTTGTCTGGTCAGTGAAACTAGGAGTGCTTGTTTTCGTGGAAGAAGCCCATTAGTTCAAAAATTAATTCCAAAAGCTCGGGTTGTTTCATTACAAAGTGTTTGGACTTTTGGAAAGAAATCACTTGAGTTTTAGGGTGTTTCCATGGTTGAGAAATATTGCGTCACTTGCGCCTACGTGTAGAGGAACAGACTAGTTTAGGCCGGATAAAATAAAATCCTGATTTCTCAGAATTTTCGGGAAACCTAATACAAAATGCACTTTTTTATATAATGAAGTAAATATAGCTGACTGTCGAAGACAAAAGCTTTTAAAATGTAAGAAAAGTGATTGAAGCTATACAATACATTCTAATTGACCAGTGAGTGTTTTACATGTACCTTTAATATGGATTAAACTCCGAACGCTGTCTGTAAAATAACAGCCTTTCAGTTCCAAAAATCTCGAGAAAATGGAGCCATTTCAAACAGAAATAAACCAATCTCGGAATCACAACCACAGCATCCAGCATGTCATTTTTACAGTGTTGTAGGCATTCTCCAATGCTTTGAGTATGACCTTCCAAAAAATGTAATGATCCCACCAAATTCCACGTGAGGGCATTGATGAGAAACTGTTTATTTTATCCAGCACTATTGATCAAGAAATGTTGGTGAATAAAACACTGATTGCGAGGGCAAAAGGATTTATTTGAGAAAACGGGTGCGCTGAGACATTTTAGGTTTATATACAATAAAATTGTCCAAAAATATGAATATACTATATAGTCCATTCACATTATTGTGATAGATAAGAGCTACAGGAATATAACTTTGTATACATCAGAAGCAATGTAAAGACAGCAAAAATAAAAAGTGCATATGTGTCATCTTTCCAACGCTTGGAATGCCTCAGTGAAAGCCAAGCAAATGTATTATCGAATTATAGTCTATACTACAAGGCAGGGCAAAAATGTTTGAACGTAGAAAGGAATTCGAGATTTTACAATGTCTGCGCACAACACTGGCTGTTGTATTACTTCAGTTTTATTTAAATATTTCAGCTCTTTTGCTCTGTCAGCAGTGTTGTATTTAGAAATAAGACAGGGAAGTTATGCAAGTTTAGGATTACGTAAAAGGTTGTGTGTGTGTGCGTGTGTGTATAATTTCATTTTTTTTCCCAATAGATTTTCATAAAATTAATTTGTTAGTCGTCAGTATGGAACCTGTCCCTTATATGAGAAAATAACTTCAGTATTATAATCATCAGTATTCTCATTTTTAGATCATGATCGATATTTTACAAGGCCTTCAGTATTATAATAGATCCATTTGGCTTGTCTAAATATTTAACGTGTGTAAAGCAGATTTAAATATTCCAAACTCACTTCAAAACAAATCTTTGCACATCTACATAGTGGCAAGGGACAGCACATCTGGAGACATGGGGTCTTTTTTGACTGAAATCCATAAGTCTTCCTCAATCTGGCCACCATGCTTTTTCCTTTTCTTTTCATCTTGCATCCCTCTTGCAGAATCTCCACAACAGCAGCAGTTACTTTTGCCGCAAAGTGAGAAGCAGCAATGACAAAAAATCCCCATAAAAGTGAGGAAAACAATTAGAGGCAGCATGAGGAGCACAACACCACACACTGTGTTGTAAATCCCCTCATTGTGTTTATTGATCAGCTTCGTCCACAAATCATTCATGAATTGAGTAATCTGCTCCGTCATGTTTTGTTTTAACAGCAGCCCGGTATCTCAGGAGGTCGTATAAACGGCTTGGGATATGAGATTTCTTGCGTTGTTTCAAGTTTCTTTATCTTTTACATGTTTGGAAGGTCACAGCCATGTTTCTTGCAGGCTCTTACAGAATAAGGGATTTCCCACAGTCGATGTAATGCTGCACAATCCTCAAACTCAAGCCAAAAATATATTTGTCTCTGGATGTTCGAAATACCGAATCATTTGCGTGTGAAATCTGCCCTTGAGATCACTGAAGATTCTGATAGGAGGAACAGTAGAGACAGCCGCTGCCTTGGCTTCAGGTCAAAAACATGTAAAATCAAATATAGACCCTCCGCTTAGTCCCTTCTGCCGTGTCTCTCCGAGAAGTGATAGAATTTCCCTTTCTCCAGTCAGTGTTAGCAATGTGGGTTAAAATCTTCAGGCCATGCACTAATGGTTTGGAGAAAACAAAAACACAGGAAATAGTTTCAACAGGTGAAGATCAATAATAATAAGGCCAGGCTTTAAAAAATTCCTTGTTGACAATAACATGATACTATATATAAAAAAAGATTCACCAGGGAGGGAGGAATTTTTATTTATTTATTTATTTATTTATTGTGAATTTTATTATTTACTTGTATTTGTTGGAAAATGTCAGCAAATGTGTTGATCAATTTGAAACGCATTAATTTATTTTTTATTTTCATGTTGGGACCTTTAATAGTGACAGAACAGATTTTTTTGCCTCATCAATGTCCCCTTCCATCATGCTTTTCCACCTTTGTTAAGACGGTACTGGCCAATGATAATTGCTGTTTCACCGAACTGGTGAAATTGGCCAATCACAAGGCGCGGTTGATACTGATTTCGCTTCGGCCACTTTTTAGTACGGTATATGATAGGGGACACCTGTGCGTTTTTTTTTAACACAACCAGCCGGTATATTTTTATTTTTTTACGTCCGTGAATGCTCAGGCGGGGTTTTTATGTACAATTTCGGCCCAATCAGCCGTGTTACCGCCAAGAAAGATACAGTATTTTTAAGGCTGGCCTTAGTATTAGCTTGTTTACTGTTAAATGTAATATAAACTATGCAACATGCATATAACAAACCTCTACGATAACACAAATAAAAAAAGGCATGTACTTGAGAATTGGTTATTCCAAATTGCCCCCAGGTGAAAATGAATGAATTTGCGTGCATGCGTGCGTGCACATACGCATTGGCCTTGATATTCTGGGTGTACCCAGAGTCCATTGGGTTTGGCTACAGTTTTCCGTGACCCAAGTAAAGAATTAAGCATTTTAGAAAATGAAACAAAAGTTTAGAATGGTGGCAGTGGTGGACTAGTGGTATAAGGCACTGGATCGCTGATCCAAAGGTTCGGGGTTCGAGTCCCACTCTCCACAAGGTTGTCACTGTCGTCCCCCCCCCCCCCCCAGTGCAGCTAACTGGGTTATCAAAGGCCGGCCATGTCTCTCACTGTCTATGGTGCGAGGCATGTAAAAGAACCATTGATCTCTTCTTGTCTCTTCTAATAGAAAAATACTTTGGATTACAGGTGGCTGATTTAAATTTTATCCCAACAGTAAATTTTCCGTTTCATATTTTAATAATTCTATGGTAACTGTTCAGAATAGCAAACAGGAAACATCACCACTACACGCAGCCATGTTTGGTAACTGTACTAGTGACGAGCTATTCCAAGAATTGTAGTTATGTTTTGAAGCCTGCAAAAGATTGTTTAATTGAACATGCTGTGTTTCACAAGTCGTTTGTCATCTGTGAAAGCAGCTCATTGAGATTTACCAGGCCGATAAACGCTGATATGTAATGCCCAGATTTCCCCCAGTTTAATGAAGGTCGGTATTTAGACACCAAAATAATTTATCTGTTGTTTTCTTTTCTTTTGACAGACATACACATTTAAAATGATCAACTTTCTGCCCATTTTCTTACAAAACTTTATTTCATAAGGTGATGTTTTCCTTAAGGCCACTCTGCGTATGTAAAATAAAACAAGCACTTGGCTTAAACGGTCTGCGTACAGCTATTTGGAGCTATGCACATAAATGGATATCTTTATTTTGAACAGTTACATCATTTGTTACTCCTTAACCCATTAAGGCAATGTTTACACAAAAGGGAAAAGTCCTTTGAGGTACAGTACTGTGCAAAATGTTTTAGGAACATGCAAAGCAATAGTGTCGAACAAAGATGCCTTATATTTTCATGTAAATATTCCAGAAAGCACAGTAAACAGTAATACATCACATGAATCCAATAGTAGGTGTGATGATGACTTTTTGTTTCAAATAAAATAACAGAAGATTCAGTTTGTGCAGTTTTAAAAGTACAGTATTTTTCGGGTCTCTTACAGAACCAGGCCCAGTTCTTCTGGAAATGTTGACTGTGACACTTGATTCGCATGTGAATCCAAACAGCATTCGTTATATTTTTATCTGGAACGTTCTCTTGTATGTAATATGCTGCTTTCTTTATTGACTTAATGTACGAAGATATTTTAATGTAACATTTCATTTTGTACTGGAAAACTAATGTTTGGAAATCTAGTGTTTTTGTACGTGCTAATACTGTATACAAATGATAAAAAAAAAAAAAAAAAAAAAAAAAAAAAAAAATGTATAGCTAAGTTTATACTAAAAATCAGAAGGTGCCTAAAACCTTTGCACAGTACTGTATATTTTTTTAAAAATACTGACTCCCCTCAGTGTAGAAGTGGCCGACCATGTACTTTTCCCAATATCTTAGCTTTATATTTATTTGTATGATTTATATAAATTCATAATATGTACTATATTGATGTGAAAACTATTTCAGGTTTCTTGCCATATAATAAATTCTCAAAAATTACCAAAGTACAAGTTATACCTTTTATACGCACATCATCTTTACATAGATATTCATATTTACATATTCTGTTTTTTGTGGCACATGTCAGAAAGCAAGTGTCATTAGTATAAGTCAATAACATCAGTTCTGTAGTTCATAAAATTGTCCGGAAGCAGCAGAGAAACGGAAGAGAAAGGTACTTTTAGCTCCATTTAAGGGGTGCACAAAGCTGCACATTGTAAGAGCAGCATTTTATTTCACAGGAAGCCACGAACACCACCTATGCTCTGCCCTTACCTTTTTGTACAAAACGTCCAGTTTTTCCCTGAGATCAGACAACCGTCTTCTGTCATCAGACAAGGTTTAATCTTTATCCAAATGCTCACCCAAACACTGCATTAAATCTTGTGGCTTCTTTTTGCGACAATGAGGCCGAGCATAAAAGCAAACTACTGTGTCTTTGAAGTTCCGTTGTTTCACGTCGCATTCTCGTACATTCAACAACTCTGCGATGTCACTGGAGCGGAGAGGGAGGGTGAATGGGTAAAACTGTCACAGTGTAGACTGAAGAACATGAATCACCTAATAGGGGAAGTACAAAAGCCAACATATGCTTCCAGTTAAATTTAATAAAAATAAAATGGAACAAAAATACTCTTTCAGACAAATGCCATGGACATCTGAAGGCAAAACATTTTCACAGGCAAATTACTCTTACTCTAATAATGTAGTGAAGCCCTTTCATGTAGTCAGATGCTTCTGATATTACATTTAAACACATCAATTAATTCATCATATATGCTTTATAAATAGAAATGCAAATGTGTGTGTGTGTGTGTATGTATTAAAATGTGTGCATATATAATTTGTGTGTGTGTGTGTGTGTACATGCGTGAATATATATACTTGCATACAGGGATCCCTCACTTTCTGTGGTTTATTGGGACCGAGACCCCCCGAGACTGCCGAATTACGCAAAGTAGGATCGACCCCCCCCCCCCGACTGACGTATACGTACATGTGTATATAATATCAATAAATATATATTCAACAAACATTCAAAAATAATCCATAAGATGCGCACCTCATATAAAAATGTAAGTGGTTTTGATGGGGGGGGGCTTTGGGTTGTCTGGGGTTTTTTGTATAATTGGCGTTGTTTTTGTGGCATTTTCCTTAACCTCTTCCTCTGTTCTTCCTTAATTTCCTTATATTTTTTAATTTGATGAATATTTAAAAAACAAACAAATACATGATGCACTGAAGTCGCATGAATTGAAGCGCGAAGTAATGAGGGATCCCTGTCTACTGTGTGTGTGTGTGTGTGTATGTATATGTATGTGTATATATATATATATATATATATATATATATATATATATATATATTGAGTGCCTCACATATTGTAAGCGTTGATTGGCTGTTTTAATCTTCATGTAAAGTGACTCAGTAAAATAAGGGACTTATTTGAAATTAATGTTGACATTATTTGATATATTTGATATTATTTTACAATGTTATGTTCATAATAATCGATTTAGGGGTGTTTTATGAGATACGGTAATGGTATTTATGGATGTATAGTACAGTATGAGCATCATACGTCACTAACAACTCGCGTTCACTTTCAACTTGCGTTCGGCCGTCCAGAACCAATTAAAAAAGTAAGTCGGGGAGCGTCTGTATATGTGTGTGTGTGTATGTGTAGATATATATATATATATATAATATATATATATATATCTCATATTTAATATATATATATATATTACACACACACACACACGCACCCCAGTGCAGCCAGTTGGGTTATCAAAGGCTCTCGCTGTCTATGGTGTGAGGTTCATGTAAATGAACCATTGCTGACTTTCGTAAAGAGTAGCTGCGAAGCCGTCAGTGTGTTTCTGTCCCTTGCTAAAGGGTTATGTCAGGAAGGGCATCCGACGGAAAAACCTATGCCAAGTCAAATGTGTTCATTGTGGCGACCCCTGATAAAGGGGAAAAGTTAACCAAACTACTTACATGAAATCTGAAAATAAACAGAAAATGGCAGAATTAAAAAAAAAAAAGACCCCTTACTTTTCCCTCCCGGTGCTGTTCCTTTAAACATTTTCCCAGAAGTAAAATCGAGCCAATCAACACGAATGTCAACTTTCGCAGATGGCACATTGAACCAATAAGCACGAACATAAACAAAAGCACATGGTCAGGAACATCTTTAAAGTTATGAAGTTAGTGAGCAGGAGAATCAGGTGAAAAATACTCGCCATCACTTTCTGACAGGTGCACATCTGGCTCATCGCTCCATTCATTCAGAGCATCCCATAGTTTTACTGTAGCAGTTTCAAATGGTTCATCAGTTGTTGGACATTTACCAAGAGAACATAGCAAAATATTTACCTGTTTTTAAAGCACGGCCGAATGATCAAATGTGTTGTTACTGCTGAATATTATAGACATTCCCCAGTGGCAGGGGGTCTTGAAATACCGTGTAAACTCACTTTTACAGGCAGTGAACGCCTCGTTTTACCGTTACAGAGACTGATCGAATAAAATTAGTAAGTTTGATCTACCATTTTGCTCCCAGTACACATGGGCGGTTATCAGACACAAAACAAACAAACAAACAAAAAACATGGGGGGGGGGGGCTTATTGCGTCTATTACTGTACATACACATACTATGTGTGTGTGTGTGTATATATATGTGTGTGTGTGTGTGTGTGTGTGTGTTTTTAATTATGCCATTTACTGTTTATTTTCAGATTTCATGTAAGTAGTTTGGTTAATAGTACAAAATGAATAATACAAATACCACTAAAACTCTTTTATTGTTTTTATTATTCTTGTTTTCCACCTCGATGCTAATAAGCACTTACCGTTCCACTCCCATGGTAAACATGTTAATAAGCACCCGCACACTCCAATTTTTAAAGCGTGTTATCATGTCGAATATGGTATGTTGTGTGTGTGTGTGTGTGTGTGTATATATACATATATATAACCCCCCCCCCCCCCCCATGGTCCCTCATCTAACTCTTATAATGATTTTTCCATGATACGAGCTTCAAATCCACCAAAAATCTGCTCCATCCAATGAGCAAAAATTCACTTTGAGCTCTCCTCGAAATGGCTTTTCCAGACTGATAAGCCTTGTATTTTTCCGCGTGTAATCCTCCACGCTCCAAGAACGCCTTGTGCAGTGCTTCTCAATTATTTTCTGTGATGCCCCTCTAAGAAGTAATTTCTTAAATGTACTCACTATCCCTCCTCTGTACATGTCCAAACCATCTCAGTCTAGCCTCTCTGACTTTGTCTCCAAAACCTCTTACATGTGCTGTCCCTCTGATGTCCTCATTCCTGATCCTGTCCATCCTCGTTACTCCCAAAGAGAACCTCAACATTTTCATCTCTGCTACCTCCAACTCTGCCTCTTGTCTTTTCCCCAGGGCCACTGTTTCTAAACCATACAACATCGCTGGCCTCAACACCGTCTTGTACACTTTTCCTTTCATTCTTGCCGATACCTTCCTATCACACATCACACCAGACACATTTCTCCAACCATTCCAACCTGCCTGCACACACTTCTTCACCTCTTTTCCACACTCTCCATTATTCTGGACTGTTCAGCCTCAGTACTTAAAATCCTCCACCTTCCTTATCTCTGCTCCCTGTAACCTCACTGTTCCTCTTGGATCCTTGTCGTTCACACATGTATTCTGTTTTACTGAGGCTAACATTAATTCCTCTCCTTTCCAGGGCATACCTCCACCTCTCTAGATTTTCCTGCACTTGTTCTCTGCTCTCACTACAGATCACAATGTCATCTGCAAACATACATATATATATATATATATATATATATAGTGTGTGTGTGTATTAGCTGACCTAGGTCTTGAAAAAGTATGTGCTACATACAAAAACTACATTGTTCGAGTGAGATGAAGTAAGCAGACATGCAGAAGTGATTCTCCAGCGTTTTACAGCTAGGGCCAATGTTATGAGTTGCCACATTAACGAATAATGAATTACACTGGCACATTGTTTGGAAAAGCCAAATATAGTATGATTTGTTGCTAACCTTAAGCACCATAAGTCTGCCATGAGTCAGCATTTTACTGTTAAAGTTGTGGTTATGTGATGCAATAAATAAAAAGTAACATTTGTCTGTCTGTCTTTCCATGTTAAATATTGTATAATTGATGCATCTAATGAATAGGTGTCAAACTCGTGCCACAAAAGGCCAGTGGCTGCAGGTTTTTGCTTCAATCAAGCAGCAGCACACCTGACTAGGCTCATGTAAACAACTGATCTGAGTCTTCAGGCTCGGGCTAGTTTCTGTCCAGAGCACAGATTGAGCAATCAACTGCCTGAAGACTCAAACTGTTTCTTAAAATGAGCGAAGTCAGGTGTGTGCTGCTGCTTGGTTGAAACAAAAACCTGCAGCCACAAAACCCTTTGTGGCATGAGTTTGACACCCCTGATCTCATGTGTACTTGTGTGAATTCTTATTTATGTCACCAGTTTCCTCAAGTAAGTGTGAGAAGCCATGTTGCATGATCATGCAGCATGATAACACACTTCCTGTTTTTGTTTTGTGTTTTTTTTGTACCCCCAACATGTCAAGTCTGATGTGCTTTGCTGGAATAATAATAATATACTTTAAGCTTGTAGTACACTAGTATAGGGAAGCCTAAAGCAGATATAAATCTAAAGTGCACACATTGTTAGAATTGGCCCTGCCCTGTTCATTATTTTAAACAGCACACTCATGGTAAGATTCTCACAGTCAGATGTCCAGGTCACAGTCACATCGGCCATTTTGGAACGGAAAAAAACAAGCGGCATGGCTACATTAATGAATTTATCATTGGATACAGGGATCCCTCACTTTCTGTGGTTTATTGTTTATTGACTACCCCCCCCCCCCACCCCCCACCCCCCCACCCCGACTGACGTATACGTACATGTGTATATAATATCAATAAATATATATTCAACAAACATTCAAAAATAATCCATAAGATGCGCACCTCATATAAAAATGTAAGTGGTTTTGATGGGGGGGGCTTTGGGTTGTCTGGGTTTTTTGTATAATTGGCGTTGTTTTTGTGGCATTTTCCTTAACCTCTTCCTCTGTTCTTCCTTAATTTCCTTATTTTTTAATTTGATGAATATTTAAAAAGCAACCACTGCCCTTATGTACTGCCCTTGTATTTCTATGACTCTAGTAGAGTAATAGATTATAACAGACCCAACGGTCCTGACCCGCATGCTGCTGATTCTGTGTAATTAAATCACTTATTGAAAGGTTTGTGTTCAAAATTATAACAGCGTGGAGTTCAATTAGTGATGTCGTTCATTCTTTTAAAAACAGGTGCCAATTATTGTCCTTATTTAAGGAAGGAAGGTTAGAGTGGCTGCATAGCCGTCAGCGTGTTTCTGTCCCTTGTTAAGGGTTTTGTCAGGAAGGGCATCCGACGTAAAAACCTAGGCCAAATCGAATGTACGAATCAGTAATATGACTTCCATGAAGATGGAGGCAGATGATTCGCTGTGGCGACCTCTGAAGGAAACAGCTGAAAGGACAAGAAGATTTGAGGAAGGAAGACAGCAAATGTCGTACCTGCTGGTTATAGAACATTTCTCTCTGAAACTCTGATGGCACCTTTGTAAAATCGTATAAAAGTGTATTACAAAGGTGCCATGATCTCATTGAGGGTGGAAACAATATAGTGTTTGCTTGGTGCCCCAGTCACCAAAGCATCAAAGGTAATGAAAAGTCTGATAAACTAGCGAAGGAAGCTCTTGATCATCGTGTTTCTGAGAACAAGCTCCCCTATACTGACCTAAAGTGTCGTGTAAATAATTTTGTTTTTAGTCAGTGGCAGAGCCAGTGGGATGAAGAGACTAACGGTAAACTTCATCTCATTAAGCCCAGTGTAAAAAGTTTATATTCTTACTCAAGTAGAACGAGTAGAAGACGAGTAGTAGTGTTGGCCAGGACTCGTGCCTGTGTGCGACACTTGTTCAGTCCCCCTGACTGTCAAGCACATTTTAATAGATTGCACAGATTTTGCTGAGACTAGATACCAACATTTTAACGTGAACAACTTGTACGATCTTTTTACTAAAGTTAATGCTTCAGTAATCCTGCAGTTTTTTAAAGATATTGAAATGTTTTGCAAGCGGGGCAGTGGTGGTCTAGTGGTATAGGGCGCTGGATCGCTGATCCAAAGGTTGGGGGTTCAAGTCCCACTCTCCACAAGGTTGTCACTGTGTGTGTGTGTCCCCCCCCCCCCCCCCCCCCAGTGCGGCTAACTGGGTTATCAAAGGCGGGCCATGTCTGTCACTGTCTATGGTGAGAGGCATGTAAAAGAACCATTGCTGACTTTCGTAAAGAGTAGCTGCAAAGTCGTCAGCGTGTTTCTGTCCCTTGCTAAAGGGTTGTAACAGGAAGACATAAAAACCTCTGCCAAATCAAAACGTGCGAATCAGATGATTCGCTGTGGCGACTCCTGAATAAAAGGGAAAAAGCCGAAAGAAAGACAGAATTGAAATGTTTTACAAATTTTGAATTTGTGGTATAGTTAGCATGAATTCTATTGCTAGAGTGCTGCAATTCCGCTGAAATAACACCAGACTTTTACTGTTGTTTGTAAATGTATAGGAATGCACATTCTTAGCCAGACTTGTCTTTTATTAATATTACCTTTTCATCTTTTGATTGGGTTTTCTGTGAAAATTGATTTATTCGAATAAAATGATTTGTTTTATCTTCGCTTCATTAATCGGTTGTGATTTGAAATTGAACTCGGTCATTATATTTAATATAAAATAACCATGTTTGGCACAATATAACACACTATACGTGCTGAAAGTGCCGTTAAACTTCATTCATTCATTCATTCTAGCATAGACCTAGTTGCGCATGCACCCTGGTGGTGGGTCGATTTGGAATTTTCCAGAATGGAATATTCCCGAACTTTAGTGAATCGAAATTAAGGACCTGTTGCCGACTGGCTCCAGTCCCTTCGGGTCTCTTCAGCTGACACAGATCACCTAAGGAGTCTCTTCGGGTCTCTTTGGTGCACGAATGATCTAAGGAAACTCATCGCGGTGGATCATGGAACAAGCGTCACCCAAGTTTCGTCGTTCAAGACTTCATCATAGTTCGGGATCGAATTCATTTGCCATACGTAACACATACGGTTAAATTTACAGTACAGTGCAAATATTGTCATTGAATGCTAATCAGTATTACCAGATAGTGCTGCAAACAATGCATGTGCACATATTGCATATTAATATTCAAAAACTCGGCCTCCATTCTGCTTAGTGTCTGGTTTAGAGATTGTTTTAAATGAATGCTCCACAGCATATATACGGCTTTGCACCTGATACAGGTATAAACACAATCAAACAACACATGGCTCCGTAGAGTTTGGCGAATGCTTTGGTTTTCTGACGTCTTGCACGCTTTGGCTTCATGGACATCTTTCCTCTTTTCATCAAAACTTTGGCAAACTTTGTGGATAAAGCTTTCTCCATTTGCTATTGTCTTTAATCTCAGAGATTCACTCGTCAAGTACATTCCCATGCTTGACAGCGCACTTGCAAGTGTCCTTATAATGGCAAAGTGGACGACCAGCTTTTCTTACTCCTTCTATTAACTGTCCAAACAATAATGCTTCGACAGGCTGGTTGTCTTCCATTGAACAAACACGACCCATCCAGCGGAGGCAATATTTAATCAATTTGGTCTCAATGTTCTCTACATTGGTTATTTCTAAGACCTTCTCATTTGAGATGAACTGATAGTGTGTAATATGCAGAATGAACCCCGGATGATGTTATTGAATTGGTCTCAACTGACAAGCTCTTTATGCCCTGAACAGCTTGCCAGTTCATCACAGGGCCAACACACACCGCCATTTACAGTTACCACTGGAGCAGCCAATTAGCCTAAGGTGCACATCTTTGGACTGTGGAAGGAAATCCATGAAACAGAGAAACTCCACAAAGAAATGACTTTGCTGAGCCCGGACCTTGAACCCAGAATAAACTTCAGCACAGTAGTTTGACTCGTACACCAGACCTCTACATACTTCTCTCTACCAAGGCCTTCAGCTCTCTTAGTTGAAGCACGGGTGCCCATCCCCGCGACCCTATTTAGGATTAATTGGTTCAGAAAAATGAATGAGGTCATTAAGCTAAAATGTCACTCATGATCATCATCATCATATATGTTGATAGACTAGAATTGTCCATTTCAAAGACACACAAATGAGAGAGAGAGAGAGAGAGGAACACCCAGATTTCTCATGTAAGACTGTTACACTAACTTTTTTCTAGTGAAAGCACTGAGACACAGATCTGTCAGCAACATCATCATGGAGATTTTGGACATCATTTAATTGTCAAATAAATTTAAACATACTTTCCTGAATAAGGCCTGAAAAGTACTGACATCTGCTTCATAAATAAAATACACTAGCACTACAGCATTTCAACAGCCCAGTGGAGGTTAGGGGCATTTGGACTAGGGACCGAATGGGCCAGGTCCCGTGTCTCCATAATTAAAGTGACAGCTCAGCGTGGTGGCCAAAAGGTCATTGATGCCTATTGTGGGGGAAACCCCCAAACCAGGTGGTGGACACCTGAGATAACGGGGGCAATCAAGCTGAAGAAGAAGGCCTATCATGTAATTTTGCCCTGTGGGATGACTGAGGCAGCAAACGGGTACCAACAGGCCAAATGTGCTGCAGCCCAAGCTGTTGCCGACGCAAAATCTCGGGTCTGAGAGAATTTCGGTGAAGGCCTGGAAAAGGTTCTGGACCACCATCCGACTCCTCAGGATGGGGAAGCAATACTCCACAAACACTGTTTACAGTACAAGTGGGGAGCTGCATACCTCAACTGGGATGTTGTAGGGATGTGGAGGGATATTTGAGGACCTCCTCAATACAACCAACACACCATCTGTGGAAAAAGATGAGCCTGGGGGTTTGGAACAGGACGTCCATCACTGGGGTAGAGATTGCCAAGGTAGATGAAAAGCTCCATGGTTGCCGGACTCTGGAGTTGGACGAGATCCGCCCTGAATATCCCAAGGCCTTGGATGTTGTAGGATGTCTTGGTTGGCATGTCTTTGCTACATTGTGTGGTCATTGTGAGCCGTACCTCTGGATTAGCAAACCAGGGTGGTAGTCCCTATTTAAAAAAAAAAAAAGATAACCAGAGGGTGTGTTCCAGTTATTGTGGAATTACACTCCTCAACCGACCTGGGAAAGTTTATTGAGGAGTGCCGGTGAATAGGATACTGTACATTCGATGGTTGAATGTTAGATTTTGGAGGAACTGTTGTGGTCTGTGCTGGTTGGCGGAACTAACTCTTTTTTAATCATTGCAGGCGCTGGCGAGGGGCGTGGCGGTTGCCGGTAGGTGAGTTCCATGCTGAGCGCACCTGGTCCTAATCTGCAATCAGCAAGCAGCTAGCTATAAATGGGAGCAGCGCGCTTCCCTCCGATGTCAGAAGGTTGTTTTCCCCGTGACTCTGCTCTTCGGCTTTCTCTTTGACCCCTGGTTCTTGCTTCATGCTCGACCAGTTCCCTCGACTTAGTATTCCAGTGATTTTCAGTTCTTAGTGTTTAATAAATCGTTTGCACCTTCTTTTGGTCTCCTGCATCTCTGGGTCCAATGCATACACTCCAGGCATAACTGGAACATCTGTCACCACTTCTGTTCATAATATTTATGAATAGAGTGTGTAGGCACAGCCAAGGTGTTGAGGGTTTCTAGTTTGGTGGCCTTTGTCTCTGGGGTTTTTTTTTTGTTGTTTTTTTTGGTTTTTTTTGGATATACTGTATAATAGTTAATTCCACTGCATTGAAACCATCCAAAGTGAGCAGCCACTCGGATTGGGGGTGCCTGGAGAGAAGTTGGGGGCTGTGTTACCTCGCTCAATGTGTGTGTGTGTGTGTGTGTGTGGTGTTCTTCTTTTCCTTTTGGCTGTTGACTTCAGGGGTCGCCACAACAAATCATCTGCCTCCATCTCACCCTATCCTTTGAATCTTCTACTCTTACTCCAACTGCCTTCATGTCCTCCTTCACCACATCCATGAATTGTCTCTTTGGTCTTCCTCTAGGCCTTCTGCCTGGTAGTTCCAACCTCAGTGTCCGACTACCAATGTACTCACTGTCCCTCCTCTGTACATGTCCAAACCATCTCAATCTAGCCTCTCTGACTTTGTCTCCAAAACCTCTTACATGTGCTGTCCCTCTGATGTACTCATTCTTGATCCTATCCATCCTCGTTACTCCCAAAGAGAACCTCAACATTTTCATCTCTGTTACCTCCAGCTCTGCTTCCTGTCTTTTCCTCAGCGCCACTGTTTCTAACCCATACAACATCGCTGGCCTCACCACCGTCTTGTACACTTTTCCTTTCATTAGGGGCAGTGGTGATCTAGTGGTACAGGGCGCCGGATCGCTTATCCTAAGGTTGGTGGTTCAAGTCCCACTGTCCACAAGGTTGTCACTGCCCCCCCCCCCCCAGTTCAGCTAACTGGGTTGTCAAAGGCGGGCCATGTAAAAGAATCAGCATGCTTCTGTCAGTTGCTCAAGGGTTGTGTCAGGAAGGGCATCCGATGTAAAAACCTATGCCGATACCTTCCTATCACACATCACACCGGACACTTTTCTCCAACCATTCCAACCTGCCTGCACTCGCTTCTTCACCTCTTTTCCACATTCTCCAGTGTTCTGGATTGTTGAGCCTAAGTATTTAAAATCCTCCACCTTCTTTATCTCTGCTCCCTGTAACCTCATCGTTTGTCTTGGGTCCTTGTCGTTCACACACATATGTATTCCATTTTACAGGGGCTAACATTGATTCCTCTCCTTCCCAGGGCATACCTCCACCTTTCTAGATTTTCCTGCACTTGTTCTCTGCTCTCAGTACAGATCACAATGTCATCTGCAAATATCATAGTCAATGGGGAATCTTGTCTCACCTCGTCTGTCAGCCTGTCTATCACCATGGAAAACAAGAAGGGGCTCAGAGCTGACCCTTGATGTGTGTGTGTGTGTGTGTGTGTGTGTGTGTGTGTGTGTGTGTGTGAAACTTTGCCAGATGGTCCGCCTAGATCAGGAGCAACATTTTATACAGGGTTACCACAAAAAGCCACATCATACACATGGGGACACATGAACATCATCCATCCCCCCCCCCCACACACACACACACACACACACACCTCTGCTCAGCCAGATTTATTGTAAATTCACACACCAACATTCTCAGAAAAATTCTCACATTTTTGAAGGTCAGAGTGCAGCTGTGATTCAATAGCTGTGTTAATGTCCGATATTCTGTTCCGATATTTCCTCTGCCATTAAGAGCTAACTTGACACAAATTGTTTACTTCAATGATTTCGCCCATAACTGGGATGCTTTGTATTATTTCCATCTCACGCACAAGCGCGTTTCATGAAAATACTATATTGAACTCAAGTGAATCAAACACATACATTAAAAAAACACAAACTTTGATATGAATGTAAGAGCCTCGTGAAACCAGGCAAAGCGCCGCGTGTGGCTTGGGAGCCGTGGGCTGGCCACCCTTGGCTTAGATGATCGTTTATTTCGGATTCATATCGCCCACCAGCCAACTCTCATTTGTAGATGATGAAGTCCTGTAGATGAAGACAATGGCGACATCTACTGGCAGTAGGTTGAATTGTGTGGCCTGTCTGACATCACACAGCAGATTTATTGTTGTTATTTCTCTAAATCATACCAGGTTAAAAAAAAAAGTCAGAATAAGTTATTGGGAAGATTATAGTGGTCCACTTAAATACACAACATTGATCACTTTGGACAGGCGAGAGTGGCGGGTAACTTGTGTGCTGTTTACGCCTTCAACAGCTGATAATCATTAAAGATGTCTTTCACTGAATGAGTAAAGTTAATGACATTTGTTTTCATATCCCATCTTGTTCGGAAGTTGGGGTCAGAAATGCGTCCTGAAGGACATGGTAGCCTCGATAACATCTAGAACTTTGAACCTGGGAGAGATGAATTGGAAGCCTACATTTTCCTGACCTGAATGATCCCACCAGTTTTATTCACATTTGTATTCTGGCTCATGTGACATTCAGGGATGTGCTTCGGTAAAAATTTACATCACAGAGATGGCGGAGAGGGAAACTCGGTGGTTTTGGGGGTCTCACTTCCTTAGGACTTCATTGTCACTTCATTAGTGTAATTGGCTTTCCCAGATCGCCCCAGTTGTAGATGGGCATGTGAATGGCCCTGTGATGTTCTGGTGAGCTGTCCAGGGTGCTCCCCACCTTCAGCCAGTGTCAGCTGAGACCTGCACCCTTAATAGGATTAAACAGTGCAACGAATGAGTGAGTGAATGAGATGGTCGACGCCGACTTTAATATCACTTTAATCATGTGCTTGTGAAGGAAGTTGTAACTTTGACTTCACATGCTTCTTCTTCTTTTCCTTTGGGCTTTTCCCTTCAGGGGTCGCCACAGCGAATCATCTGCCTCCATCTCACCCTATCCTTTGCATCTTCTTCTCTTACACCAACGACCTTCATGTCCTCCTTCACCACATCCATGAATCATCTCTTTGGTCTTCCTCTAGGCCTTTTGCCTGGTAGTTCCAACCTCAGCGTCCGACTACCAATGTACTCACTGTCCCTCCTCTGTACATGTCCAAACCGTCTCAATCTAGCCTCTCTGACTTTGTCTCCAAAACGTCTTACATACTATGCGAATCACTTCACATGCTGTCATCTGTTAAACACTGGACCGATTATATACACCGGTCCAGTTCAGGATCAAATTTATCTCTGCTGACTTTGCGTGAAGACAGGGTTCTTCTTAAACAGCTGGCCAGGCCACTGCAGGGATAAGACACACCCACACACACACACACACACACACACTCACATGCAAATCCATACCTCAGGGCAATTTGGAACAGCCAGTTAGCTTCATGTATGTTTTTGGTCTGTAAGAGGAAACCCAGAGGAAACTCAGGCAATGTGGAGGGCATTGTGGGTCACCTGGTGGTTCGCATAGAGGCTCTGCCCACCTTCTGGTACCTTCCAGTTTTCTCTTAGTCTGATTGGCTACAATTGGAGTTTGGGGTGCATGTGACTCAGAAGCTATGGGAATTGTCTCCAAATGTGTTACCTATAAATACTGCTTGAGTGAGGCCTCCGGGGGGACGTGGTTCAAATCATCTGCTTTGCACAGCATCGTTGGCTATCTCCACCACCCGTGCTTGAGCACTCACTTTCATAGTTGGACATTAATCTGTCTAGACTCCACCCTGAACTTCACTGCTGCACCAATATTCTGCTGTTTGTGGACAATATTGGTGAATATACTTTATTGCCATTGACTAACTGTCATTATGCTGCATTAGCTTGCTATTGACAACTTCTTCTTCTTCTTTTCCTTTCGGCTGTTCCCTTCAGGGGTCGCCACAGCAAACCATCCTCCTCCATCTCACCCTGTCCTCTGCATCTTCTTCTCTTACTCCAATGACCCTCATGTCCTCCTTCACCACATCCATAAATCTCTTCTTTGGTCTTCCTCTCGGCCTTCTGCCTGGTAGTTCCAACCTCAGCATCCTACTGCCAATATACTCACTATCCCTCCTCTGTACATGTCCAAACCATCTCAATCTAGCCTCTCTGACTTTGTCTTCAAAACATCTTACATGTGCTGTCCCTCTGATGTACTCATTTCTGATCCTATCCATCCTCGTTACTCATATTTTATGATACAGTATTCTCATAATTAAAGTTGTGTTTGTTTTGATCACCTTGTTGGTTGCCTTTAGTTGGTCTTGAGTGGAGTTTAAATCAATCTAAACTTATATTCGTAACACATGTTGACTGTCAGTGAGGAATCCACCCCTTGTGGACAAAGGCCTTGTTTTGTTTGTTTCCAAACGTTGATCACACACAACCTACTAATCGGTGACTGTTGCCAACTACCTGTGGTTATATTGCTGACAGTCTGAAACCATTGAGTCGCAGACTCATAGTTGTATCCAATTCCCACCCATCCCCCAGTGCAGCTAACTGGGTTATCAAAGGCCGGCCATGTCTCTCACTGTCTATGGTGTGAGGCATGTAAAAGAACCATCGCTGACTTTCGACAAGAGTAGGCTGCAAAGCCATCAGCGTGTTTCCGCCCTGCGATGGCCTGGCGAGCTGTCCAGGATGTACTCTGCCCTCGCCCGAAGTTGGCTGGGATGGGCGCCAGCCTCCCCGCGACCCAAATTAGGATTAAGCAGGTACAGAAAATGAACTGAATGAATTCCCACCCATCAAGTTTTAACTTCCCAATCACAAGACCACCACGAACCAGAGAGGTGCAAATATGTGTCGATATGTTCTCTATTTGCTCATGATGGTTTCTTAAAGGTATTCCCGATTCCTCGTGCAGTCAATGGGGTACTCTAAACGGCCCTATATAGGTATGGATGCGAAGAGTTATTTGTGTCTGTGATACAACAATATGGAGATATATACTAGTCCTTCTCAAAAAATTAGCATATTGTGATAAAGTTCATTATTTTCTGTAATGTACTGATAAAAATTAAACTTTCATATATTTTAGATTCATTGCACACAAACTGAAATATTTCAGGTCTTTTATTGTTTTAATACTGATGATTTTGGCATACAGCTCATGAAAACCCAAAATTCCTATCTCAAAAAATTAGCATATCATGTTCAGGTAGTCTAAACGAGCTATTAACCTAATCATCTGAATCAACCAATTAACTCTAAACACCTGCAAAAGATTCCTGAGGCTTTTAAAAACTCCCAGCCTGGTTCATTACTCAAAACCGCAATCATGGGTAAGACTGCCGACCTGACTGCTGTCCAGAAGGACATCATTGACACCCTCAAGCAAGAGGGTAAGACACAGAAAGAAATCTCTGAGCGAATAGGCTGTTCCCAGAGTGCTCTATCAAGCCACCTCAGTGGGACGTCTGTGGTCAGGAAAAAGTGAAAGAAGGGCCGATTCCAGACCTTGGGGGACCTGTGGAAGCAGTGGACTGAGTCTGGAGTAGAAATATCCAGAACCACCATGTACAGGCTTGTACAGGAAATGGGCTACAGGTGCCACATTCCCCAGGTCAAGTCACTTTTGAAGCAGAAACAGCGGCAGAAGCGGCTGACCTGGGCTACAGAGAAGCAGCACTGGCCTGTTGCTCAGTGGTCCAAAGTACTTTTTTCGGATGAAAGCAAATTTTGCATGTCATTGGGAAATCAAGGTGCCAGAATCTGGAGGAAGACTGGGGAGAAGGAAATGCCAAAATGCCTGAAGTCCAGTGTCAAGTACCCACAGTCAGTGATGGTCTGGGGTGCCATGTCAGCTGCTGGTTTTGGTCCATTGTGTTTTATCAAGGGCAGGGTCAATGCAGCTCGCTATCAGGAGATTTTGGAGCACTTCATGCTTCCATCTGCTGAAAAGCTTTATGGAGATGAAGATTTCATTTTTCAGCACGACCTGGCACCTGCTCACAGTGCCAAAACCACTGCTAAATGGTTTACTGACCATGCTATTACTGTGCTCAATTGGCCTGCCAACTCTCCTGACCTGAACCCCATAGAGAATCTGTGGGATATTGTGAAGAGAAAGTTGAGAGACACCAGACCCAACACTGTGGATGAGCTTAAGGCCGCTATCGAAGCATCCTGGGCCTCCGTAACACCTCAGCAGTGCCACAGGCTGATTGGCTCCATGCCACGCTGCATTGAAGCAGTCATTTCTGCAAAAGGATTCCCCACCAAGTATTGAGTGCAGAACTGAACATAATTATTTGAAGGTTGACTTTTTTGTATTAAAAACACTTTTTTTATTGGTCGGATGAAATATGCTAATTTTTTGAGATAGGATTTTTGGTTTTTCTTTACTTTTATTGCCAAAATGATCAATATTACAACAAAAAAGGCTTGAACTACTTCAGTTGTGTGTAATGAATCTAAAATATATGAAAGTGTAATGTTTATCAGTATATTACAGAAAATAATGAACTTTATCACAATATGCTAATTTTTTGAGAACTAGTGTATATATGAGAGAGAGTGCCCATAGAGTCTAACTCATTTCGGGGATTTTGTAGTTACCCATCGTACAGGTTGACCCCCAGTAGACCTCTTATGTTTCAAAGATAAATTAAAAAAAAAAAAATCCTTTTCACACATGAAACTTCATCCAACACAGTTTTTAAATGTCAACTATCAAAATAAATTAAAGGGAAGTGCTCAAAAACAATTTTACTTCAAAAGCAAAACATTTCCAAATCTTGCATGAAAATCAGTCAGTCAGAGCTGTTTTCAGTTATAAAAATATACATCTCATTTTTCTGTACTGTATTTTTTTTCTCCTAAAAACTTGAAGTAACACTGTCAGCTTTGTTTTTTATTATTATAATTATTATTATTATTCATGCCCTTTCCTTCAAACAATGTGTGGAAAATATCACTGTACCATACTGTAACTAGGAACGTTTTTACACCTTCAGGACTCGGAGAATTAACAGAGAAGGGAATAAAGCAAAAACATCATCTAAATGCAATTATTCAAAAGAGAATGTTTAACTAACACAGCCTTACTTATCCTTTAATTTAAAAATAGGAACAGCTAGTAAGATGGGAATAAAACTGCTGATTATTGAAGCGAAGTGGACCTCCTTTGCTTGCGACTGATGCTGAGGTAATTATAAGGCCTCATCTTCATCTCCACAAACGGGATGGAGAACTCATGGCCTTTCCACATGTGCCAGTTGATGCCCTACAAAAGTAAAGATTGAATATAAAGCAATGTTGTCATGTCACCTAAACAACACCATAATTTTATAATACTATTATAAATCTAGAGTGTGGTGTGGTTAGCACATTTCTTCATGGCGTTTGCATGTCCTTCAGCAGTCCAAACACATCCACATTCGGCTATCTGGCTGTTCCAAATTGCCTCCATTTACTAGTGTGAATGGCTGTATGTGTGTTGGCCCTGCAATGGACTAGAAAGCTGTTCATGGTGTAGCCTGAGTCTGGAGTTGGACGACATATGCTCCAGCCTCCTAATAGGATTAAGTAGTTGGAAAAATAAATTGTGTGTATATATATATATATATATATATATATATATATGGTAGGCCTCCGTCAGTCCCGAAGGACTATGGCTGCGCTCTGGCTGGTACCCCAGCTGGTGCTACCCCCCAGTGCGCAGAGCCTGGGTAGGGAGTAATGAGGGACAGGCTGTTACCCAAGCAGCAAGTCCCCAGTCTCGGCACCACCGGAAGGATCCAATGGAAGGGCAAATGCCGATACGACTGGGTTCCAGTGCCGCTGCAGGAGAGAATCTACGGTCAATTTAGAACGGCCAATTAACCTACAGTGCACGGCTTTGGATTGCGGGAGGAAACCGGAGCACCCGGAGGAAACCCGCACAAGCACCGGGAGAACATACAAACTCCACACAGAAACGCCCAGGCCGGGAATCGAACCCAGGCCTTCTTGCTGTGAGGCGGACATGCTAACCAGTACGCCACCGTGCCGCCATATATATATATATATATATATATATAACTGAATTGTAATTAAATGTTATAATGGATATGATAAATATATATATATATATTTTCAGAAATTGGTTCAATGGTGGGCAGTGATGGCCTTGTGGTAAAGGTGCTGGATCACTGATCCCAAGATTTGGGGTTCAAGCCCCCCCCCCGCAGCCTACTAGGTTATCAAAGGCTGCCCATGTCTCTCACTGTCTATGGTGAGAGGTTCAACTAAAAGAACCATTGCTGACTTGTGACTAGCTGCAAAGCCATCAGTGTGTTTGTTCCCTGCAATGGCCTGGTGAGCCATCCAGGGTGTACGCCGCCCTCATCCAGAGTCATCTTAGATGGGCGCAAGCCTCACCGCGACCCTAATTAGTATTAAGCAGTTAGAGAAAACGAATGAATGGCCAAATGGCTTCTATGAGGTCGAGAAAAGCCTAAAATCTTTGTGAATTTAGTTGTCCCAGTAGTTGAAGGCATTGTGTCCTTTAATTATTTAATACTGTGAACATTATTTCCTGTATATTTGGTTTGGGTTTTGAAAAAGTTAGCAATAAAAGTCTGTGATATAGAAATTTAAAAATGTGACAACAACAGCAAGCAAAAGGTTTTTTCCAAGCGTGCTTCGTCATGTGTGTTTTTGTTTTTTTGTTTTTTTTAATTACATACATATATTTACCTGACTGTGTCTGGATTCACCATATTTTCCATTTAGGTTAACCCTATGACAATTTTTATACCACCACGCTCCCTTGTAGGAAAGTGCACAGTTGGTCACGGCATTGTCGTTATCCTTGTCTTTAGTCGAGAAAGGACGACCATGGTGATAGCTCAGGGAGTCACCTAGTACAGAGGAACACAAAACATTTCCGATTATAGAGAATTATACTGTATATCATATGAATAGGATGCAGTGAGGATCACAAAAGACCTACTGAATAACATACGTATTCAATTTCCTTCAAACCTCAGCACAGGTTCAAGTTGTCTTATTTTTTCAAGGGGAAAAAACAAAACACTCACCAGCAGTGCCATTGTATTCGCCTATCCTTAGTTTGTAGAGGTTTCTGGAGTCTCCGATTGAGAACCGGTCATAGGTAGCGTATACTGCTTCCTGGCCATTTCTCATGTCAATGCGGAGCTCGTAGCGTCCTTGAGCTGTAATCTTGTAAAGATTCTCCAAACCTTCATAACAAAACAAACAAACAAAAACCCCGCCAGCGTTACCTAGTAACTCTGAAGAATAGGTAGGTTGAGTTATGATTTCTATAATAAAAACATAATTCTTTACTGATTTGGAATCTTTGAAATTATTTTCATGCTGAAAAATCCACCGGGTCACACCCATATATTAATGGACAGGGACAATCAATGGGATCCACTGTAATTTTTGAATGTTGTGTGAATGGTTGTTTTTCAATGTACTGGGATCCCTCACTTTCCGCGGTTAATGGGGATTGAGACCTCACCCTACCCTGCGACTGCTGATTTCCGCCAAGTAGGATCGACCCCCTTGAACGATGTATACATACATGTATGTGTTTATAATAACACTTAAACTTTCAAAAATAATGCATAAGATGTAGAAAATATATAAATACGCACACACATTTTTAAAAAGTAAAAACTACATTTTTATGTTGGGTTGTTTTTTTTTGCTTGTTTTTTTGCATAATTGGCCTCATTTTGTGTCATTTTCCTTCACTTTCTTCCTATTTTTTTGTTAATTTCAATATTTCTTGCTGAATATTTTTGAAAAACCTGCAATGCACTGAAGCCGCAGAAACCGAAGAACGAAGTAGCGAGGGATCACTGTATTGGCCTACAATAGACCAAATTTGCATCTCGGCTCGCGCATGGCATCATGGGATCGCGACTACCATACAAGCTACCAATATTGCGGAAATAAACCTTGATGTGGATGAGAACTGCTCTATCGATACGTTCAATTTATGGAACGTTCCCGACCTTCGAGCATATTGTATACGTAGGGGTCTTCCCGGTTGTTCTCGCAAGTATAAAGATGAAGTTGTTGCGCTTGCATTTGCGGCGACGTTACAAAAGCTACCTATAGTTTTGTCAAAGGCTGAGGAATCTAAACAAATCCAACGTGATTATGCCAGCTTGACAGAAAGTGACGCCTTATCGAAGTGACCCCCCGTGTATGTACGCCGACATAGCGGATTTTTTGTTCATGAATGACCAGGCACCCCTACTAGCGTGACTTCGTAATGACTACAAAGAAGGTAAATACAAGTCTGACAGCTGCACCGAGTGATCTGACAGCTCTTGTTTGTCTATTTTACACATTAACATAACAGTAATTTTCAAGACCTAAGTCTATGATATTTAATGATTATGGCATCGCCGATTTTTATGGTAATTTAACAGGTAAATAAAAGGTAATATAGTATGTAGGGTCTATGAATTTGAATAAAGAACACTTTAATTATAAACTTACTGCTTTAATCCAACGTTTGCGTCCCTCTGTATCTTTCAGCTTGGTAGGGAAGGTAAATAATGTGAATGGCGTCGGACATGTACACACGTTAGTCCCAAATTTATAGGCATGTATACTGTAAATTTCCTTTTTCCAACGCTCGAGATGATAAACGCCGTTCACACAGTTCACTACTATGCGCACCTGGCATATCGATAATTTAAGGCAGTTGTTAAAATGTGTTTACATACAAAAGCAAGTGGCTACAAGAAAGTTTGGTAGCCGACCAGATGTTGGGTCACGTTCCCCGCAACATGCGCAGTCTTGATGCGAATGGATGGTCAA
This sequence comes from Plotosus lineatus, assembly GCA_024760905.1. Classification (NCBI taxonomy): domain Eukaryota; kingdom Metazoa; phylum Chordata; class Actinopteri; order Siluriformes; family Plotosidae; genus Plotosus; species Plotosus lineatus. Next base: position 7,104,809 of record CM045731.1, on the reverse strand, counting down.
AAGCCGACATCACGATCTGTGTAGATTGCAATGCACTATTGTGACGATGGTGGGGCTGGTGGCGTAGTGGTTATGGTGCTGCGCTCATGATCAGGAGGCTGTGTGTTCAAATCCCAGTTTGAGACCCCTGGGCAACGTCTTAACAAGTGTGCCTCTGTTCTCCAGCAGTGTAAATGGGAACCAGTAAAAACATACTGGGAAGTTAACCTGTGATGGACTAGCGTCCCATCCTGGAGGAGTTGAACTCCTGGACGCTTCACGCTATGGAAACCGGGGATAAGCACCGGCCTGATGAGCCACTAGGCTCAGGGTGTAAAAAGCCCAATGGACTTTACCATTTTTATTATGACAGTGGTTTAAGATTTTGCAACTGTGATTTTGAAGATGCCCTGACCCAGCTGTGTACCCATCATACTCCGACTCTTGTCAAAGTCACCCATATTCATGTTTTTTCCATTTTTCCTGCCTTGAGTACATTAACTCTGAGAACTGACTGTTCACCTGCCTAATAGTGTATCCTATCCCAGGGTGGGGCCGCTGATATGTTATAAACATTGCACATTTATTCAGTATTTTTTTTTATTTTTTATTTTTTTGAGGAAGGCACAGTGGCATGGTGGTTAGCACAGTCGCCGCACAGATGGATGGCCTGGGTTCGATTCCCAGCTCAGGTGTTTCTGCGGGGAGTATGCATGTTTGCCCCTTGCTTACATGGGTATCCCTTGAGTACTCCGGTATCCTCCCACAGTCCAAAAACATGCACAGTCATCTAACTGGCTATTTCAAATATCCCCAGGTGTGGGTGTAGTGTGAATGGTACTCTGCCCTCAACCAGAGTTGGCCGAGATGGGCGCTAGCCTGCATGTGACCATAGTTAAGTTTTAGGGGCTTTGATTAGTTGATTATTGTTTTTCTGTTTATTTTCCTGTTTCTTTCTACCCTTCTACTAAACACAAACCAGAAACCAATAACCTTGCCATTATTAAGGATTAAATACAGTGTATGTTTTATTCTCAGTAAGAAATGGATTTTCTTTTCTTCTAAATAATTTTAAAGTGCGTATTCAGCTTTTTTTTTTTTTTTTTTTTTTTTTAACTTTTTACACATGAAGATTCAAATAAACTTGCCTCAGTCATTTGTTATAAATTTTGATTGAGACAATTACAAGGTTGTTTGCATGAAGTAATCAACATGGGAAACATCATAACTGATTAAGCAGATCTCAATTAATTTTTAAAAAATATTTAAGCAAGCACAAGTCTTCCCTTCTTTAATACAGAACCTACAAGTGAGCGTGATATACTTGACCCAAATCGCAAGGATAATGTATTATTCAATCATGTATTTAACACAAAATATTGAAATTTATTTTATTTTTTTTTTTCCTGTGAAAACAATAAGTACACCCTGGACTCATTAGAAAAAAAATAACTTTTTTTTTTTTTTTTTTTTTTTTTTTTTTTTAAAGATAATTTTTTTGAACTGTTGGTTAATTTAATTTATTTTTGTTTACTTTTTACAACTATAAAAGTTATCTTTAGACCTCGGCATGATGACGCAACACACTTGATCAAAGCGAATGTGAAACTCTGGCTGTCATGTTTAAGTGGGATGGTTTTTCCTGCAAGAGGATCTAATCATTCATTTTCTGAACCGCTTAATCCTAATTAGGTTCGTGCGGAGGCTGGTGCCCATCTCAGCTGACTCTGGGTAAGGGGCAGAAGTACACCCTGGACGGCTTGCCAGGCCATCGCAGGGCAGAAACACCCCGATGGCAATGGATCTCCTCTTGTCGAAAGTCAGGAATGGTTCTTTCACATGAGACAGTAGACAGTGAGAGACATGGCCGACCTTTGATACCCAGTTAGTGCACTGGGGGGACAGTGACAACCTATTGATAGTGGGGCTTGAACCCCTGACCTTAGGATCAGTGATCCAGCATCTTTACCACCAGGCCACCAATGCCGAGGATGTAATCAATGATACAGTACTTAATTTAAACACCTGTTTCCAAGTTTATGTATTTAAAGGTGTTACAGATTTAAGTTGCACTTACTTTTTTAAGTGACTAATCTAGTAATTTTAGATTTTATAAATATGACCACAGCAGGGTCATTTTGACTCATTTATTGGAGCATATAGCTTTTATCAGATGCACTGTATCATACATGCTGATTTGTTTGCTTATTCGACATGTTGAAAAAAATGTGCAATTTTCATGTGATGTACTTATTATTCCACATGAATTTGAGTTTAATCAAGTTTGTATATTACCGTATCCGACGTAATAAGCACCCTGCTCCAATAAGCCCCCCGCCCAATGTTTTGAGCTTACATCCAATAACCGCCCATGTGTGCTGGGAGCAAAATTGTAGATCAAACTTACCAATTTTATTGGATCGGTCTCTGTAACGGTAAAATGAGGCATTCACTGCCTGTAAAAGTGAGTTTACACGGTATTTTAAGACCCCCTGCCAGTGGGGAATGTCTATAATGTTCATCAGTGTTGTTCCGTTATTATTCATGTTTTCCACCTCGATGGTAATAAGCACTTACCGTTCCACTGCGCTGGTAGTGTTTTAATAAGTGCCCACCCACTCCAATTTTTAAAGCGCTTATCATGTCGAATACAGTATATATGCCCACGCGACATTGGAATAAATTTGTTTGCAAGATTACTCCTCTGTTCTTTGTTTTGTTTCCAGAAATCACTTAACAGTGTTACAAAATGTGATCTCACCTAGCCAGAACTCGTTCTCCAGATTCCCAAATCCAGCCCGATATTCACTCCACTTCCTGAAGAAATCAGTCAGGCCATTCTGGCGACGCTGAAAAACCTAAAAGAAATCAGTTAGTCCGTTACTCTGGTGAGGTTACAGTGATGAATAACAATATAAAATGCATCCCACTACGAAAATGCTAACACAAAATGTTATTGTTACACTTTACCATAGTTTGTAGCACTTCAAAATATGGCTGTGTATAATTGTGGTCTCCATGAAATGGGGACCACAATTATACACAGCCATATTTTGAAGTGTGCCCAGAATAAACATAAGGAATCGTGGCTGTAATAAAAGCATTGATGTTGTAATGGTGGATAGAATTTGCACTGCTTGGGTTGAAAACGCTTGGGTTGACGAAAACGCTAACACAAAATGTTATTGTTACACTTTACCATAGTTTGTAGCATCCTGGTGGATCTATTATTAAAAATTAAGTTCTTTGGTTTTGATTTTCTATAATAATAACATTGAGTTAAGTGCTCATAACTTTAAAATAAACTTTCTCTATTTACACGAGGAGGAGGTTCCCCATTTCATGGAGACCACAATCATACACAGCCATATTTTGAAGTGTGCCCAGAATAAACAAAAGGAATCGTGGCTGTAATAAAAGCATTGATGTTGTAATGGTGGATAGAATTTGCACTGCTTGGGTTGAAAACTGACAAACTGATGAAGAACAAGACGAACAAAGTAGAAATATATATTCTTTTATTTTCTTTGATGGACAAGTATTTGAATGCTACCTTTCTATAGTGAAGTATAGCATGCAAGAGTATTTTAAAAGTACTTTACAACTCACCAATATACTTGTTTCTATTTATTAAGTTTTTCAGGACATAGCATAGTCTTGGTGAAGGTAACCATTAAAGACACAAGACATTAAGGACGTTCTCACTTTTTTGTTAAGAGTTGGCTTGTGGTTTACCGGTGCAATAAATGGCATCACAGCCAGCTAGTAACCCAGACCCATTCTTTGTTTATTTAGATGCAACAGAACACAAGTGTGGGCACCTGTGCATGCATAATGCAGTGTGGTAACGTGGGTGGTCATGGGTGAGACAGTTAACTTTTAAACATTCTGAGCCGGGGCAGTGGTGGCCGAGTGGTAAAGGTGCTGGATCAGTGATCCTAAGGTTGGGGGTTCAAGCCCCACTCTCCACAAGGTTGTCACTGTCCCCCCAGTGCAGCTAACTGGGTTATCAAAGGCTGCCCATGTCTCTGACTGTCTATGGTGTGAGGTTCATGTGAATGAACCGTTACTGACTTTCAACAAGAGTAGGCTGCAAAGCTGTCAGCGTGTTTCCGCCCTACGATGGCCTGGCGAGCTGTCCAGGGTGTACTCTGCCCTCTCCCGGAGTCAGCTGGGATGGGTGCCAGCCTCCCCACGACCCTAATTTAGGATTAAGTGGTTCTGAGCCGAGTAGAAATTGTTGGTCATTCGTGGTATATATTTTGGGTACCCAAGGAGGTAAGGAGTCAGATGAGGACTGTTTGGAAAGGGCTCAGGGAGGCAGAGCAGTCTGTTGAGTTGAAGCAGTTTCCTCTATTAGAATAAGTTTGCAACTGTTATATTGTTTTAGCAGGCAAAGAGCCAGTTAACTTCTGCAATAAAAAAGTTATGTCATAATTATTATTACCGCCTGACACATGGTGAAAGTTCCTGAAGACTAATGGGCATCATTAACTGTCATAAAGGTTTATATTCAACTTTATTACACACTGTACCTTTAATTCATACATTCTAATTTGGTATATAATTTTCTAAATTAGATTTTTTTAAAGTAAATTTAGTAGACCTTTCTATCTCTTATGTGGACATTCCAAGAATTTTGAGACACTTACAATCCAGCCGCCCCCATCAGTGGTCATGTCACAATAGACCTGTACACCTTGACTGAGGTCTTGATTGATGTAGACGGTGTAGACACCACTGAGGTGTTCACCATTAACCAGATGTTGAGCACAGTTCTGCGGTACAGCAAACAACCGGTCTCCTAAGCAGACAATTACAATTTTTTTTTAGAGAAATATCTATGTCCAGTAGGAAAAAAAAAAACCTGTGCAGTACCAGTTAATAAAGTCTGTAAGGAACTGGCAGACAAATTGTTACAACTTTTAAATCAGGAAATAATTTTATTTGAAGGTAGGGTACCAGTTGTAAAAGATGTAGAGACAATGGCACTGGTCTCAAGGCCTCGGGCTGCCTGCAGTCTCACTGTATATTCTGTTATCTCAGCCAGTCCCTGCAGACGGATCCATGTGTCCTCAGCATCCAGAATTAGCTCCTGTATTTGTTTGAATAATGACCAAAGAAGAATACTGGCGTGATATGATATCCAATACTAAACCTGGTGCCTTGATGGGGGGACCTGGCCTTGGGGGCAAGTGTTTGTGTTACTATCATATTTTCATTATACATTACTGACATCCTCGAGACAATCAGCAGGGCAACCTTTAGAAAAAAATACTCAGGCAGATAATGATTACATTTATAGGAAATATAAACTGTTGTTTCTCTGCGAGACTAAAAAAAACAAGTACAGGTATACCTCGACTTGCGTTGTTAATTGGTTCAAGAAGAGACCTAAGTAAGTTGAAAATGACTTAACTCTAATTAGCTGCTCTCTAGGCTAGCCTAGGTTAGGCTATGCTAAATTTACTTGTAAAATATATCATATATATTCTTCTTCTATATGTATATGTATCTGTGTATGTGTGTGTGTGTGTGTGTGTGTGTGTATATATATATATATATATATATATATGTATATATATATACACAGTAAAACCTCCGCTGACGAACGCTTAAGCTCACGAACTTTTCGCCTCAAGAACATTAAATTTGCGAGCATATAGTCTCTGCTGACGAACTAGTTTTCGGCGGACGAACCAAACCACGCGGTCGAACAGCGCCACGGTGGCGGCCACGAGAAGCTGACGCACGCTCACGGCGTCACAGTTTGTCACCCCCTTTCTTTGAGTGCAGAAGTGGTTTGTGTTTGCTAGACATTTTGGACCATATTGAGTGTACTTTTGCTATTATGGGACCAAAAAAGACCCCACCACAGGCGGAGATCATTGAAAAACACGAACGAGGTGTGCGTTTGTGTGACTCAGCGTCCCAGTACCAGTACGCTAAGTCTACCATTGCTCCCATCCTTAAGAACAAGGAAGCTATTAAGGGTGCGTGTGTGGCTAAGGGTGTTTCCAAACAGTAGGCGTTTCCAAACACTCCTTCCAAACAGTAAGTCCCTCCCTCCCTCCTCCTCCCACTCCATTCCATCAAGCCATCAACTACCATCACAAAGGTAAATAAAACCACTTTATTATACAGTACAGTTTATTTCTTTAATTACAATACAATAGCACATTTATTATACATAAAATAAGGTATATTTTTGTGTAGTTTTAAGGCTTATTTAGTAGAAAATTATGTTTTATGGGGACCTGGGAACGGATTATTCTCATTTTAATGGTTTCTTATGGGAAATAAATGTTCGGAAGACGAACTTTTCGCCTCACACACACTTTCTGGGAACCAATTATGTTCGTGAGCTGAGGTATCACTGTATATATATATATATATATATATATATATATATATATATATATATACACACACACACACACACACACACACACACACACACACACAATATTTAATATACTAAATCTGTATAATATACAAAAAGCCCCTGTTGTATGCCCCGCGGATCCCGGAAATCCGCAAATTATTGATGTGGTTTTAAAACCCTATGTATGATATTACATACATCAAAATCTGCTTGTTAAACCCATTCTATTGCCGGTCTTCCTCATTAATACAGTAATAATGGAGTAATGATTAAGTAAAAACTTTTTAGAATTTTGTTCTGTGATAATATTTATGAATAAATAAAGCACTTAGGCTCCTTAACAGAAGCAAGAGAAGATGCGGGGCGTTTGAGTGACATCATAGGGCTTAAATAATCATTAAAAACACACACACAAAAAAAACGTGAATTCACAATTCGAGCAATCACGTTGATGACATGTGCGTGAAGGAGGGGAAAAAAAAAGATGAAAAAAGAGGCGTACACATGATCTGCAATCAATCAGCAGGAGGGAGAAACAAAAGCTGTCAGCCATTGGCTACATTTGAATCACGTGCAAGTAATGTTGGGATGACGCGTATGTACAATTTGATAGGGTTGCCGCCAATTCACTGCTTCTCAAATAGTGGGGAGCAACTATGATTATGACGTAAACTTTTTTATTTTTCCTTATATATTTTTGAAAACGACTTGACTCAAAACGACTTAAATGGAGGTACAGTATACCTGTATAGTGAAGACCAACCCCCTACTCCTTTACAGTTAGTACGAACCCCCCTTTTTAGAGCATTTGGGATATTTTTTCCGCAAAGTAATAAATAAAATCTTATTTGTTAAGTCATGTGAAGTTAATTTCACTGACAAAAGTACAAAGTTAGACTTTTGTGCCTGCGACACACTCACCAAAAGTTGGGAGAGCGCCATGTTTACGACTAATTAAACATTATCTATTTACATTTTTCAAAAGTTTGGCAACTAAAAATAATCATCACTGCTGTTTTTCAATTAGAGTCTGTCAATTCTTGCTAAATACAAGACGTAAAGTGCTTAACAGTCCATGTTTTGTGTTGTCTGAGTCTCTTAATGATGCACCATTTACAATAGAACATACATCAAGACTCTCAGAAGGCCAAGCAAGCCTACGAGAAAGCTGTGCTATTGTAGCTCATGCTGAATAAGAATGGACTTCCTGGGAAGAAATCTAAAATAAAAATAAATGCCTCCACGCCATCACAGAAGCATTGGCACCTTTCGCCCTATCACACTCTGGACGGTTGTTTAACATCAAGTCGGTCAACTGGCCAAAGCAAATGGTTCCACTATCTTTTATCTTTTTACTTTTGCCAGTTTAATAAAAGTTAGTGTAAATTATTCAATACGATTTTATTTGTTTAATAAAAAACCTCCCCATCTTTTGAAATGGGGTTAGAAAAGGAAAAATCGTGTACTCACCTTACGACTTCCCTCTGCAGACTTGTAGGTCAGCATGTAGTTGTCAATGTCTGCAATGGGTGGTTGCCATGAGATGAGGGAACTACGGTGGTTGACTTCACTAGCAGTCAGATTTTGGGGAGCATCCATGGCTGTAGAACAAACTCTTTAAATTTCGTATGTTATACTCATTTTGAGATCTTTATTTTGGTATTTTGGAGACTATCAGGGAATGGGAGTATGACTCCTAATCCAGAGAATCTCCAGAGTTTTTCAGGAAGCTGCATCTTCGCTTCTCCTGCAGTGCTTGTTATTTTAAGTGCACACATTGAATGACCTGTTTGGTGTTCTCCTTCCATCTATGGTCTTTCAGCTCTACTCCTGGATTCTGTCTGCTTTGCCCTGATATATGTTTTTGGGAGAAAATAATTATATGAATAACTACTCTTATGAAAAATTCTAATGGGTTCTCTCAGTTGGATATAGTATCGCAATTTTGGCAACCAAGAAGCTTTCCAATGTTTCTACACATTTTTCAGAAAAATATTAATGCAATAGCACCTCACGAAGGCCTTACACTGAAGCTCTTCTTTTAAGCAGTGCCTAAGTCAATATAAAGAGATTTTACATATGTACCGTAATTTCTGAACTAGGGAGCCACACCTTCTTATAAGCCACAAGTGCCCGTCTCGCTCTTGCGCTTCGTGCTAGAGCACACCTTTCTTTTTTTAAAAAATATATTTACACCCGAGCCATAGCGGCTCATCAGGGAGGTGCTTATCCCCGGTTTCCGTAGCATGAAGCAAGTAGTTGAACTCCTCCTGGATGAGATGTTAGTCCATCGCAGGTTACCGTCCCAGTATATGTTTACTGGTACCCATTTATACTGCTGGGTGAACAGAGGCACACTTGGGGTTAAGACCTTGCCCAGGGGTCTTAGCACAGTGGGGGTCTAACTGGGATTTGAACACATAACCTCCCGATCTTGAGCGCAGCACCCTAAGCACTACGCCACTGGTCTCCTAGAGGGAAAAAAAATCTATATATTAGTTATATATATATATATATATATATATATATATATATATATATATATATATATATATATATATATATATATATATAAAATCTATAGATTAGCCGCATCGTTGTTTAAGCCGCAGGGTTCAAAGCTTGTGAAAAAAGTAGCGGCTAATAGTCCGGAAATTACGGCGAATTGACTCACAATATTTTTTCTGAAATTTTGCCTTGCATCTTGCTGCTCAGCCAGAATAGCCAATTTGATGAAGATCATCAAGGAACAGTTTTTGAGTTGGCTTGGATGTCTTCTGTGATGTCTACAACCTTGGAACTGGGATTTTTCTCCAGTGCTGTCTTCACAGAGTGAAGGAACCTTTCTAATGGTTGAGGTCGGCCTGGCTCTGGATCCGTGGTGGTCTTACCTTCAGTGTTGAACCACACAATCACTTGATTTAGCGTTAACAGAGTAATTGTTCAAATTGTCAGCTACTTGTTGTCGGTAGATGCCGCCCTCTGACTGACCTTCAATTCCACTTCTCTGAAAATCGGACAAGTCTTAAGCTCCTGTAGTGCGAGCCATGTTTGAAAAACGCTATCACAAGTCTGTGCAACGTTTTTCAGCAGTACTGCAGAAGAGCACAAGACGGGGTATGAGCAACACTACTTTTGTACTTCATGTTTTCGGGGTTTTATCATTAAAACCTAAATACGTACTCATCCACGCCTCCATTTTTCACACTGATTTTACAAAGTCAAAGGCAACACACCCCTATACAATACACTATTGTTACACATGTGTATAGCGTGTATACGCCAAAAGACAAATGTCAAAGGGAATGAGCTCATGAGTTTTTTGGGTTTTTTTTTCGACTGTTACCAACTAGTGTGGTTCTCTGTGTAGCAATGCACTGAACATCTGAAGCTAACTTCCCTATGAAGCGAAATCCCCTGTTTTAAATCAACACCCAGAATGTTTACATAATTCTGAATTCCACTGAATTCTTTATTCTATTTGTTGAAGTTCATGTTTGCAAGTTTCCTTGCATCTTCTCACAGATTAGCAAAATGTTGATGACGTAAAGTTCGTAATTTTGATGATGTCTGCACTAGCCAGTCATAAGGATATGCTTACATACCCGAATTCTCTCAGCCGCTTAATACTAATTAAGGTCGCAGGGAAGCTGGCACCCATCTCAGCCGACTCTGGTCGAGGGCGTAGTACATCCTGGACAGCTCGCCAGGCCATTGCTGGGCCAAACAATCATAAAATACATACTCATACAACCCTTCACACTCACACCTCGGGTGAACAGCCACTTAACCTAATGTGCATGTTTTTGGACTGTTGGAGGAAACCGGAGTACCGGAGAAACCCCACACAAACACCCAAGCTTGGAATTGAACTTTGGCCTTCTTGCTGTGAGGTGGACGTGCTAACTACTACGCCACCGTACCGCCCAAAGAGGTCTTCAAAACAAATTTAACTATCATAAATTGGATGCATACATTTGAATGGGAGGGCAGTGGTGGCCTAGTGGTAAAGGTGTTGGATCATCAACCCCCTGCATGCTGCTAACTGGGTTGTCAAAGGCCAGCCATGTCTCTCACTGTCTATGGTGTGAGGTTCATGTAAAAGAACCATTGCTGACTTTCGACAAGAGTAACTGCAAAGCCGTCAGCATATTTCTGCCCTGGGACGGCCTGGCAAGCTGTCCAGGGTGTACTCTGCCCTCGCCTGGAGACGACTGGGATGGGCGCCAGACTACCCGTGACCCTAATTGGGATTAAGCGGTTATAGAAAATGAACTGAACGTTTGAATGGCATAGAGTAACTGACCAGGAACTCACGTGTTATAAAGCTGGTGATCACAGTGCCACTGGTTAAAGGGCCCTTGGTGGCATAGAGAGCAATGGAGTAGGGAGTGCTTGGAAGAAGTTGACTCAGCTGATGCTCCTGCTTGTTCCCTTCCACGAGAAACGTGTCTGCTGTCACTAGTTAGAACAAAAATTTAAGCTTTAGCACTTAATTTGCCAAAAATAATGGCATCCTCTTTTACTTTTAAAGTACATGTTTTGAAGGCAATGTAAATACAGTACTGTATACTATACATTATTGTAAATTAACAATTTAATTGTTTTGTAAATGAAACATAAATCTAAATTAAATGTTTCGCGACTGATCTTTGATCGCGACTCAGAGTCACAGAGCATCCTAAACCTGTCCAATAAACAATGGGTGTTATGTGAAAGAAAAGAAATATAAAGATCTACATCCATAGGGTGGACATGCAAAGGATCCTCACACAGAAAGCAACCTGATCTCAAGCTTGAACCAAAGAACCCTGAGGCCATGAGGTGCCAGCTCTCTCCACACACAACCTATATTTCAAATTCACAAATTTAAATGAAAAATCATTGTGTCTAGTGAGCCATGAAGAAAACACTCTAATTCTCACTCATTTGCCGAACCTCTTATGTCGCAGGGTACACCGTGGACCGTTTGTGAGACCATCACAGGGCCAACACACACATAACCATTCATACTTGCACTTAGGTGACAGTTTGGAACAGCCAATTATCCAAAATATGCATGTGTCCAGACAGTGGGAAGAAACTGGAGTATGCGGAGGAAACTCGTGCAAGCACAGGGAGAGCATTCAGACCTCAGACAGAACCACCTGAGCCAAGGCCTCAAACCCAGGTCCTTCTTGCTGTTAAGTGCATATACTAACCACGATGCTGCTCAGGGCTGCTTGATATTTTCTCCCTCTTCCTGACTTGTCCTCTTTCACACTCTTTTCTGTTTCTCTCTTTCCACTTTATACTTCTACCCTCTTCGATCTCTGCTCTGAAACACATCTTTTTTCTATCCCATAGAAATTTTTTTTCTATTTCCATCTCCTTTGGTCTCTCTCTATCTATCTATCTATTTACCTACCTTGGCTGCGGGTGAGGGTGAGAACATAGTTATCCACATTAGAGACTGGTGGGGTCCAGCGCAACAGTGCTCCCTGTGGAGTGACATTCAAGGCCATCAGCTCCACTGGCATGTCCATGGCTGCAGGTCAAAAAAAAGACCATAATTATTATTATTATTATTATTATTATTATTTATTATTATTATTATTTTGCAGTGAAAGAGATTTCTTTCGTCTTCAGTTTTCCAATTGAAAAATCCATATATGAAGGATTTTCAGAGTAGCACATCTTTCCCAGTTCTTAGTCGATATTTTATTCCAAGGGTCCAAACCTACCGGCATAAATTACTTGTGTGGATGTGGCAGATTTTCCTGTCAAACAGTTCTCATCAGAACAGATTTGGTAATTCTGGTGTTTCATATCATACAATATAAATAATATTTGAAACAACACTATTTCCATGCTACAGGTAGGTAGTCTGGTGGGCTTTTTAGAACCGAGCCTAGCGGTGCTTATTCTCGGTTTCCATAGCGTGAACCGACCAGGATTTCATTTTCTTCCTGGATGGGATGTTGGTCCATCGCAGGTTACCTTCCCAGTATATTTTACTGGTACCCATTTATACTGCTGGGTGGACAGAGGCTCACTTACGGTTAAGACCTTACCCAGAGGTCTTAGCACAGTGTTGGTCTAACTGGGATTCGAACACACAACCTCCCGATCATGAGCCCAACACCCTCACCACTATGCTACCGGCCCCACAGTTTCCATGCTATATTATCATATATTTACACCAACTACTAATATATATATATATATATATACCTGTATACACGCTAGTGCTGATGACATTGCTTTCCTGACTCCCACGCAGAGTGTTTAACTTGATCTCATATTGTGTTGCTGGATGGAGTCTTGTCATAGTATAGTTTGTTGCATCCTTTTCAATCACCACAGTGGCAACTTTACCTGTCATAATAAAATAAACCATTTCCATAAAGTCTTCCCACCTTGAAATTTGTATCGACCCTAAGATGTGAGACATGAACATACCTGTAGCCGACTGGTACGACATTTTGTAGTAATCAAAGTGAGCAAACGGCCGATCCCATGTTATGGTGACGGAATCTTCAGAGACATGTGATACCATAATCTCTCTGGGAGAGTCAATACCTAAAACAGAAATAAATAAGTGTGGGAACTTTTATATTGTGAGTCCTACAAATTTACCCCCCCCCCCCCCCCCCCGAAAAAAAACACCCCAACAACAAAAAAACCCAATTAATTTTCAAGTGTAATTAAAACGAATTCTGTGATTTCTTAAGGGAAACCTTTATTTTGACTGAGAAAATTATGAAGGGAATATTTTCAATACTTTAACTATCCAAATTAATTGTATTTGGTAAATGTAAAAATTGTAAATTTAACAGATGAACATCTTTAATAAAAAGTGGGACATAACTTTGCAACGCTTACAGAATATTCAAGTAGAAAATCTAGAGTAATTGGTATAAGATGTGGTATCCTTAATGGATCAGCATTTGCAAGCAAAGACAAGTCACAAATTCTCCTTATTTTTCCCTTTTTCAGGGGTCGCCACAGTGAATCATCTGATTCGCATGTTTGATTTGGCATAGGTTTTTACATCGGATTCCCTTCCTGGCACACCCCGTTAGCGAGGGACAGAAACACACTGACGACTATGCAGCTACTCCTGTCCAAAGTCAGCAATGGTTCTTTTACATGAACCTCTCACCATAGACAGTGAGAGACATGGCCCGCCTTTGATAACCCGGTTAGCTGAACTGGGCGGACAGTGACAAACTTGTGGAGAGTGGGACTCGAACCCCCAACCTTAGAATCAGTGATCCAGCACCTTTTACCACCAGGCCACCACTGCCCACTCACTGAAACTGTGAGTCACAAATTTCTCCATTGTTCCGAAATACATGAGAATTCTTAACCTTTTCAATGTGAACACAAATTTCAAAACATTAAAAAAACCACAAGGAATTAACATCTGACAAAAAGTGCAGTAATCAAGACACATCTCAGCATGCAAAGAAAACTGAAAACCGCAATTTAATGTCTGTGACTTTCGAGCCCTCATGTAGCAAAGCCTGAGAATCCATGATCATAACTATGATGATAACGTTCAACAAATATAGCCACAAAGGCCCAGGAGTGTTTTGGAAAAACCAACCAACCAAACAAAAAATCCCACCCTACTTTTCCAGAGTATACGTCGCTCCAGAGTACAAGTCGCATTGGCCAAAAAATGCATAATAAAGAAGAAGAAGAAGAAAAAAATAAAATAAGTCGCACTGGACTATAAGTCGCAAACTCATGAAAACTGTCTACCTTGGCTTGGAAATCTGCTGGCAGTGTTTGTGACGTTGTGGTCCTTGCTCTGACAGAGAGGTGGTTGCGTTGCATGAAGCGGTAACACCAAGAAAGTCCTCACACAAAGTCATTTCTATTCATCTCCTTGACAACTACCTGGACATGGAGACGCAACCAAGCCATGTATGAGCTCGTTCCTTCAGCTGTGGCTATCTAGCTTTTAGCCCGCAATTAGCTTTTTTTGTTTTCTTCACTGCAATAATAATAATCTCCACTTTTCTCCAGTCCCTCTCAAGTCTCTCTCCAAACCTTCTTTCTGCTGCTCGATTACCATTTTCTGCTGCATATTTCACTACTTGCAGCTTGTAATCCGCAGAATAGGATTTTCTTTTTGAGGACATTTCTTCAGTGGTGGGTGAGCAGGTACTGGTACCCAAGCCTAGAGTGCCCTCTTGTGGTTGAGAGTGTAAAAACAACAAACATCTGAAATTATGTCCGTTATTATGACGAACAGAATTATATGGAATAATTTCGTGTACAAGTCGCACCTTCAGCCAAAGTATGAGCAAAGGTTCAACTTGTAGTCCGGAAAGTACGGTACAGTCTGCCATTGCACTCTGAAATTCAACTTAAAACGGTGTCATAGAAAGATGAGGCCATACATCAATTTGATGCAGAAATGCTACAACTTCCCTGGGCTTGTGCTCATCTTTGCTGAACTCAGGCCAGTGGAACTGTATGCCGTGTAATGATCTGACCTTTTGGTTTGTTTTCTGGAGAAATAAATGCCATGCTCCCTATCTCAAAGAAATAAACATGCATCCTGGTTATATTTAGGAAAAGGGGTAAAATTGTTATGTTATGTGTTTGGATCCGTACCCATGGCATGGGTCAGTTTTGTGAGTGAAATTACAGTATTATTGATTATGGAGCTATGTTTTGGGATTTTCAATTTCTTCTTGAAAAGTCCATACTTATTTATGTGGAAAAATTATCGGCCTTATTCCAAACAGGTTACAACAATGTGACTGCATAGTGTGGTGGGCTGGACTGCTTACAGTTGATATGTCTCCTCGTGAATGTTTAATCTTCTTCTTTTCCTTTCAGCTGTTCCCTTTTGGGGTCGCCACAACGAATCATCTCACCCTATCCTCTGCATCTTCTTCTCTTACACCAACTCCTTCATGTCCTCATTCACCACATCCATAAATCTTCTCTTTGGTCTTCCTCTAGGCCTTCGGCCTGGTAGTTCCAACCTCAGCATCCTACTACCAATATACTCACTATCCCTCTTCTGTACATGTCCAAACCATGTTGATCGAGCCTCTCTGACTTTGTCTCCAAAATCTCTTACATGTGCTGTCCCTCTGATGTACTCATTCCTGATCCTATCCATCCTCGTTACTCCCAGAGAGAACCTCAACAATTGTACATTAGAAAAGAACTGCAGAGCAGATATCGTGTATCAAACATGAATGGACAAAATGGGTGAACTGCAGCAATTTTTAATAATTCTTCATGCTGAAATGATCCCCCCCCCCCCCCCCCTAAAAAAATATCAGGCTAAAATGAACAATTTTGCCTCAGGAAAATTTTTAAAACTATTAGTCAGTGACTTAATTAACAGAGGGTTAATATGGGCTGAAATTGAAAAAAAAAATCTTTATTTCTACTTTTGTTAATAGTTTACATAATTAAATTAATTATGAAGCATACAGGAAGTTTAGTGCTCTTCAAAAAATTTCCTGATACAGTATTATAGTAATATTAATATTTGGTAATGTTCAGTTTTAAAGCAAGTGATGCAGATAATCATGATCCTTATTTAAAATGTTTAAGATATTTCCAGTGAATTAGTTTTTATTATTCATATATACTTATCAAATCATACATTCCAAAGAGAACGGCGCAGATAATCATTTCATAAAAGGCAAAAGATAACACTAGTGTGTGAAACACACACACACACCGAAAGGGCTGGTCATAAAGATAAGATAAAGATGAAGAGATCTTTGTCAACTGTTGCATGGACCATGAAAATCAATTTAGCAGCTCTTTGTTTAGCAGCAAGTATAAAGAGAAAATACAAAGAACACAACTAAGAAATTATGCTAAACTATACATGTGCGTATACCGACATATACATTACACTCATATATATATATATCAGTTCAGTTCAGTTCATTTTCTGTCACCACTTCATCCTAATTAGGGTCGCAGGGACGCTGGTGCCCATCCCAGCCAACTCAGGGCGAGGGCAGAGTACACCCTGGACAGCTTGCCAGGCCATCGCAGGGCGTAAACACGCTGACGGCTTTGCAGCTACTCTTGTCGAAAGTCAGCAATGGTTCTTTTACATGAACCTCTCACCATAGACAGTGAGAGACATGGCCAGCCTTTGATAACCCAGTTAGCAGCACTGGGGGGGACAGTGACAACCTTGTGGAGAGTGAGACTCGAACCCCCAACCTTTGGATCAGCGATCCGACACCTTATACCACTAGACCACCCTGCCCCCTATATATATATATATATATATATATATATATATATATATTCCTCTCCCCTGCTACTTTCTCCGGCTCTTCTGTGGGGACACAGAGGCATTCCCAGACCAGTTGAGAGATGCAGTATCTTCCAGCATATTCTGGATCGAAACCTGGCGTCTCTTTCCAGTTGCCATGCCTAAAAACACCACACCAGGGAGGCTTTCTGGAGGCATTCTAACCAGATGCCTGAGCCACATCATTGTCTCCTCTTAAAATGAAGAAGCAGCAGTTCTATTTCAAGCTTGTCCCAGATGGTTGAGCTGCTCTGTAAAGGAGAGCTCCGCCACCCTGTGGAGGAAGCTCATTTCAGCCACATGTATACATGGTCTTGCTCTTTCCATTACTATCTAAAGCTCGTCACCATAGGTGAAGGCTGGAAAGTCTTCGCGAAAGAGAGAGAAGCCTAAGGTCCTGTTGCACAACCGGACAAGAGGACAAGCACATCAGAGTCTCTAGCTTGACAATCAAATGCCGAGCAGGTTCTCAGTTTGCAGATTCATGAAATGGTACCCCCAAAATTCCAGTCTCAACTGCAACAGTGAAGGGGCAACTCGTGGATGCTGGCCTTCCATGCAGAAATGCAAAGAGAAGGCCATATCGGAGGCTGATCATCAAAGAAAAAGATTAAGATGGTCAAAAGAACTTCAACATTGGGAGGAAGATTTGGGGGGGGGGGGGAGCTATAGCAAGGTGAATTTTGTTTTGAGGTGTTCATTTCATCAGTTCATTTTCTGTACCCGCTTAATCCTAACTTGGGTCACGGGGAGGCTGGCGCCCATCCCAGCCAACTTCGGGCGAGGGCAGAGTACACCCTGGACAGCTCGCCAGGCCATCGCAGGGCGGAAACACGCTGACGGCTTTGCAGCCTACTCTTGTCGAAAGTCAGCAATGGTTCTTTTACATGCCTCACACCATAGACAGTGAGAGACATGGCCGGCCTTTGATAACCCAGTTGGCTCCACTGGGGGGGGGGGCAGTGACAACCTTGTGTAGAGTGGGACTTGAACCCCCAACCTTTGGATCAGCGATCCAGTGCCCTATACCACTAGACCACCACTGCCCCGTTTTGAGGTGTTTGAACGACAAAGAAAAACATTTGTAATTCAGACTCGGAACAAATACAAAGATAGAAGAGTGCTTGACAACAAGGTGGGGGAATGTAATGGTCAGAGGTGATTTTGCAGTGAAGAAGTGGGGGAGTTGTTTCCAATAAAAGAGATCTTGAACAAGGAAGTACTGTGTATCCATTTTGCAATGCGATGTCATACTCTGGGGACAACAATTGATTGGAACCGGTTTGGTTCTGAACAAAACAATGACCCAAAAGACTTCAAACTATGCAAGTATGATGTAGAGAAACAGGAAGCCAGCTGTAATTCTGTCAATAATTGAGTGGCCAGTGCAGTTACTGAAAGTTACCCTATTGAGCTGTTGTGGGAGCAGCCTGACCATGACTTGCCCATCAAGCAAGTCCAATTTGTGCGTGGAGTCTTCAACAACGAAGACTGTACTATTGCACACCTTATGGCCTATTTGCTGGAAGAGTAGGAAAAAAACAACACCTGAAATGTGTTATCACTATCTTGATCTCTTCGTCTCAAAATGACTAAGTATTGTGAGAAGGAATGACATCATCATAAGCATGACAAATGCTTCATAAAATGTGTTTCGAGAATTAAAATAAATGTTTCCATAAAATGTGTGTCTGTCTATCTGTTTGTATACACAATTCATAATTCTTGGGGTTAAAGTATTAAATTAGGTCTGGTTCAAAGGTCAACGATTATTTACGAATTGTAATCAATTGATTTAATTGTTTTTTTGTTTTCAATTACAATTTTAACACATCCCAACTGTTTCTGATATGGACTTGGTTTTAACTGGAACCTTCATTCATTTTCTGTAACCATTTGATCCTAATCATGGTCATGGGGAGGCTGTCTCCCATCCAGCCAACTCTGGGTGAGGGCAGATTACGCCCTGGACAGTTTGCCAGGACACTGCGGGGCAGAGACATGCTGACGGCTATGCAGCTACTCTTGTTGAAAGTCAGCAATGGTTCTTTTACATCAACCTCACACCATGGAACACGTGCACATCTTCTGACAACATGTTTGAGGAATTTATTGAAATTATAACCTGTAACATTTTAACAAGATATTTAGGAGTATACAAATAACCTTTATACAAGTTTCGTGCAATATTGTTAAAACATCCATTGTTAGCTGGGTAAATGGGTGTGGTTTGAAGGTGCTGTACCTGTGACAATGCTGCTTGTAACTGGCTCTGAAGCTGTGTCCCCATGCATGGTAACTAGAGTAACAATGTATTTTCTGGCAGGAAGAAGACCTGAAAGGACAATCCTGGTCTTGGAACCATCCAGAACAACTTCAAACTCCTCACTGGAGTCATCTGTATAGTAGTACAGCTTGAAACTACTGGCCGGTGGGGCAGGCGCACTCCAGGATACTGCCAAAGAGTCAGCTGAGATGTCTGAGAAGTAGAGCTGACTCACAGGACGGAAGCCTGTAACATAATGTATGGTCATGATTATTATGTCTCTCTTTATTTATTTATTTATTATTAGGTGTCTTGTGGAATTAACAGTTATGAAATCGACAAACCTCCATGAGGCTGAAAGTTAACAAAGGAGAATAGTGCATACTGAATAAGTTTGGTGGATACACGCACACACACATAATAAACTGATAAAAGTCTTAATGAAAAACTGGATAAGAAATGAGATGAGTTGAATAGTATCGTCATCAGACACACAAAAGATAAATTGACCAAAGCTGAGCTGATGACTGGACAGAATACAGCAGTCTCGCAGGTATTAGTTTGTAGATGCCGTAATCGATGTGATAAGCGCCCAGGGCGCTTAAAAAATTGTTCGTGGGTGCTTATTAAAATGTTACCAGCAGAGAGGAAAGGTAAGTGCTTATTAGCATTGAGGTGGAAGACATGAATTAAAGCAGAACAGTAAGAGTTTTACTGGTATTTGTATTATTCATTTTGTGGTATCAACCAAATTACTTTCATGAAAGCTGACAATAAACAGAAAACAGCATCATTAAAAAAAAAAACCTTTAATTCTGCAAAATGGATGGACTCTTGTAATATGCTTTCAAGTAAAAGAATTACTGATAATCTGTACTTATCATCACATCATTAAAAATAATGTAGGGCCTTCCAATGTTGGGAAGAAGGCATTGCCTTTTTTTATGAATAAATTGCCAAGGCTCTAGGTCAGGGGTGTCAAAGTCTATGCCACAGAGGGCCATGTGGCTACAGGTTTTTGTTTCAACCAAGCAGCAGTACACCTGAATTTTCTCATTTAAACAAATAATTTGAGTCTTCGGGCAGTTGATTGGTCAATCTGTGTGCTTGGTGCAGAGACTGACCAATCAACTACCTGAAGACTCAGATCAGTTCTTCAATTGAGCAAATTCAGGTGTACTGCTGCTTGGCTGAAACAAAAACCTGCAGCCACACAGCCCTTTGTGGCATGAGTTTGACACCTGTGCTTTAGGTTATACATATAACAAATAAATAAGAATTAATATGTAAAATATCTGCAGTAGATACCTGTAAAGGCATCAATAGTGGCTGCAGGGCTTTGTTGTCTGCCCCTCTGAGCCATTATTGTGATGGTGTACTCAGTACCAGGCTCCAGGCCGCTCAGAGTGGTACTGCATATATCTTTAGGTACAGTTATTTCAGTAGTTACACCACTAGATGAGGTGTAGCTCACTCTGTAATACTCAATAGGTCCCTGGACGCAGCCCCAGAGTAAAGTGATGCTATTTTCTGTGGAGGCTGTAACCATCAGGTCCATGGGGATATCCAGACCTGTGTAAAAAGGTAGCAAAATTACGAAGATAAAAAAAAAAAAAAACTGCTTCATGGGAATTATACTTCGGTCCATATGTGTCTTGGAGACTAATAGCTTGTTACCTGTCCTTGCATTCATTGTAGCAGAGTTGCTTTGGTGTGTCCCCAGAATGGCTGAGATCCCAATGCCGTATTCAGTGCCTGGTAGCAGATCTAAAAAAAAAATATCAGTGATTTGTTCACGAGTTAAAATAATAACAAGAAACCACACAATAAGTTAAAAACAATAATTATAATATAATAATTTTGAAGCATGACATTAACTTAAAAAATTTAAACTCGGGCTCAAGTTAGTGATGCCTCAGAGTGTGGTTCGTTGTCCTGTGACATTTATAGCAGGAAGAGAATTATCACGAGTAACACCTTAAATCTAGGGCAGTGGTGGCCTAGTGGTAAAGAGCGCTGGATCGCTGATCCTAAGGTTGGGGTTCGCGTCCCACTCTCCACAAGGTTGCCCCCGCCCAGTGCACTAACTGGGTTATCAAAGGCCACCCATGTCGCTCACTATCTATGGTGGGAGGTTCATATAAAAGAACCATTGCTGACTTTCGACAAGAGTAGCTGTCAGCGTGTTTCCGCCCTGCGATGGCCTGGCGAGCTGTCCAGGGTGTACTCTGCCCTCTCCTGGAGTTGGCTGGGATGGGCACCAGCCTCCCCGCGACCCTACTTGGTGACAGAAAATGATGAAATGAACTTTAAATCTATAATGGGAAACATGACAATAATGCACTTTTGAGCTGAGTGATGGAAGTTGCAGCAAGCTCGCTTCTGGGAGTAGCCATGGCCTCATGGAAGCAGCTTTGGGACTCAAAGGTTGCTGGTTTGAGTCCCGAACCAGCATGGAAAATGTGTGGAAGTGAGCAGCCCCTTCCCTTCCTCCACATTAATGTCTAAAGTGTCCTTGAGCAAGGCACCTAACTGCCAACTTCTCTCTGGGCACCTGCAATGTGTGTGGCAGCCCAATACTGTGTGTGTGTGTGTGTGTGTGTGTGTGTGTGTGTACACATATATGGTTGCAATAATTTCATAATTTCCCTTATGGGATTAATACAGTATATCAAAATAAATAAACAAACAAATACACTCAGCATGTTCAGCAGTGTACAAATCTGTATAAAAATTAAATCAAAGTCTCTCCATTCCAGAGGGGACAAAAGTTTTTTTTTTTTTTTTTCCATCATAAGCTGAACATAATTTTAGCTGAACATCTGCTTGACCTGCCCAGTCTTTTTCAAGATTAAAAAGAAAAATGTGGATTCATCAGTGTCTCGCATCGTGAGGATTTTGCGTCTGATTAATGCCGCTTTAGCTCGTTCCTGCTTTTTCAGGATTCAAGCTGAAAGATTTTCATTTGTCTTCTTCTTCTTTTCCTTTCGGATGTTCCCTTCAGGGGTTGCCACAGCGAATCATCTGCCTCTGCCCCACCCTATCCCTCTGCATCTTCTTCTCTTACACCAACTACCTTCATATCCTCCAACTACCTTCATGTAGTCTTCTTAAATATTCTTTTATCAGAGTTGAAAGGTGATGGACTCCTGGCAGAAGACTTTATACTTAAAGAAATAAAGGGAGAAGGAGAATTTTTTCTGAGGGTCTTTAGAGACTCAGGTTAGGCAACTGAAGTCAATTGCTCCTCACTAGGATGTCCAGCTCACAAGGGGATTTAATATATTAATTATTCATTCATTTATTCATTTTCTGTAAATGCTTAATCGTAATTACAGTTGCAGAGAGGCTGGCAGAGTACACCCTGGACAGCTTGAAAGGCCATCACAGGGCAAAAAAACCCAAAACACACTGACGGCTGTGCAGCAACTCTTGCTGAAAGTCAACAATGGTTCTTTTACATGAACCTCCCACCCCAGACAGTGGAAGACATGGCTGGCTTTTGGTAACCAAGTTAGCTGTACTGGGGGCATACAGTATATATATCATTAGTAAACCCTATATATTATTGCTGTGGGGCCAGTGGTGTAGTGGTTAGGGTGCTCAGCTCATGATCAGGAGGTTGGTTGTGTGTTCGAATCCCAGTTAGACCCCCACTGTGCTAAGACCCCTGGGCAAGGTCTCAACCACAAGTGTGCCTCTGTTCACCCAGCAGTATAAATGGGTACCAGTAAAATGTACTGGGAAGGTAACCTGCGGTGGACTAGCGTCCCATCCAAGAGGAATTGAACTCCTGGTCGCTTCACGCTACAGAAACCTGGAAATAAGCACCGACCTGATGAGCCACGAGGCTCAGGGTGTAAAAAGCCCAACAAAGTTATATGTTATTGCTCGATCCTGTAACAGAATACCAGCAGAGAAGTTGTGGGGCCATAACCAGACGCATCACACTTTCAGAGAAGATGAACGAGTTCTATACCGACTTCAAAGAGCTTAACAATAACAAACAATAGAACTCTGGCCACTGAGGGCATAAATACACACCTCTCAAGGATAAAAGTGTGGTGCATGCTGTTCTTCGGCATTCTCTCATTACATTACGACTTATTGTTCTGTTATTTTAACTCTTACTTTCTGACAAGGAAAGAAAAAAAAAAAAAACAATATCGGCTGTTATCTGATAATGTTTCCAATCTGAAGAAAACACTGGCAGTGGAAGTTATGCTCAGCCATCCAAACTTACAGCAATGCAACATATATCTTAAAAGACATACACACATCAGGTAACCCACAGCAAAAAGACACGATGGAAAGAGACTGGAATCCAGTGAGGTGAAGCAAAGACAGTTGACATTATTGCTGGTGATGCAAATTGGAACCAAAAAAGTCCTTTCAACTTTCAGGCAAAGCAGATGAAGCCAACCAGAGTAAAATTACATTGTTTGCCGACTGATTATGCCAACAATTGTTTTGTGCATCCCCCCAGTGCAGCTTAACTGGGTTATCAAAGGCCGGCCATGTCTCTCACTGTCTATGGTGGGAGGTTCATGTAAAAGAACCATTGCTGACTTTCAACAAGAGTCGCTACGTAGCAGTCGGCGTGTTTCTGCCCTGCGATGGCCTGGCAAGCTGTCCAGGGTGTACTCTGCCCTCGCCGCGAGTCAGCTGGGATGGGCGCCAGCCTCCCCGCGACCCTAATTAGGATTAAGTGGTTACAGAAAATGAACTGAACTGTTTTGCACATCAACTTTATCTTATTTTATGGAATATAGTCAACAACTTAATCCTTGAAGATTAGGTTCTCATTTCTGAGCCCATTGACATTCACCATCAGTGTATTTGTGTCAGTTGGAACTGACTATTTAGAGCTTTGCACAGGGGCAGTGGTGGACCGGTGGTCAGGTGCTGGCTTAAGTCGAAGGCTTAGGTCAAAGTCCCAGTATAAATGGATTGTCACTGCTGTCCCCCTCAGAGCAGCTAACTGGGTTATCAAAGGCCAGCTATGTCTCTCACTGTCTATGGTGACAGACAGATGCAAAAAAAAAAAAAAAACCCAAACAAACAAAAAACCTCATTGGCTATTGTCAAGAGTAGGCTGTTTTGCCATCTGAATGTTTCTACCCCGTGATGATTTGGCAAGTTGTCCCGAGTTGGCTGAGATGGGCACCAGCCTCCCTGTGATCTTAATTAGGGTTAAGTGGTTCAGAAAATTAATGAATGAATAAGATTGCATAAAGGTAGCTATAATGTGTGCAAATGTTTTGTTCATGTCCTATGGAGCAATTTGAGGGTTGGGGGGGGTACCTGGAAAATTTTGAGAGTCCATGCAGTCAGTGAACGACTGGAGCATATATCCCCTCAAGGAGACGATGCATGGCTGATTTCCAGATTTTAGATGTCAGGTGTATTCTGTGTGCACATGTCCATTGATTTTCTGATTTCAAAGTTCCAATCCAATCATGCCTCGGCACAATCGGATCCAAAAAAAAAAAAGAAGGAATACCAGTACCGGTACATTCCCTAGAAGGCAGCCACTATATTACTATATGCTTGGTGCATAAGCATTTACGGTACACAATGTACATGTAGGTTATACTAGGCTTGTATACTACGCATTTTAAACATTTCTGAGATGTCAGTAGACATACTTAAAAAAATTCTTTGGGTTGAGAAAAAGTGGGGGGACTTCAGCCCTCACGCAGCCCCCCCTGGGTTCCGTGGCCCTTGTTGTTTCGAGGTGGATGATCCATGTTATCAGCTTCAGGCAAATAATGAATGGATCAGTTGAAATGTGTAATTAAATGAACAGATCTGAACATATTTATAGCTTCGTATTTCATTGTATTTGAATAAAGGAGACAAAATAGCAGACAGGGAGATACAACACCCCAAAAAGTTTTAATTTCATGGGTGTATCTTGTGTGCTGAGCATCCAGCTGTTATTTATTTTCCCCCCCAAAAATGTCTGTATTCATTTGTGTATGCTTGTTTGTCTGTCTATGTTATAATTTCCAGGTACAGTTGAGGTCAAGCAGAAGAACCTGACAGAGCAGTTCTGACACAGACTACACTTGTTAAGATGTGCTGAACTCACTTGTGAGGGTGGTCTTCGTTGTGGTTCCATTGCTATGTTGGACGATGGTTTTATTGTACTGATCTCCTGCAAGTGTACTGTACACAACAGTGTAGTACTCCACAGCTGCCATGCTGTTGTCCCACTCCAGCTCCAGAGATGTGGATGTTGTAGACAGTACTCTCAAATGTTTAGGTGGATCAATTTCTGTTAAAACAAGAGAACGTGAGTTGTGTATCTAATAATACAATTTAGTGTACACCAGGGATCGGGAACCTATGGCTCACGAGCCAGATGTGGCTTTTTGATGACTGTATCTGGCTCTCAGATAAATCAGGTAGCCTTTCTTAACAGAAAAACAAATACATAATTTCACTGTCATTTAAATAAAAATACAAAAAAAAGCCATCAAATAAAACAAAAATAGATGAATGAATCTCGCGCATTTAAATCTTAACATCTATTTTCAATGCCACGTCACTGTGGCGCGCAGCGGAGAAACCAATCCTTTCTGTACGCCAGTGTGCGGGCGGGTCCGATACCTTAAAACTCTAATTTTATTGGATTATAACAACAGCCACAGACTGCGGGTGTTATGTTTGAGTAAAGAGGTCAATTTCCCTCGTTTATGATCAACTCATTTGCATGAAGCCAAGCACAGCTGGCAAGCAAACACAAATGGACAGACATGGAAAAACTTCAACCCGGAGACCAGCTGACTGCCAAAACTTGGGACGCGCTTCCTGTCACATAAACACTGCAGCGTGTAAGTTCTGTCATATTGACCATGTTTGCCTCCACATATGTATGCAAGCAGTCCTTCTCACACCTGATAAACATCAAGACCAACCTGCAGTCACGTTTAACAGTTGGAAGCCTAAACGCCTGTATGAAGCTGAACCTCACCAAGTATCAACCAGACTATAACCCATCAGCAAATCCATGCAGCACCAGAAGTCGCATTAATAGTAAGAAGTACTTTTATGATAAATAAATAACTTCGTTATGACAATGGCATTTAAAATAAATTCAGAGTCTTATTATACTCTCAAATTGTTGGTCTTCTTTTTCAATTTAGTTGTATTGAGTGTGTGTGTGTGTGTGTGTATATATATATATATATATATATATATATATATATATATATATATATATATATATATATATATATATATATATACACACACACCCTCACACACATATGGCTGTCAGAAGATTAGATTTTAAAACATGTCTTTTTTTTTGGCTCTCTTAGTCAAAAAGGTTCCCGACCCCTTGTCTACACTTTCCATCATTTATTACATAAACTTTGAACTTAATGCAAATTTAGGTGCAAAGTTTTTGTACAAAAACAATCATGTCCGATTCATGAAGCCTTTCATGTTTCTCAAACAGAAAGTTATCGTAGTTGCTAAAACCTCCATAATATACATTCCCATGGTATTAAATAATATATAAATATGAAATAGTACTTTATCGTGGGGACTTGTAATTCATTGAAAGTTGAGAACTGGAAAATCTTTGATTGGCTTATGAGCTATGTTCACATATCACTTACAAATTTTTGTCTCACTTAATTTTTTTTTGTAATTAAGTCCCCAGAGCAGTGGTGATCTAATGATATATGATGCTGGATCGCTGATCAAGTCCCACTCTCCACAAGGTTGTCACCCCCAGTGTGCAGCTAACTGGGTTATCAAAGTCCGGCCATGTGTCTCCCTGTCTATGGTGGGAGGTTCATGTAAAAGAACCATTGCTGACTTTCAACAAGAGTAGCTGAATAGCCGTCAGTGTGTTTCTGCTCTGCGATGGCCTGGAAAGCTGTCAAGGGTGTACTCTGCCCTGGCCCAGACTCAGCCAATCTCATTCTAATACATTCTAATATGACTAATATTAATCTAATATTAAAATATTAAAATATTATCTAATATTCTAAAACATTCTAATATGACAGTCAACATTGTACTCTTCATCCTAGCCTGTTTGCTGCCATCTGCTGTTTTCCTGTCTATCATACAAAACTTTAATATAAACTTTAATAATATAAAACGATAACATTCTATATAATCACGACCGGTCACTTACTGAAAACACTATGAATTATCTCTTGTTGTATGCTGTCTGTCATTCTTCCCAACCACAATGAACTTCATCAGAGCCACTCCTCTGTCCTTTTATCTTACCAAAGTACCGAAATCCCACTTCATTTCAAATTGTCATTATTTTAGTCCGGCCTCCTTGCCATAATTGGAGTCGCCCTAACCATTACAGCCATCACCTATAGCAATGCAGCTATTATTTTTTTGCAGCGAGTACCTTCCACTTCCATCCTTCCCACCTACCATTCAGAACTTAATGCACTCTATACTATAGCTTCTTTCTCTTTTTTTCTCGCTCCCCCACCCCTTATTTGCAGCTGTAGTCTCAGCTTTTACACTTTATTCAACGGCATTCCTATTAATCCCAAAAGAATTCCATCATTCATTCATTTTAGCTTTCTATTTATTATTACAACTTTCAAAACAGGCTACTATTTTGCAAGCATACAAATGTTCCAGCTAAAGGAGGTTACTGCTATTTCATGAATTCATGCGTAACTTCCCCATCGTTACTGAACAGACACAGCAGTTTTGGTAAGAAAATAATAATAATAATAATAATACAGTCGGCCCCCAACTTACGAAGATGCCTGTGTAAGAAATCCCCGGGTTACGAAAAACACGTTTCTAAGTTTCCGTCCCCGAGATATGAAACAACCCCCCTTTTACGAGAAGAAATTCAAAATTCAAACGCGCCAATCAAAATTTCACACAACGCGCGAGTTGTTCTCTCATTGGCTGTCTCTCAACATCCCGCCCCGCTGACCTCCCAGATGGAGACAGAAGGAAGCGTCACGCTTTAGTTTTTAGTTTAGTTTTTTAAGTTGTTTAATTCAATCTTATCTGGAATTCCGATCCCTCAAGGAATCAAATTAAAGTTGAGTTTGTCAAGTAGGGAATGCGCTTTGAATTCCAAGTTTTGTGGGCGTGGCCCGCAGCGCAATAGAGAGAGAGAGAGAGGTGTGTGTGTGTGTGTGTGTGTGTGTGTGTATGTGTGTGTGTGTGTGTGTGTGTGTTAATAAAAAATGTTTAATAATGGTTTAATTAATAAATATGTTAATAAAATGTTTAAATGGTTTAATTAATAATTTTCTTTTACTTTTAACACATTTCATACAAAATTGGTGTACTTTTATCCTTTTTAAAGGGTTTATGGGGTTTAATCCAGTCCAAAGACTGGAGCCTTGGAACGAATCAGGCGTTTAACATGCAAGATGTGACCCCTACTTACGAAATCCCCACGTTACGAAAAGGGCTCTGGAACGGATTAATTTCGTAAGTTAGGGGCCGACTGTAATAATAATAATAAAATGCATTGGTATTGTCTCGTATCATATGTGCTAAAAATGTGTGCTCACCTGTAGTAAATTCAGCAGTGATGATTTTACTTTCGTTGCCCATATGAAAGCTGCTAACCAACACTTCATATCTGGAACCCGGTCGGAGAACTTGTAGCGAGTACTGACTCAGAGTTGGCTCCAGATGAAATGTGGTCTTGGGTTCAGCGTAACCCAAGACTCCATAACGGAGGATAATTTCATCCACTTTGGCTCTGGGCAAAGTCCATTCTACAAATGCCACTGTGTCTGAGACATCCCGAACCACAAGCTGGGTTGGTCCATCAATTACTGTGAACCAGAAATCAGAGTAGCAAACTTTAATGTGCAAAAATTAGAGAACTACAGATAATGCACAGAACCAAAGCAAAAAAAAAAAAAAAAGAATAAATGAATAAAACTGCTTGGGACAGAAATATGACCAAAAAACCCCCAGAAAAAGTAACTTACATTTGCTTATTTAGTACTGAACATAATTTTATCCAAAGTGACTCAATAAAGGTAAAGCACGAAAGAGTCATAGTACAAAAACATTGGTGTGAAAACTCAGTACCTTTATTCTTATTCCTGTATTATTTATACTCAACAAACACTTTACTAGTAACTATAATAATACTCGGTGGGGCCAGTGGTGTAGTGGTTAGGGTGCCAGGCTCATGATCAGGAGGTTGTGAGTTCGAATCCCATTGAGACCTTCACTGTGCTAAGACCCCTGGGCAAGATCTCAACCACAAGTGTGCTTCTGTTCACCCAGCAGTATAAATGGGTACCAGCAAAAATATACTGGGAAGGAACCTGCGATGGACTAACGTCCCATCCAGGGGGAGTTGAACTCCTGGTTGCTTCACACTACAGAAACTGGGGATAAGCACCGGCCCGATGAGCTACTAGGCTCAGGTGTAAAAAGCCCAACCCCAATAATTCTTGGCAATGTCTCCTTTGTGGTATGTAGATTTCCGATTCATGGTAATATGACTGCATCACATGATACAACTCAGGCACGGCTTAATGTAGTAAATTTCTTGTTCAACAATATCCCAAAGGAGTTCTACTGGATTCCGATTCAATTTCCCTGCAGTGTTCATAAAAACTAGCCTGAAACAATTTTTGTTTTCTGACATGATGGAAACACTCATTAGAAGATGTGTAATTTGTGGCCAAGAAGAGATACACACAGGCAGCAAAAATCGATAGGCCGATCGATGCAGCCTCTGCTATGAAGTGGAGCCTGTAACGGTCCGCTGTGGTGAGTAGGGAGCTGAGCTGAAAGGCAAAGCTCTGGGTTTACCGGTCGACTCTACGAAAGCGAGACTCATTTCATAAGGGTGAGAGTTATTACACAAATGTCTAAGTGCGCAGCCAGTGATCATTTGTTTCGGGGCCTGATGAAGCTGGACAGCTTGCAGTAGCTTATACGTGACGGAAGAAGAGAGATTAATCCGTAATCAGGATAATTGCAGTTTTTCAAGACCCTGGTTGCTTTTTGGTTCAGTTCCTCTGTAGGGACAGTGAGGCTCCAATGATTGTGTGCTGTTCTTGATCCTTGTTGACGTTACCTGAAGCTGTATCTACACTTTTCTGGAGATCCTCCATATCATAACATTCCCAAGCTTAGCAAACACCAACCCCGACATGCCAGCTGTGCAAGAGAAGCAGCTGAGAAATGAACACATTTATGAGTAATAGTTTTAAGACCTAACGTTTATATATAATATTAGTTAAGATACTTTTAATCAGCCATCCAGGCTTTCTGTTATTATATGCAATATATTGCACAGTGTATTGATTAAAGCTAAATAATTATACAGTAGGCCCTTGACCATTCGCGGTTCAGCGCGCGCAACCCCGGATACTCGCGGATTGGTGACAAACCCAGAAGTAACGGGCACATGATTCAAACTTAGCCAAGTGGCTGAGAGCTTTTGTTTCTCCCTCCTGCTGATTGGTTGCAGATGATGTGTACTCCACTTTTTTTCTCCTTCAAGCTCAAGTTATCGACACGATTGCTTGAATTGCAAAGTAATTTTTTTTCGTGTGTTTTTAATGATTATGAAAGTGCTATGATGTCACTCAAACAACCTGCATCTTCTCTAGATTATTATTATTATTATTACTGTGGATGCTTATGTAGTGCAATTTGAATGCTTATATAGTGCACGAGACCCCAGCGCTCCCTGCACTCCGGGTACCAGTCACCACTGTACGGCACCAGTTGGTGCTGAGCTCCAAGCAGGAAACAACAACTCCCAAATTTTAACGGTTCATGGTATGACGCGGCCAGATTCGAACTCCGACCTTCCGGAGGATAAAGCAGACGCTCTACCAATGAGCTAAATCCCTGGCTAGATTCTTGTAAGGAGCCTGAGCGCTTTATTTATTCATAAATATTATCACAGTACAAAATTAAAAAGTTTTTTATTAATCATTACTACATTTTACTGCATTATTACTGTATTAACGAGTAAGACTGACTATAGAATGTGTTTAACCAGCAGATTTTAGCGCATCTAATATCATGCATTGGGTTTTGAAACCGCGTCAATAACTTGCGGATTTTATTGAGCCGTGGGAAGGTCCGGAACCGAACCATCGCGAATAACAGGGCCCTACTGTATTGGTGTTGTACTTATATTATCATCATCATCATTTTCTATAACTGCTTAATCCGAATTAGAGTCGTGGGGAGGCCGGCGACCATCCCAGTTGACTCCGGGTGAGGGCAGAGTACACCCTGGACAGCTCGCCAGGCCATCGCAGGGCGGAAACATGCCGACGGATTTGCAGCTACTCTTGTTGAAAGTCAGCAATGGTTCTTTTACATGAACCTCCCACCATAGACAGTGAGAGACATGGCTGGCCTTTGATAACCCAGTTAGCTGCACTGGGGGACAGTGACAACTTTGTGGAGATTTGGACTCGAACCCCCAACCTTTGGATCAGCGCTGGATGCCCTATACTGAACGGTGTTTATCATGAAAATTACACCACAATGAATGACATATATTTTTGATCGAGTTAGTACCACAGACCAGTTATTCGGAGACCACCCCCATCCCCGGCATGAAATCTCAACAGGATTTACACGATTTGGACAAAATCATTAATACAGACTTGAAAAACCAGAGTTTCCGGCATATGCCAGAAAACTTGCATTCGTGCATGCTAATCAGTTCTGCACCGTGTAGCTCTTTTTCCGTTCAGTGAAGGAATAAATAATGGCTGACAATTTTGAAAACAAAAATTGGAATTGCAAATCAAGCAGCGGTAAAAGTTCTCGTGCCAGTGCTGGAGCTTGGCAGACACAGTGACACTTATTTTGGTGAATATTGGGCTAATGGTAATATTCAACTGTCAGCTTCATTCATTAATTGTAATGAGGGTCACGAGGACTCTGGCGCACATTTCGGCCAACTCTGGGCAAGTTCCTGGGTACACCTTGGATGGCCAGGCCATCGCAAGACTAACACAACCACTCACACCTCAGGCTGATTTGGAATAGCCAAGTTTTTGGACTGCTGGAGGAAACCGGAGTACCCAGAGGAAACCCACATAAGCACGGGGAGAACATGCAGACTCCACACAGAAATGCCCGAGCTGGGACTCGAACCCAGGCCTGCTCGTTGTGATGTAGATGTGCTAACCACTGCACCACCATGCTGTACCAAAATCAATGTTCTTTTCATAGTTCACACACACACACACACACACACACACACACACACACACACACACACACGCACACACACACACACACACACACACACACACACACACACACTGCATTGATTGCTTTGGAGAAGTTAAATCTTAAATCTTAGTTATATCTAATTGTTCCTACAGTAAGTAGCAGAAGTTTTTAATGATTATTTTAAATTGCTGACCAGCCCACTCATTTATCAAGTTGACATTTTTCATTTCCGTAGCAGCGGTGATGTTTTCCTGAATTTTATAGGCCCAGTCTAATATGAAAGATCGTGTTTTTAGCTGCATGAGAATATAATGGATAAGAAGTATGTTAAGTGCATAGGAATAAACCAACCGAGGAAGTGCACTGATTATTTTTAGGTACACACATTAATGTAATTAGCGCTTTTTCAAAAACAAAAGTAGATAATTATAAAACCGTCAAGCTCATTTAACTGAGGGGAGAAGCAAGTACTAGACAAACTTACATGTGGTAACAGTGGCAGTGACAGGCTGACTTCTGCCTTGGTCTTTCAAAGCCACCAGATTCACAGTGTACTCCTCACCAGGCCTTAGACCAGTCTGATGGTAGGATGTGATGGTGCTGGGCAGCTGGGTTGTTATTCCTCCATCATTGTCCTGTGGTACAAACAAAACACACACATCAACCTCATTTCATCTTATCTCATTTTCTGAAATGCTTTATTTTTCATCAGGGTCATCCTATCCAATTGAAGGAGAAATCGGGGTACACATTGAACATTTCACCAGAGCACTGAAGGGCAGCACTGATATACAATAATTCACAACCACATTCAAGCCTATGGGCAATCGATAATATCCACTTGGGCTAATGTGAACGTTTCTGGACTGTTAGTGAAATTCTCAGCATCCAGGGGAAACCCACACAGGCACAGGAAGAACAGGCAAACTCCAAACAGAAATGTCCACTCAGGGCTCACACCTAGGACCATTTTAGTGTTATCCGGAAGTGCTAAACACTAGGTCAGTGTACCATCCATACATTAATCATGTTTGTCAATGACACACAGTAGAATGTGATATGCTAGACCACACCAGGCATTAAAAACTATTACAATTTTCCTCCACATGCATTATCATTGTTTAGATATTTTGAATTTTAAAAATCCCATTTATTTTGGTCATATTGTTCTGAATAAAGGGGAAGCGGTGGCCCACTGGTAAGGTGCAGGATTACTGATTCTAAGTTCAGGGTTTTAAGCCCCACTGTCACCAGCTGTCTCTGCTCCCCCCACTCCCCCGTCATCGTCGTCCCCGTGCAGCTAAGTGGGTTATTAAAGGCTATATGTCTCACTGTGTACAGTAAGAGGAATGTAAAAGGGCCATTGCTGACCTTAGTCAAACATAGCTGCATAGCCGTCAGCGTTTTTCTGATCTGCGATGGCCTGGCGAGCACTCCAGGATGTATTTGCCCTTTCCCAGAGTCGGCTCAATACCTTAAGCTTCTTGATGTGAAGTGGAAGTTCTAATCAATACAAGTTCCTATGTACAGAGTTGTGCCCACAAGTTTACATACTCTTGCAGAAGTTGTGATTTTTTTAATCTATTTTTCAAAGAATATGAATGATATAACATTTGAAAAAAATATTTTCATGTTTAATGGTTGCAGGAAGCCATTTATTAAGGAATAATTGTGTTTGATCCTTTAAATCAGAATATAAATAGAAATTAAACAAATCATGATCAAAAGTTAATATTAGTTCTTAATACTGTCTATTGACTCATTTAATATTAATGAAGCTTTAAGCCTTTTGTGGTTGCTGTGGATTCACCCGGCTCTTTGGGTTTTTCACCAGATTTTTCTATTACTTTTGGTTCAAACTCTGATAAATATAGAAATAAAGAGCACCGTAAGCAGTTTGGGTCCAAGTAAATATATACAGACAACATTATCTCGGTTTATTCTTCCGATATTTGGAAAGTTGATTAGCACGAGTTAAGTCAGGCTTATATGTATATCACGTCTGGTTTATTAGCACTAACACAATAATTTGATGATTTTTCATGTAAATGTACTGAGTAGTTTGAATAATAGCAAGAAGGATCCGACTCCATCATGCAGTGAAGCTTGCTGGCAGAACAATAAAGCGTGCAAATGTTTGTAAATAATTATACATTTATATATTTATAACCAGAAAGAGAGGTTGAATGGATGATCAAATAAAACTAGAAAATAACATCTTACCAAGGGAATGAAGCTTATTTCCCATCCATCAAACAAGTAGTCAAAGGGCTGCCACTGAACTTCCACAGATGTTTCCTTGATAGATTTGAAGAATAAACCATCTGGATTGGAAAGATCTGGAAGGCAAAGACTGATGCATTATTTGCTCTTCACTGTAGTCACTATAACATTTTTAGGCAGAGTTCTTCACATGATGAAGATGTTTGTTTATTTATTTTCCTTAAGCGTGGATTTACACTGGGGCACACTGTCTGTAATTTCCATGATTTCTCAGACTTCTGATAATGCTCTCGAAGGAACTTGGTGGAATCATGGCGATTGTGCTGATTTTTATGATGTATTATCATTTGACACCAATCATGATAGAACATGGGAAGGGTGGAAGAGTGCAGTGGAGCTTAACCGACCTTAGCAGAGGTATAACAGACTCTGTTGTGGCTTTGTAATGGATCTTAATGGACTTGG
>CM045731.1:7052500-7065000 GCA_024760905.1 Plotosus lineatus | reverse complement strand
ACTTTGCTGCATTAATCAAAGTACAGTATGTCATATGAGGGAAGTTATTTGAATTCAAATTTCTGCAAACTGCATGATCAATCTTCAACAACAAAAGCAGCAATCCTTTAGAACAGTGGTCCCCAACCACCGGTCTGCGGACCGGCACCGGTCCGTGGCTCAATTGGTACCGGTCCGCAGAAGAAATAATTAATTATTT
This sequence comes from Plotosus lineatus, assembly GCA_024760905.1. Classification (NCBI taxonomy): domain Eukaryota; kingdom Metazoa; phylum Chordata; class Actinopteri; order Siluriformes; family Plotosidae; genus Plotosus; species Plotosus lineatus. The sequence continues at coordinate 7,064,801 of CM045731.1, read as the reverse complement.
CTGTTTTATTTATTATCTGAGTTTGAACGATCTTAGTGGGCAGTGGTGGTCTAGTGGTATAGGGCGCTGGATCGCTGATCCAAAGGTTGGGGGTTCGAGTCCCACTCTCCACAAGGTTGTCACTGTCCCCTCCAGTGTAGCTAAGTGGGTTATCAAAGGCCGGCCATGTCTCCCACTGTCTATGGTGTGAGGCATGTAAAAGAACCATTGCTGACTTTCGACAAGAATAGGCTGCAAAGCCGTCAGCGTGTTTCCACCCTGCGATGGCCTGGCGAGCTGTCCAGGGTGTACTCTGCCCTCGCCCGAAGTTGGCTGGGTTGGGCACCAGCCTCCCCGTGACCCAAACTAGGATTAAGCGGGTACAGAAAATGAACTGAACTGAACGATCTTTAATTTTGAAAAACTATTTTATTTTGAAAAATGACCGGATTCTCTCGGTTATATGTTGAGCTCTAAAATGTAGAACAGAGGCGCGCTGGACATGTTTCTGGTGCACCATCACCTGTGGGCTTTTTAAAGAAAAGTTCAAGCTGTACTTCCCAACCAACTTTATTTCAGCTGTTGAAAAATAACATTCATGGAGTGTGTATTATTATTATTATTATTATTAATATTATTATTATTATATAATGATGATGATGATGATGATGATGATGATGATGATGATAATAACAATATTTTATATAAATGTTATATTTACAATACAAACAATCTATGCCACACCCCCACACCCCCCCCGGATCGAGGTAAATTTGTCAACCGTCTTTGTTTAAACTTAAACTTAAACTTGTTTGTGGACCGGTCCGTGGTGATAAAAAGGTTGGGGTCCATGGCTTTAGAATACGGGGTTATCTTTTAACCATTTCATTGATTTATTTTTTGCTAGCAACAGCATTGTGTAAATGAAGCTGGGATTTTTTTTTTCTGTGTTTCATTAGTGAATACAATGACTGGGTTGATCCGATTTTTCGTCATTCTATCATTTACCATAATAGAGAATATTAGTCACTGCATTGATTTTCCAATTAAAGACTTTAAGACGAGTAGAAGCCACAACTTCACAATATAATTGCAATTTAGCCAAGCGTGATCTTCTTTTCCTTTTCCTTTCGGCTGTTCCCTTCAGGGGTCGCCACAGCAAATGATCTGCCTCCATCTCTCCCTATCCTCTGCATCTTCTACTCTTACTCCAACGACCTTCATGTCCGCCTTCACCGCATCCATAAATTTTCTCTTTGGTCTTCCTCTGGGCCTTTTGCCTGGTAGTTCCAACCTCAGCATCCTACGACCAATATACTCACTATCCCTCCTCTGTACATGTCCAAACCATCTCAATCTAGCCTCTCTGACTTTGTCTCCAAAACATCTAACATGTGCTGTCCCTCTGATGTACTCATTTCTGATCCTATCCATCCTGCAAGTTACTCCCAAAGAGAACCTCACCATTTTCATCTCTGCTACCTCCAACTCTGACTCCTGTCTTTTCCCCAGGGCCACTGTCTCTAAACCATACAACATTGCTGGCCTCATCACCGTCTTGTACACTTTTCCCTTCATTCTTGCCGATACTCGCCTATCACACATCACACCGGACACTTTTCTCCATCCATTCCAACCTGCCTGCACGCGCTTCTTCACCTCTTTTCCACACTCTCCATTGCTCTGGATTGTTGAGCCTAAGTACTTAAAATCCTCCACCTTCTTTATCTCTGCCCCCTGTAACCTCAAAGTTCCTCTTGGGTCCTTGTCGTTCACACACATGTATTCTGTCTTACTAAGACTAACCTTCAATCCCCTCCTTTCCAGGGCATACCTCCACCTCTCTAGATTTTCCTCCACTTGGTCTCTGCTCTCACTACAGATCACGATGTCATCTGCAAACATCATGGTCCATGGAGATTCTTGTCTAACCTCGTCTGTTAGCCTGTCCATCACCATAGCAAACAAGAAGGGGCTGAGAGCTGACCCTTGATGCAGTCCCACCTCCACCTTGAACTCTTCTGTCACACCGACAGCACACCTCACCACTGTCTTACATCTCTCATACATGTCCTGCACCACTCTAACATACTTCTCTGTCACTCCAGACTTCCTCATACAGTACCACAGTTCTTCTCTCGGCACCCTGTCATATGCTTTCTCCAGATCCACAAAGGCACAATGCAGCTCCTTCTGACCTTCTCTGTACTTCTCTATTAACATCCTCAAAGCAAACACTGCATCTGTGGTGCTCTTTCTTGGCATAAAACCAAACTGTTGTTCACAAATGCTGACCTCTGCCCTTAGTCTTGCTTCCACTATTCTTTCCCATAGCTTCATTGTATGGCTCATCAACTTTATCCCTCTGTAGTTGCCACAACTCTATACATCTCCCTTGTTCTTAAAAATGGGCACAAGCACACTTCTCCTCCATTCCTCTGGCATCTGCTCACTTTCTAAGACCTTGTTGAATATTCTTGTCAGAAAATCTACTGCTACCTCCCCTAGACACTTCCATACCTCAACTGGTATGTCATCAGGGCCAACTGCCTTTCCACTCTTCATCCTCTTCAATGCCCTCCTCACTTCTCCCTTACTAATCTTTGCTACTTCCTGCTCCTCAACTGTCACCCCTTCTACTCTTTTTCTCTCTCATTTTCTTCATTCATCAGCTCTTCAAAGTACTCTTTCCATCTTCCCAGCACACTTCTGTCATCAGTCAATACATTTCCCTCTCTGTCCTTTATCACTCTAACTTGCTGCATGTCTTTCCCATCTCTATTTCTCTGCTGTGCTAACCTGTATAGATCATTTTCTCCTCCTTACTGTTCAACCTATCATACAAGTCATCATACGCCCTCTGTTTGGCCTTTGACACTGCTACCTTTGCCTTACGCTGTGTCTCCCTGTACTCCTGTTTACTCTCTTCGGTCCTGTCAATGTCCCACTTCTTCTTGGCTAACCTCTTCTTTTGTACACACTCCTGCACTTCCTCATTCCACCACCAAGTTTCCTTATCTACTTTCCTTCCAGAGGACACACCAAGTACTCTCCTACCGGTCTCCCTGATCACATTGGCTGTGGTTGTCCAGTCCTCTGGAAGCACTTCCTGACTACCCAAAGCCTGTTTCAACTCCTCCTTGAAGATAACACAACACTCTTCCTTTTTCAGCTTCCACCACTTTGTCTTCTGCTCTGCCTTTGCCTTTTTCACCTTTCTCACCATCAGTGTCATCCTGCACACCACCATCCTATGCTGTTTGGCAACACTCTCACCAACTACTACTTTGCAGTCACTGACTTCCTTCAAATTACATCGCCTGCACAAGATGTAGTCTACCTGTGTGCTCTTACCTCCGCTTTCATAAGTCACCCTATGCTTCTGTTTCTTCTTGAAGAAAGTATTCACCACAGCCATTTCCATCCTTTTTGCAAAATCGATCAACATCTGTCCTTCTGTGTTCCTGTCCTGGATACCAAACCTGCCCATCACTTCCTCGTCCCCTCTGTTGCCTGCACCAACATGTCCATTGAAGTCTGCTCCAATGACCACTCTTTCACCTCTGGGGGTACTCTGCATCACTTCATCTAAATCACTCCAGAATCTCTCCTTCTCTTCTAGCTTACATCCTGTCTGTGGGGCATAAGCACTAACAACATTGAACATCACGCCTTCAATTTCTAACTTGAGACTCATCACTCTGTCTGACACTCTTTTCACGTCTAGAACATTCCTGACAAACCCCTCCTTCAAGATGACTCCTACTCCATTTCTCTTCCCATCCACACCATGATAAAATAGTTTAAACCCTGCTCCTAAGCTTCTAGCCTTTCTACCTTTCCACCTTGTCTCCTGAACACACAGTATGTCCACCTTCCTCCTCTGCATCATGTCAGCCAGCTCCCTATCTTTTCCTTGCATAGTTCCAACATTCAAAGTCCCTACTCTCAGTCCTAGGCTCACGCATTTCCTCTTCTCTCTCTGCCTACGGACACGCCTCCCGCCTCTCCTTCTTCGACGTCTTCGACCAACAGTAGTCCAATTTCCATCAGCACCCTGTTGGTTGACAGCACTGATGGCGGTCGTTGTTAACCCGGGCCTCGACCGATCCGGTATGAATTCTGTATTGATCATTTGCATTTTTTTTTTTTTAGCCAAGCGTTTTAGCCAAGCGTGATAATAAACAGAAACAATCTGAGGTGGTATCCTCTGTTTGCAGGAGCCCAACATATCAGTACAGTGATTGTTCTCCTGCTGAAAAATGCCACTTGTATGATCAGCTGACAGTTGGACAAAACACAGCTCAATGCTGGATGATGAAAAAGTTCTTAAATCACTGCTTCAGCTGCAATACTGTAGATAATGATTTGTTAACCAGTTTATTCAGCTATTCAAGAAGCTGGACATTAATTTGTTCATCTTGGGCTGAGTTTCAGAAGCTGGGGTTTGGTCATCATAAGCTGGATTCTCAGGAAGGTCAACAAATGTTTTTGTTTGTTTTAAACATATTTGTGTGCATAATACTGAACAGGGCACGGAATTGAGAAAATTTTCCACCAGAGAGGGGGGGCGGGCAGAAGAAAAAAAATCTGCTGGAGCCCTTAGAATTTTACTGGACCCCACTTTTTCTGGAATGATTAATTCTGTGATAATAACAGATTGTTCACATGTCTATATATTTGGTGTACAATAGCTATTATATTATATTTTCTTTAATTTGACCAATGTTTTTGGTGTTTGCAATGTAAAATTGTACTCAGCCTTATTACAGCATTAGTACTACAGAGTTAGCTTTAAATAACATTACAGTAGTGCGTTAACTCAAACTTTCAAAGTGTGGGTGGAGTCATTGGTCCTGAAAAGTCCTCTTTGGATGGCGATTTTTTTCATAATCTTTATAATCTCTGACATTAGTGCTACTTGGTCCAGCTTCACTTAGGTCAGTTTTTGATTTTTTTACAAAGCCAGTTAACTTTGTGTGCTTTGACATTGCTAGTTATAGTTAAATTGTTATTATTATAATACTCGCGGATTAGCTGCAAACCAGGAAGTTACTGGCATTTGATTCAAATTTATCCAATGGCTGAGAGCTTTTGTTTCTCCTCCCTGCTGATTGGTTGCACATGATGTGTACACCTCTTTTTTTCCTCCTTCTTGCACATGTCATCAATGTGATTGCTTGAATTGTGAATACACATTTTTTTCGTGTTTTTAATGATTATTTAAGCCCTATGATGCTACTCAAACGTCCCGCATCTTCTCTAGCTTCTGATAACAAACCTTCATTGAAGTGTTATATCTTAGGCGACGGCGGATTGTTCATTTTACTGAAAAGGCCTACTGCCTGACACGGGGGTCGGTATTGTGTTGGATTTTTCCGGACCTCCCACAAAAATGCCAGCAAATGCCGGTGGGTCGGCGCTAATTTCACACCCTGCTGAATTTTGACTTACTCGCTGTAATTCATCCCCAGTGCAGCTAACTGGGTTATCAAAGGCTGGCCGTGTCTCTCACTGTCTATGGTGGGAGGTTCATGTAAAAGAACCATTGCTCACTTTTGACAAGAGGAGCTGCATAGCCGTCAGCATGATTCTGCCCAGCAATGGCCTGGCGAGCTGTCCAGGGTGTACTCTGTCCTCGCCCGAAGTCAGCTGTGATGGGCACCAGCCTCCCCATGACCATAATTAGGATTATTGCGGTTGCAGAAAATGAATGAATGAATGAGTTGTAATTCAGAAACTGTTTCCATCCCAGTATTTAGTTGTGTTTTTGATGGCGATATCCACTGAACCTGAGGCAAGTAATCATTTTAGAATATACTACACTAGAATATACGAAACAGACTAAAATGATTTTTCTGTTTGTTTTCTGTTGTTACATTACCTATTGATTTCAAGAGATCTTCTGAGTTTTATGAAAGTCCCTGGAACATATACATGTACATATATGAAATGCCTCTTGCATTTAAAAGTGTTTCCAGGTCATAAATGTAGCTGGAGATTTATCTCCAGAGCCTAGATCCGCAAAAATAACAAGTCTGTAGGTGTCTGAAGGGATATTAGATCCTGAAGGCATTCTCACTGCCACATACATATTTGGTGAGGTTGAGGACCTTCTAGTGTTTAGTCTTCTCTTATGAAAAGTCAGTATCAAAATGCATCAAGACTAGCAGAGGAGTTAATCTATAATCTAAACTACACGTGTTGACTCTGTAATCAAACCTGCCATTTAAATGTGTTCTCAGAAATTTTCATGCCATATGGATTATCTATCTCTGATATGAAACAGGATAGATAAAAGATGACAGGAACAGTCTCTCCAGATGCTGTCACTGCTTCCTCAACTTATTTGATATTTATTTGTGTTTGTATAATGTGACATTTTCTGGGTGACCCCAACCTTTTGATTGGTAGGGAATATAATATGGTAGAAAAAATAAAAAAAAAAATGGTAGAAAAAAAAAAAAGAATAAAAAAGCCTACTAAAGTGATCATGACTTTGTAGAAATGAATACCGTAATTTTCGGACCATTGAGCGCACCTGAATATAAGCCGCACCAGCTTAATTTAAAAAGAAAAAAAGAATTTGTACACATAGAGCAGGGGTGTCAAACTCGTGCCAGAAAGGGCCATGTGGCTGCAGGTTTTTGTTTCAACCAAGCAGCAGCACACCTGACTTTGCTCATTTAATCAACTCATCTGAGTCTTCAGGCCGCTGATTGGTCAATCTGTGTGCTCTGTACAGAGACCGACCAATCAACTGCCTGAACACTCAACTCAGTTGATTAAATGAGCAAAGTCAGGTGTGCGGCTGCTTGGTTGAAACAAAAACCTGCAGCCACATGGCCCTTTCTGGCACGAGTTTGACACCCCTGACATAGAGGCTGCACCTCTTTATAAGCCACAGGTGTCTGTCTCGCTCTTGTGCTTCCTGCTAGAGCACCCCCTGGAGGCTGTTAGCCCATTAAAAATCTATAGATTAGCAGCATTGTTGTTTAAGCAGCGGGGTTCAAAGTGAAAAAAGTAGCGGCTTGTAGTCTGAAAATTATGGTAATTTTGACTCACTGATCAAGAATTTTATAAGATCCTTTTTTTTTTTTTTACAGGATTTAAACATTTTAGAAAAATGCACGGACATTTCTGTTTGGCGTGGCTGCTTTTTTTTTTTTTTTTTTTTTTTTTTTTACTCCGGATTGATTTGGTTTTGAAATTGCTGTTACAAAATAAATAAATAAATAAATCATGTGTGTACACTTATATCTATCTATATTATATTTAATTTCTTTCTCTTTCCAGCATTGACAGTTTCAGCAGTTTGTTTGTGCTCTTCTGTGGGATAAGACCAAGCCGTAGTTTCCCTTAAATCAGCCCAAGGCTTATCTTAGTTTATAGATGTTGTTGTTCTTCTTTGATCCATGTAGGAGCAATGTTTTTGTTCAAAGTTATCTCAAAATCGATAAAACTTGCACTAAATGATGATTAATTTACACCCTTTTTTCATGCTACCTGATTTTTTAAAATTATATGCACTGAGGAACACAACTTTGAGAAACTATCATATTCTGACTGATCTTAACGTAGGGAGATTTGTAAACAGCACGCACCTGAAGCACACTCATCTCCCATGTAGCCCTCCTTGCACAAACAGTATCCGGCCTTACATTCTCCCTTGTGGCTGCAGTTGTTAGTGCAGGAAACAAGTGAGCAGTCTTCCCCTAGAAATCCCAGCCTGCATTGGCAGGTTCCATTGATGCAAAGTCCTTGCTCAGAGCAGTCATTTGAGCACCTCTTCAAGGAGCAATCATATCCAGAGTAGGCCGCATCACACACACATTCTCCAGCAATACATACGCCATGATCTGAGCAGTCATCGGGGCACCTAGGCTCTGAGCAGTTTTCTCCAGTGAAGTCGATGTCACACACACACTTGCCTTCAACACACAGACCCTGGCCAGAGCAGTTCCCCAAACACTGTGGTTCTGAGCAGTCCCTCCCTGTCCAGCCTTCATCACACACACAGCCACAAACATCCATGCTGAAGGTGCTGTGGTCACTGCAGTGAGAGTCAAAATATGGGTGACCTACAAAGAAAAAAAACATGATACATGAAATGTTGGTGTAATCAAAAGAACAGTTGAAGGAATATGTTTCAGAAGTACTTAAATCCCTCAGTACATCTCCAGAAATTCATCCATTCATCTTCTTCCTCTTGTTCCGGACTCAGGTTGCGAGAACAGCAGACTAAGCAATGAGGTCCAGACGTCCCCGTCCCCCCCCCCAGCCACTTCCTCCAGCTCCTTTTGGGGGGGGGGGGCACCAAGGCATTCTCAGACCAGCAGAGAGATATAGTCCCTCCAGCATGGTCTGGGTCAACACCGGAATCTCTTTCTGGTGGGATATGCCCAAAACACCACACCAGGGAGGCATTCAGGAGGCATTCTAATCAGATTCCCGAGACACCTCAGGAAGTTGGCTTCTCGCTACTGTTTTAAGGAGTAGCAGTTCTGCTCTAAGCTCCACCAGGATGACAGAACTTCTCACCCTATCTCTAAGGGAGAGCCCTGCCACCCTGAGAAGGAAGCTCATTTCAGCCTTTTGTATTTGCAGTCGTGTTGTTTCAGTCGCTACTAAAAAGCTTGTGACCATAGGTAAGGGTAGGAACACAGATCGACTGACAAATTAATAGCTTTGCCTTACAGCTCAACTTCCACTCCACTTGACCGATACAAGCCCTGCTTTACAGCAGAGGCTGCAGCGATCTGCCTATCAGTCTCCCACTCAACCCTCCCTGCTCCATCAAAAGGAAAAAGACATAAAAGTAATTTAAACCCCATTTTACTCCATATTTTATCTGCTCCACTCTCTGCTGCTGACCAGACACACAATAGCAGTTTTACATCTCTCTACTTACCCACATATATATTGTGACTCTATATAGCATTTTCATGAACACCTCAAATCCGGTCGGAATCCAGAAGTGGCATGATCTTGGAGATATAGCGCACTCAAAATGAACAACACGTGTTCGCAATCATGGACAAAAACTGAAAATTTTATGTTCGACCTTCAACATCTCCTTCCAAAACTTCACACAGATCTGAACAACTGTACAGAGAAAGACTGGACACCAAAGAAAAAAAATATTATGGGAACCAACTGAAATTAAATGGGGATGAAGATCTGATGAAATGGATCCTAGTTTGTTCAGTGGCAAGTTCAATGTGACCCTATAGCCAATATGATTGTGCCATTTATACAGGTAAAGGGGAAAGTCCTTTGGGCTTTTTACACCCGAGCCTAGTGGCTCATCAGGCCAGTGCTTATTCCCAGTTTCCATAACGTGAAGCTACCAGGAGTTCAACTCCTCCTGGATGGGACGCAAGGCCATCACAGGTTACCTTCCCAGTATACTGTTACTGGTACTCATTTATACTGCTGGGTGAACAGAGGCACACTTGTGGTTAAGACCTTGCTCAGGGGTCTTAGCAGAGTGGGGGGTCTAACTGGGATTTGAACACTCAACCTGCCAATCATGAGCACAGCACCCTAACCACTACCCCACCGGCCATTTATACAGACTAGACAATGAATCACTTTAACTGATAGACTTTGAATAAAATTGGCCAATATTGTGTACAACTTGGTGTTTACCCCAAGTCTTTATAATATAGAAATGAAAAGTTATAAAGGTTTAAAGGCCTATAACCAATTTATCCGTGGCTGGGATTAAGATCACAAAGCAAGGAAAATGCAATGATCGTGGCGGAAAGGCGCGGAACGCACTCTACGGAGGAGCGTCGCCATTTTTACATGGAAAATGGGTCAAAAATTGATGGAAAATTGTACCTTCGGTACACCTTTGGAATGTTCACGGAATGTGCAGAAAAGACACGGAAAGACTGTGGTACAATGTCGGAATACATGCGTAAAAGCGCTCGGATTACCTTCGGAACCGGTGCAGATTGCAAAGGAAGACGTTCAGGTAATTCACGGAACGTTCACGGACAGCAAGGAACACTCGAGGAACGACTATGGCACTACTCCATTTTAGAAGGAAGAGCTACGGAATGATTGCGGAACAGGCGGAATGAAGGTGAAACATTCACGTTCAACACAGAATGACTAAGGAATGACTGAGGAATGCACGGCGTAACCACGTTTCAATAAAGAAAAATCGGCAAAGATCAGAGGATTTGCACCTGAATCCACCTATAAATACGCGGATTCCACCAAGAAAGCTCATTCTCTCATTCATACTATATGTTTATAATTTATAATATGTTTATAATGTACAATAAATTTAAAATTTAACAAATGTTTGTAATTTAGCATGTTTCTAATTTCTAAATGTTTCTACATTTCTAATGTGCAATCTGTTTATAATTTACAATAAATTTAAAATTAAACATATGTTAATACTGTATGTTTAATATCAATAATGTCAATAAGTTCCTTTTATTTGCACCTTAATAAATCATTCCAGACTAAAAACCATGCACACATGTCCAAACCACAGTGATTATAACTTCAAACCTTTATTACATGAACAGGACAACAGAAAAAATAAAGTGGAATAATTGAATATTTATAGTGGAAGTGACTTCCCTGAGTGTTCAACAAGTCTTCCGTGTTATCCGCAACGATTCCGCAAACGTTCCGCATGTATTCCGAAAACCTTCCGTGAGTATTCCGCGGGGATTCTGTGGCCGCTTTTGATCATCCATAAGATGGGGGAAAGGCTCACGGAATGGTCAAGGAACACTGGAGGAACATAAGGAATGATCACAGAACGTTTGAGGAAATGACGGAATGTTTACGGAATGACTGAGGAACCTAAGTGAACACTGTCGGAAGATTTTTCAGTGAACGTGCTTTTGAACACGAAGATTTTGGCCTGCCGGAAGCAGAGGAATACATTCGGAATCATACGGAAGGACACAGAAGATGACGGAACGACTGAGGAACGTTGGAGGATGATGACATTTTTGCTTCTGTGAGTCTGCCACGCTCCAGTGAAATGGGGGTATTACATTAAGGGTGGCACAATGAACACACACACTCTCTCTCTCGCTCTCTCTCTCTCTCTCTCGCTGTCTTTCTGACCACACTGGGCTGTTTTACTCTGGAAAGTTTTGTGAAACTCAAACTTAAACAGAGCGAGGGCAGTGGTGGTCTAGTGGTATAGGGCGCTGGATTGCTGATCCAAAGGTTGGGGTTTCTCGTCCCACTCTCCACAAGGTCGTCACTGTCCCCCCCCAGTACAGCTAACTGGGTTATCAAAGGCGGGTCATGTCTCTCACTGTCTATGGTGAGAGGTTCATGTAAAAGCACCATTGCTGACTTTCGTAAAGAGTAGCTGCAAAGTCGTCAGTGTGTTTCTGTCCCTTTCTAAAGGGGTTGTGACAGGAAGGGCATCCGACGTAAAAACCTCTGCCAAATCAAACGTGCGAATCAGATGATTCGCTGTGGCGACTCCCCAGTGAAAGGGAAAAAGCCGAAAGGAAGACAGACAAACTCAAACGGAGCACAAAGCAAAAACGAGCATAGATAAATATAAACGCTGAAAAAAAAAAAAAAAAAGAAATGCTACCAAGGCTGCACAGAAGGACAGCATAACGAAGCAGCTTCAGACTATAAAGAAAAGAAAAGCTGCTCCAAAAACGCAGAGTAGTTAAAGTTAGAATGAAAAACTCATCCTTAACTGGAAAAATGTGTTGTTCGTTTTCAACTAGTGAATATCTCCAACATGGCCGACTTCTGGATTGATAACGCCACGTGAAACCCCCTCCCCCCCACACACACACACACACACACCCACACACACACACACACACGTACCCCCACCACATCATCAACATCCATAAACTGTATAACCATCCACTCTGGTAGCAATCAGTCATAGTTACAGTGTTTAAATTGTTGCAATAATCCGTTTCAATCTTAGTAAACATGTTATTTCTTGTTCGTATTTCTTAAGAACACATAAAAAATTAGTAAAAACATAAACAAAACTCACCCAGGATTAAGTTGTCTCCACAGCAAGCACTGCTACACTGTGTTCTGAGCAGTGAAACTTCTCTCTCCAGCATTTCTATGCGATGGGCTAGTTTTTGCAGCATGGTGGAAACTCGGTAAGAACACGTCGCCTTGGGAATGTTGATGCGGTGAGTAAAAGTGACCTGGCTGTCCAAGTCCTCTGCCTGCTCCTCATAATCCTCAACTGATTTATAATTCTCTGTGGATCCCTTTGACTCCAGATCGACTGAGCACAATGACTCTAGTGGAACATTGATGTTGTACACATGGTTGAAGATCATAGGTC
>CM045731.1:7032500-7047500 GCA_024760905.1 Plotosus lineatus | reverse complement strand
ACTGAGTGACTCACTCGCAAAGCCAAGCTCTAGCTTAGATAAGCACAGAATCACTAGAATAGTGAGGCACACAGAAGTGAATGATACATGCAGAGGTTACAAAGAGTAACTATCAAAGTTGGAAAATTGGCAAAAGCAATGTGCGATCCCAAGATGGAGCAGAGATATAGCTTACAGTCAGATATGCTCTCTGAAAGGCTGGATGTCCAAAGACTGCTCTGAAATCAATGTGAGCTTCAAGAATAATTGACGTGTTTTCATTCATTCATTCAGGGGCAGTGGTGGTCTAGTGGTATAGGGTGCTGGATCGCTGATCCAAAGGTTGGGGGTTCGAGTCCCACTCTGCACAAGGTTGTCACTGTCCCCCCCAGTGGAGCTAACTGGGTTATCAAAGGCCGGCCCTGTCTCTCACTGTCTATGGTGTGAGACATGTAAAAGAACCATTGCTGACATTCGACAAGAGTAGGCTGCAAAGCCGTCAGCGTGTTTCCGCCCTGCGATGGCCTGGCGAGCTGTCCAGGGTGTGCTCTGCCCTCGACCGAAGTTGGCTGGGATGGGCACCAGCCTCCCCGTGACCCAAATTAGGATTAAGCGGGTACAGAAAATGAACTGAACTGAACTGAACATTCATTCATTCATTCTCTAAGCTTCTCAATCCTAATTAGGGTCGTAGAGATGCTGGGCCCGTCTCTGCCAGACTGGGCAAGGGTGGAGTACATCCTGGATAGTTCACCAACTCATCGCAGGGTCAACACTCTCACAACCATTCACACTCACAACTCGAGGCGATTTGAAACAGACAATTAGCTTACTGTGCATGTTTTTGGACTGTGGGAGGAAACCGAGGTCCCCGGAGGAAACCCACATAAGCAAACTCCACACAGAGACGCTCGAGCTGGGAATCAATCTCTGGCCTTTTTTGCTGTAAGGTGAATGTACTAACCACAATGCCACCGTGACGACTTAATCGAGGTAGTTTTATGAGAAAACCTGGTCTGATAGAACATGACTGGTGAGCCATTGCGCTCTCATTTCTTGCAGCATAGGACAAGCTATGTGCTAGCTGCACAGATCTACCTCAATGCTTTTTCGAATTTAAAAAATGCCTGAACTAAAATAATAAAGTTAAAAACATTCAGTGTGCTTTAGTAACCTAATAAACATTAAATTAAGTCATACTGACTTTACAGACATCATCTTTAATCTTAAAATATTTGATCACCTCTATCTAATGCACTTACGAAATGTTGAGGTTCTCTTTGGGAGTAACGAGGATGGATAGGATTAGGAATGAGCACATCAGCGGGACAGCACATGTAAGACGTTTTGGAGACAAAGTCAGAGAGGCTAGATTGAGATGGTTTGGACATGTACAGAGGAGGGATAGTGAGTATATTGGTAATAGGATGCTGAGGCTGGAACTACCAGGCAGAAGGCCTAGAGGAAGACCAAAGAGACGATTCATGGATGTGGTGAAGGAGGACATGAAGGTCGTTGGTGTAAGAAAAGAAGATGCAAAGGATAGGGTGAGATGGAGGCGGATGATTCGCTGTGGCGACCCCTGAAGGGAAAAGCCGAAAGGAAAAGAAGTATCTAATGCACTTACCGTTATATAAACTATTGATCAGGATCTATTGATCAGTTTAGTGTAATGTAGTAAATTAAACCCATTTGGTACGTAGACGTTAATTAGGCTATTCCTTCTTGAAATAGTTACATACACCAACCTAATATAAATCGCAGAGGCACTGTGATTATTTATGTTGATAATATATCCATTATAATATATTATAAGATAAATCCTGCAAATACAAACTCTCTAAACTCAAACAAACAGACAGTTCAGCAACTTACCTGATAAAAATATAAAAATACCTTTATCAGATCAGCAATTACAATGTTTTAATTGCTTCAAGAGACAGAGCTAATCTTATGAATTTCTTCATTAAATCACCAACCTGTGTGCTTGATCCATGTTTATTTCAAACAGATACGTACTTCTAAAAAAAATCCCACAAATCTCTACTAAATATAATCAATCCTTTTTTTAGAATTGGTATTCACCTAAATTCTTAAAACTAGCAATTATAAATCATTGATTGAAAATCTGATCGCAACACATATCCATTGTCCAACTATAAACATGAAACACCCCCTTTATCGCTAAGATGTCAGAAAAGCTGCAGTGTAATTCATACCTATGTAGGAATAGCATGAAATATATCAGTCAGGATTTAGGCATTTAGCCCTACTTAAGGTGGTAAATGACCTACTGCTGGCCTTTGAGCTGTGTGGTTCACTTTGTGTTACTTGACCTTATCCCAGCTTTTGACACCATTGATCTACCCTATTCTATTGGATTGATTAGAAAATGCTGGTGTTGAGGCACAAGTTCTTTCAAGGTGTAGGTACAGGTTCTTATTTAACTATTAGTTAACTGACAGTTATTAGGATGTAGGTGAAAATGCAAACTTCTTTGTAAATACTAATATTACGTTTGATGTTCCACAAGGTTCTGTTTTAAGCCTGTTGCTTTTTCTCTATTTATGCTCCCCCTGGGTAATACACTGCTAAAAAAAATGTAGCAGAACACTTAAAAAACACATTTGAACTCAATGGAAAATAAAATCAGGCTGGATGTCCTTTCTGATATACTTTGTAAATATATATATATATATATATATATATATATATATATATATATATATATATATATATATATATATATATATATATATGTTGAATATGAAGACACCTTGAGATTCTAAGTGAAAAAATGAAGCCGAAGCCTAGTCCATTTTGCCAAAATTTCATCACAGTTAATCAAAACGGTATGCAGTAATTTTGCCCCACATGCCTGTGTACACCTCCCTGACAATGTTTGGGCATAATCCTAATGAGGCCATAGATAATGTCATGGTGAATTTCTTCTTAGATATGGAACAGGGTATAATCAGTTTGAGGCTAGACATTGTTGTGCACTAGGAGATATCCGGGACTCACTACACTAGTGTAGGTTCTGACAGTAGGTACAAGGATTTCATCCTGATACCTAATAAAAGTCATTGTACCATTAGTCTGTAGAGGTCTGAGGGTTCTTCCAGGGATATGCCTCCTCAAATTCACTCACAAGCCAGTCATACTTAATAATTTTTCAGGTAGCAAAATGTTCACCATGGTATCTCCAGATTTGTTCACCCTAGTCACATGCTGGGATTAAACCTCCACCCATCTGTGAAAAGCACAAGGGTGCCAGTGGTGGACCTTCAAATTCCAGCTCTCAATGGCAATTGTTAGTTGAACTCCATGATGTTTGGCAGTGAGCAGAGAACCTACTGCAGGATGTTAGGCCCTCAGGCCACCCTCATTAATTCATTTATTCATTTTCTAAGCCGCTTATACCCCTATTTCACTGGAGCACAGAATGTAATCATCATGGCGGAAAGGCACAGAACGAAGGAGCTTCAGAATTTTTATACGAAAAATGGGTCAAAAACCTACGGAAAATTATAGCTTCATAATACCTTCGGAACGTTCATGGAATGTGCGGAAAAGACACGGAAAGACCGTGGTACAATGTCAGAATACATGCGTAAAAGCATTCGGATTACTTTTGGAACCAGTGCTGCTTGCAAAGGAAGATCTTCGAATAATTCACGGAACGTTCACAGAAAGCATGGAACACTCGAGGAACAACTACATCACTACTCCCTTTTAGAAGGAAGAGCTACGGATTGATTGGGAACAGGCAGAATGAAGCCGGAAAGTTCACGTTCCACACGGAATGACTAAGGAATGACTGAGGAATGACTGAGGAATACCCGGCGTAACCACGTTTCAATGAGGAAAAATCAGCAAAGATCAAAGGATTTGCTCCTGATTCTGCCTATAAATATGCGGATTCGAACAAGGAAGTTCATTCTCTCATTCATACTACAGTATATATTTATATTTTATAATGTGTTTATAATGTACAATACATTTAAAATTTAACATATGTTAATACTGTATGTTTAATATCAATAATGTCAATACATTCCATTTATTTGCATATGTTCAAAAGCATGTTCGTGGAAGATTTTGACCTGCCAGAAGTGGAGGAATACCTTCGGAATCATACGGAAGGCTACGGAAGATGACGGAACGACTGAGGAACGTTGGAGGATGACGACATTTTTTGCTTCCGTGAGTCTGCTATGCTCCAGTGAAATGGAGGTATAAATTCTAATTAGAGTCACGGGGAGGCAACTGCTTATCTCAGCTGACCCTAGACGAAGGCGTGACACACGCTGGACAGCTCGCCAGGCCATTGCAGGGCTAACACTCACACAACCCTTCACACTCACAAGTAGGAGTGATTTGAAACAGCCTATTAACCTACTGAGCATGGTTTTTGGACTGTGGGAGAAAAACCAGAGTACCAGGTAGAAACCCATGCAAGAGCAGGGAGAACATGCAAACTCCACACAGAAACGTCTAAGCTGAGAATTAAACCCTGGCCTTCTTGCTGTATGAGACTCAAGTCAGGTCCTGTGGAGTCCAGCCATGTCTTTGTAAAAATTAAGACTTTGCAGTCCCTAATGTTGTGGGGGAAGGTCATCCTGGCCCATAGTTCATCCAGCTTGGTTTCAAATCTTCTAATGTTAGCTGGAAGAATGCTGTATATGCTCCTCAGTCTTACCAGCACTCTGGTTCTACTAGTGAATATGACCCAGATAGCCTGTTTTCATCTCAGGAATAGGAAATATAATATAAGACACAATGCAGAAAAAAAAAACACTTGTTTATGCTTTTGCTACCTCATATTGTAATGTATTACTGTCTGGATGTTCTAACGATTGCATAAACAAGCTCCAGATTGCAGCAGCAAGAGCACTTATTTGAACCAGAAAATAAAGGAATATTACCCAAATCTCATCTACACTGCAGTGGCTTTGAATTAATTTTAGCATGGAACATAAAATTCTACGAATGACCGAATGATCCTTTGGCACATTATCTCAGTGAACATCTCATCATTTATGATCTGCCATGCCTATCTGATCAAAAGGTGCAGACTACTTATTTAAGCCTTCTAGTAAATTTTCTGAACTCAGAGAATCTCAGTGTTTAAGTGTAAACTGAACATTTGGTTTTTTAACAGCCTCTGTGAAGTATAAAAAAAATTCTGGTAAAATGCAATATGTGGATTCTGTCACTTTCCTTTTATTTCATTTGTAGCATTTAGTGGTTCCAAGCAACTTGCAATTCTAATTTTTTATAAAACTGAGCAATTGTTGGTTTATATCCTTGCTCAAAGGCGCATCAGTGCTGATAGTGGAGATTGAACCACTGGTCTTCAAATTAGTAACCCATCACCTTACTCACTAACATGTCAACAAGGGAGTGGCTGATTGTCTAATGTCATGGGGCGCCCTCATACTATACCCATCTTCCTTTTGGTTTTCTTTGTGGTTAAGCTGTCACAGTCAATCTCGCCAGTGTCCCTGCTTGCAACTCAGCACTAATAAACTTATCTGCTACACTCTGCTATATATGATCCCTAAGAACCAGGGTGGGCCGTCTCACATCTTTTTGATTTTGGAAAATTTCAATCGTTAATACCCCCATTTCACTGGAGCGCGGAATTCAAGGATCATGGCGGAAAGGCATGGAATGCACTCTACGGAGGAGCTTTGGCATTTTTACATGGAAAATGGGTCAAAAACCTCGGAAAATTGCACCATCAGAACACCTTCAGAACGATCACGGAGTGTTCGGAAAGGACATGGAAAGACCGCGGTACAATGTCGGAATACAAGCGTAAAAGAGCTCGGATCACCTTCAGAACCAGTGCGGACAGCAAAGGAAGACCTTCGGATAATTCACGGAATGTTCCCGGAAAGGAAGGAACGTTTGCGGAACGACCACAGCACTACTCCTTTTTAGAAGGAAGGCCCACGGAATGATCTTGGAAAAGGCGGAATGACGGTGGAATGTTCCTGTTCAACAAGGAATGACTGAGGAATGACTGAGGAATAGCCAGTGTAACCACGTTTCAATGTGGAAAAATCGGCAAAGATCAAAGGATTTGCTCTTGATTCCGCCTATAAATACGCGGAATGACCATGGAAGCTAATTCTGTAATTCATACTATATGTTTATAATGTATAATATATTTATAATGTACAATACATTTAAAATTTAACATATGTTAATATGTTTAATATCAGTAATGTCAATACATTCCTTTTATTCTCACCTCAATCATTCCAGACTAAAAACCATGCGCACAAGTCCAAACTACAGTGATTATAACTATAAAACTTTATTAGATGAACAGGAAAACAGAAAAAAATAAAGTGAATGAACTGAAATAATTATAGTGGAAGTGACTTCCTTGAGTGTTCCACAAGTCTTCCATCTTATCCGGAACTATTACACAAACGTTCCGCATGTATTCCGCAAACCTTCCGTCAGTATTCCATGGGGATTCTATGGCCGCATTTGACCACCCATAAGAAGGAGGAATGTTTGCGGAACATTCACGGAAGACTTGCAGAAAAAAAGAACGATCACGGAACGTTTGCGGAAAGGACGGAAATTTTTAGGAAGGACTGCAAAACGTGAGGGAACACTGTCGGAATTTTTTTTCCATGAACATGCTTTTGAATTTTTAGTGTTTATTAGAGATTTATTTAATGAATAAACTGCAGTAAAGTATGACATAGCAAAAAGACAAGGTACTGTATATGAGATATAATTATACTAGTCCTTCTCAAAAAATTAGCATATTGTGATAAAGTTCATTATTTTCTGTAATGTACTGATAAAAATTAAACTTTCATATATTTTAGATTCATTGCACACAAACTGAAATATTTCGGGTCTTTTATTGTTTTAATACTGATGATTTTGGCATACAGCTCATGAAAACCCAAAATTCCTATCTAAAAAAATTAGCATATCATGAAAAGGTAGTCTAAACGAGCTATTAACCTAATCATCTGAATCAACCAATTAACACTGAACACCTCCAAAAGATTCCTGAGGCTTTTAAAAACTCCCAGCCTGGTTCATTACCCAAAACCGCAATCATGGGTAAGACTACCGACCTGACTGCTGTCCAGAAGGACATCATTGACACCCTCAAGCAAGAGGGTAAGACACAGAAAGAAATCTCTGAGCGAATAGGCTGTTCCCAGAGTGCTGTATCAAGCCACCTCAGTGGGACGTCTGTGGGAAGGAAAAAGTGTGGCAAAAAACGCTGCACAACCAGAAGAGGTGACCGGACCCTGAGGAAGATTGTGGCAAAGGGCCGATTCCAGACCTTGGAGGACCTGTGGAAACAGTGGACTGGGCTACAGGTGCCGCATTCCCCAGGTCAAGCCACTTTTGAAGCAGAAACAGCGTCAGAAGCGGCTGACCTGGGCTACAGAGAAGCAGCACTGGACTGTTGCTCAGTGGTCCAAAGTACTTTTTTTCGGATGAAAGCAAATTTTGCATGTCATTTGGAAATCAAGGTGCCAGAGTCTGGAGGAAGACTGGGGAGAAGGAAATGCCAAAATGCCTGAAGTCCAGTGTCAAGTCCCCACAGTCAGTGATGGTCTGGGGTGCCATGTCAGCTGTTGGTGTTGGTCCACTGTGTTTTATCAAGGGCGGGGCGGGGTCAATGCAGCTCGCTATCAGGAGATTTTGGAGCACTTCATGCTTCCATCTACTGAAAAGCTTTATGGAGATGAAGATTTCATTTTTCAGCACGACCTGGCACCTGCTCACAGTTCCAAAACCACTGGGAAATGGTTTACTGACCATGGCATTTACTGTGTTCAATCGGCCTGCCAACTCTCCTGACCTGAAGCCCATAGAGAATCTGTGGGATATTGTGAAGAGAAAGTTGAGAGACACCAGACCCAACACTGTGGATGAGCTTAAGGCCGCTATCGAAGCATCCTGGGTCTCCGTAACACCTCAGCAGTGCCACAGGCTGATTGCCTCCATGCCACGCCGCATTGAAGCAGTCATTTCTGCAAAAGGATTCCCCAACAAGTATTGAGTGCATAACTGAACATAATTATTTCAAGGTTGAATTTTTTTTTTGTATTAAAAACACTTTTTTTTATTGGTCGGACAAAATATGCTACTTTTTTGAGATTGGGATTTTTGTTTTTTCTTTACTTTTTTTTGCCAAAATTATTAATATTAAAACAATAAAAGGCATGAACTACTTCAGTTGTGTGTAATGAATCTAAAATATATGAAAGTCTAATGTTTATCAGAAATAATGAACTTTAGCACGATATGCTAATTTTTTGAGAAGGACTAGTATATGTATGAACAGATTGGTGCTTTAATGTGCCCTGACCTCTCTGGGTGTGATGGGGCTTAACATATATATATATATATATATATATATATACACACATACAGTGGTACCTCACTTTACGAAAGTCTCACTAAACGAAAAATACAGGTTACGAAATGCATTTTCCTAAAATTTTTGTCTCTGGATACAAAACAAGCTCACGTTACGAAAGTGCCATCTTAAAAATTCAAATGCGCCATTGAAACAATGCACGAGTTGCTTTCCCATTGGTTTTCCTTCAACACACCGCCCCGCTGGCCTCCCATTGGCTAGGAGGGAGCTGAATCTCCATAATACAGTACTATACCCATAATGCTCTGCGTGTGCTTTCGAACCATTGTTCGACTAACATGCGTGAAGGACAATTGTACTGTTGGTTCGTGAGTTTTTTTGAGTGTGAAATCCCAAAGGATTATGGCCGAAACCCCTCTATAATCGGGACAATATTGAAGCAGTAGGAGGCATTAAAAGCGGAGATACAGTGACGGAGGCGATTATTTCAGAAAAAGCAACCACAATATTTAAGGACCTCGTGAAGGAGGGTGGGGGTGAGGGTTCTTCAGATCAGCAACCCCCGGACTTTAAAGCGTCACATGGGTGGTTCGAGAGATTTAAAAAAAGGTAAATAATTTTCTTTTACTTTTAACACATATTTCATACAAAATTGGTGTACTTTCATAATTTTCAAAGGGTTTTTTGGGTAGTATTGAGAGCATTGGAACGAATCATGCTTTACATGTAAAATGCGGTTCAATTCACGAAAACTCCAGGTTACGATAAAGGCTTTGGAATGGATTCATTTAGTAAAGGGAGGTACCACTGTGTGTGTGTATATATATATATATATATATATATATTTTTTTTAAAGCCTATTTCTGCACAAGCCAGCGAAAGCACCAGACAAAATGAACGTTTCAGCATCAATTAAATAAAGCTCATTCTCCACTGTACCCTTTCTCCCTGTGTTCTCATCACATCCCACTACACCTACTCCACTGCAGGAAAGATGAATTTACATTTATCCCTGAGAAGGCCTGGCAAGCTGTCCTTGCCCAGAGTTGGCTGAGATGGGTGCCAGCTTCCCCATGCCGTTAATTAGGATTATGTGGTTAAGTAAATGAATGAAATGTCTGATTGCTATCTAGCACTGCAGCCATTTAAATTCACAAAAAATGGTCAGATGGCTTCTTGGCCTGAGTTGAGCAGTAGCGTGCGTGGCAGATAGGGTATTATTGAGCGTCATTTGCAGGCAGAGAGGGGTCCGGTATCCCGGTATCTGTAAAGTCCTCAGTTTATCTTTGGGAGTACACAGAACGAACAGTCCATCTGGCTTTGGGTCTTTGGTATTCAGAACCTCAGAACGGTTACAAGGACAAAAAGGAAATCAGGACAAAGATTCAAATGGATAGACATTTAGTCAGCAAGACAGCAAAATCTAGGCAGAGGCAGAGATTAATAAGCATATGGACCAAAATCAAAGCTGATAATCTTAGAAAAACAAGAAAAGTATTTGGAGACATCAATGACCAAAAGCATGAGCATCACTGCATAATAATTATTCAGTATGCGGGGTATCGATCATGGTCATTTTATATATAGATAGTTACTATGAAGAGGAATGCAAAATTTATAAGTCTGGATTTTTAAGGGACTGGTATTGAGAGCAAAGTGCTTCAGTCATGCTCATTCCTGGCCATGAGCTGCTCTGATTAATGATGCATTCAGCACCCCTACTTGCTCTCTGCAAATATTGAGAAATGAAACCAGTCACTTCTGAGTGGCTCATTAAAATGTAGCTCTGAAGAAGCTGAACCAGTCAAACCAACCGCTATTTAGTTTAGGGCACAAATTAGCATGATTAGCATGGTTGAAAGTACTTCAACACACTTTCTCTCCACATAGTACTCGAGCTGTAGTGTGACAGAATAAGCGTCTTGCAGAAAATAATGAGTGGAGCTGAGAGGTTCATTGGTGTGTCCTCTGTCCATGAAGTTTTTCAAAGCCACTGCAGGAATGGGGTGGGGGTGGGGATGGGGGTGGGGTGTTAAACATTGTCAAGGACCCTACACAACTTCTCTAAAAATGTATTGTCATCAGGCAAATCCTAACAGAGAAGTTCAGTTTATCTGAATCGGCAAAACACCAAACTCCAAAAATCAATCATTTCCAAACTGCCTAAACAAAATTGTCAAATCAATCACACATTTGGCAAAACCTTTACACCATGTTTATCTTGTGAGACACAATTTTCAAATTTGAATCACTCGTTTTGCAAAATTCTGAACACGTTCTCATTCATAAAACACATTTAGCAGTGATGAAATTGAAGCTAACATAGCACATACAAAGGAGGGGGTAAGCACATCCATCACACAACAAGGTTTGACTTCAGGCTTGTATATTCTCCCCGTGCTTGGGGGTGTTTCCTCCAGGTACTCCAGTTTCCTTCCACAGTAGACTAATTGGCTGTTCCAAATTGTACCCAGGTGTGACAGTAAGTGTGAATAGTTGTATGTATTTTGGTTCTTCAATGGTCTGGCGATCTGTTCAGGGTGTACCCTGCCTTCACCCAGAGTCTCCTGAGATAGGCACCAGCCTCCCGTGACCCTGGTTATCATTAAGCAACTTAAAAAATGAATGAATGAAGAACACAAACAAGCCCCAATGGTTAAACACAACTAACACTGCTGTTGTCATTATTCATTCATCTGGCATGTCTGCGATGAACTGTGGTTTTTGAAATGGAGCACAACAGAAGAATAGGAAGAATTAAGCGGAGAAAAAATCCAGAGCAAAAATTTCATAAATTAGAGCAACAGTCGTACATCAGGGTAAGCTTCATGGAACGAGTATGATAGAAGCAAGACAACAAGTGAAACCTAATTAGAGAAAGGTTCTCAGTGGCCTCCACCCTCTGGAACCCAATGATCATAGTCGTTTGACCTCTTTCCCTGAACATCCTGAGGGTGGCCTCCACCCTCAGGATGTTCAGGGAAAGAGGTCAAACGACTATGATCATTGGGTTCCAAAGCACCATACTCTCCATTCCTGAGCCCTGTAGAATAATTTTTATTTTGCATGGCAGTCAATAACACATGATTACAACATATAATTCCTCCACTCACACCAGCAACATCATCGTCAAATTTTTCGATAACACCAACTGAGCACTCTGCCCTCTACATTGACGAAGAGAAGGTAGAGATGGTGGAGTGCTTCAAAGTTTCTTGGAGTCCACATCTCTGCTGACTTCACCTGGACCACAAACATCTCCCACCAGGTGGAAAAAGCACAACAAAGGATGTACTTCCTCAGAAAGCTCCAAAAAAGCCCAACTACCCCGACCCCTAGGAACTTCTACCGCTCCACAATAAAGAGCCTCCTGACCCAGTGTTATACAGTGTGGTTCAGTAGTTGTACTGTAGAGGACAGGAAGGAGGTGAGGATGGCAGAGCGGGTGATTGGACCTACACTATCCCCCTCAGTGACATTTACACTGACAGACTTCAGAAGAGAGCCAGGGTCAGTGGTGGCCTGGTGGTAAAGAACGCTGGATCGCTGATCCAAAGGTTGGGGGTTCGAGTCTCACTCTCCACAAGGTTGTAACTGTCCCCCCCCTTCCCAGTGCAGCTAACCGGGTTATCAAAGGCAGACCATGTCTCTCACCATAGACAGTGAAAGACATGGTCTGCCTTTGATAACCCAGTTAGCTGCACTCTCCACAAGGTTGTAACTGCCCCCCCCCCCTTACCAGTGCAGCTAACCAGGTTATCAAAGGCAGACCATGTCTCTCACTGTCTATGGTGAGAGGTTCATGTAAAAGAATCATCAAGAGGAGCTGTAAAGCCGTCAGAGTGTTTCTGCCCCTTGGTAAAGGGTTGTGTCAGGAAGAGCATCCGACGTAAAAACCATTGCTACATCAAACATGCGAATCAGATGATTTGCTATGGCGACCCCTGAAAAAAAGGGGGAAAGCCAAAAGGAAAAGAAGAAAGAAAAAGACTTCAGAAAAGAGTCAGTGGACTTATCAGGGACCCCACACGCCCTGGACTCCCCCATTTCTCCCCTCTCCGTTCCGGGAAAAGGTACAAGACACTAAAAACAAAAACGAACAGATTCAAGAACAACTTTTACTCGCAAGCTGTTAAACGTGTAACCACCACCACCTCCACCACCATCACCATCATACACATTGATTGAATAAACATCATTCAGACCATCTTAGTGTGTGTAATATTCATGTTCAGAGCAGGCCGCGAACATCACAACATTTTAACACCGTCTTCTTCTTCTTCTTCTTTCGGCTGTTCCCTTCAGGGGGCGCCACTGTGAATCATCTATCTCCATCTCACCCTATCCTCTGCATCTTCTTCTCTTACACCAACTACCTTCATGTCCTCCTTAAGCACATCCATAAATCTTCTCTTTAAACCGTGCGCCTTGTAATTAAAAGCTCTACCTCTTACCCGGTGTATATCCTGCACCTTTGACACATCATTCACTTTTATTTGTATGTGTGAATAGCTGTGTATATACGAATATAACATGTTTACCTTTGAATAATTCCTTAGTTGTATTTTGTGCACGTTTTTTTTTTTTTTTATAACTGCTGTTACACAAAGCTGCTAAAACTGATTTTCATTGTTCATTGACTCTTTATCATTATCTTTATTTATCTTTATTGACACTCCTGTACTCAAGAAATTCTCCAGTCAATGAGTTCAACAGCAATGTGTTGACACTGGACTGGACGCGTTTCAAGTCTGGAGTTGGAGCCCAGAAAGATTTCTTTCCTGTTGTGAGAGGATTGCATATGATCTAGATGAAGGTCTGTGTCCTGTCCTAACACATAGGCCTGATACTGAGGCAAACAAATCAAAGGAAAGGTTTCGGGTTTGTTTGTTTTTGCAAGATTTCCTGTATACACACATTTTATTCGCTTCTCTACTATGCCCGAATAGTGTTGTTGTTTTTTTTTTTGTTTTTTTTTGCATGTATTTATATAGTAGGTAATGATTGCTGAGTATTTTATAGAAACTAGTTGGTGTGTCGTTTGACAGCAGTGTTAAGTTTTAAATTAAATATTTATTTCTGCATTACGAGAGTTGATGTGTGATATGAATTGAGATGTTCTGGAACTGTAGTTTTTTTCAGTACTGTGTTCCATGTTTTGAGAAAAAGAGAGGGGAGTTCAGGCCATGTGTTTTAGTAATTATTTAGAAAAACTGCAAAACCAGAACCTTCAGATAGTTCAACAATTCATTCATTTTTTGAAACAGCGGGTAAGCATTGGGCGAGGGCAGAATACACTTTGGGCAGCTTGCCGGGCCATCGCAGGGCAGAAACACACTGATGGCTATGCAGCTACTCTTTACGAAAGTCAGCAATGGTTCTTTTACGTGAACCTCACATCATAGACAGTGAGAGACACGGCCAGCCTTTGAGTAAAACCCAGTAAACCCAGCGAGTAAAACCCAGTTAGCTGCATGGGGGAAGGGCGGGGCGGGGGGGGGGGGGGTAAACTTCATCTGTAACTTAATGCCACTTTTATATTTGCTTTTTTTTTTATTACTACGTGTATGTAATTGAGGAGGTGTGGGATTAAGTAAGTGTGTGTTGGTGTCTTAATGTTTAGAGTGAACTTAATTGTATTTATTTTTCAAAGTATGCACTGCACCCTGAACATTTTGGCAAAATGGGGGAAAAAAATTAAAATTCTGGTTTGTTTTATATCCTTACTGCAGTGCTTCTCAATTATTTTCTGTGGCGCCCCCTCGAGGAAGAAAAACACACACACCCCTCCACCGCCCCGCGAGCAACTATAAATAGTACTAATTGTCTATAAAATTGTTATAGTACACCTCTGCATAACATTGTGTCTTTATTAACATTAAAAACAAAACAAAAAAATCAAAGAAATATAGTTCAACTTACAATAAAGAAAAACTTAATTAACATTTTAACAGTTTTTAAATCTGTAACAGAAAAGATTTAAAGTGCACCAATGTGCCTGAAATAAAAAAATACATTCAACTTATTTATGTCTTAATGTTTC
This sequence comes from Plotosus lineatus, assembly GCA_024760905.1. NCBI lineage: Eukaryota > Metazoa > Chordata > Actinopteri > Siluriformes > Plotosidae > Plotosus > Plotosus lineatus. Next base: position 7,033,101 of record CM045731.1, on the reverse strand, counting down.
CGTCTCTCTCCACTTTTCTCTTCGTTCCTGTTAGAATTTTTTCCGTGGTGTTTCTTTGAGGGTTTTTTTAATGCACTTCATATCGTTTGCTAGTACGAAAAACCGCTACACTATAGCACGACAGTGAGAGCGCTACTGCTAACTAATGGAGTGGAGGTGCAAATACACTTAATTCTCGTACACTATTCCAGAAAAGCCCGTTCTCCAGGGTCATACGTGCCCCCACCTGGCACTATTTGACAAGTACTGCCCTACTGCATCTATCTCAGTCTCTGAATGCATCTTCCATGCTCCCACATTTTTTTACCACATGTATGGTCATCTGTGCACCATGTTCTCACTGCTCCATCCAAGCCATATGTCACTGCTCCATCCAGGCCATTGCACTCCACGTTCTTATTTATTCTGCAATGATTTTTAACTCCAACACTCACCCCATATAGATCATAATTAATCATTCAGTCAAACAAATGGCCTTCAGCAGACCTCACTGAGATCTGGCGAGTTACCTTCAGTGACTCTGGATATCCGACCTAAATAGTGTGAACACTAGTGTGACCGAAATCATGCAAAATGACCCAACATGGCCGCTACAAATAGG
>CM045731.1:7005000-7027500 GCA_024760905.1 Plotosus lineatus | reverse complement strand
TTGATTTGAGCCTCGGCACAAGAATTCCGATGTGTGTAAAAGCACAAATGGCGATTAAAAATCCTGAATCATTTAATCAACTGATTTGAGTCTTTTTCAGGCAGTCGATTGGTCAATCTGTGTGATCTGTACAGACACTGACCAATCAACTGCTTAAAGATTCAAATCAGTGGATTAAATGAGTTAAGTCAGGTGTGTTGCTGCTTGGCTGAAACAAAAACCTGCAGCCATATGGCTCTTATTGGCATGAGTTGACACCCCTATGATGAGTATTAGAATGTGGTGCAAAATGCAAGGGATTAATAGTGGTCCATTCATTCATTCATACAACTTTACTGTGCTTTGTTGGTCAGTTTTTTTTTCAGTCTGTTTGCATCTGCATGCAACAGACTCGAGGATAACACTGGTCACAACAGACTCATAGAACATCCTGAGTTGTGTCCGAGAGATGCTAAAGGACCTTAGCCTCCTCAAAAAATAGAGATGGCTCTGGTCATTCTTGTAAAGTGTGATAGTGTTTTTAAAAAACAGTCCAGTTTGACAATATGAACTCCACGGTATTTGTAGTCCTCCACCATTTCAACATTGTTGCCCTGAATGGAAAAAGGGGTTGCTGGTGTTTTGGATCTCCTAAAATCCGTAATCAGTTCATTGGTCTTTGTCACATTTAAGTTGCAGATGATTCTGCTCACACCATGTATCAAAGGAATCCACTACAGCCTGATATTCTGTCTCCTCCAGTGATGCATCCAAGAGCAGCGTCATCAGAAAACGTCTGGAGATGGCAGTTCTCTGTGCAGTAGCTGAAGTCAGCTGTGTAGAGGGTGAAAAGAAAAACGGAGTGGATGGTCCCTTGTGGTGCTCCAATGTTGCTGACCACTGTGTCGACATTCAGTGCTGCAGGCACATATACTGTGGTAGTTTGGTCAGGTTGTTCACAATTCAGACCACAAGTGAGGCATCCGCCTGTATTGCTGTCAGATTCTCACCCAGGAGGGTCGGCCTGGCGGTGTTGACTGCACTGGAAAAGTAAAAAAACCACACTGGGACCCTCTGTAGACTCAGGCTTACTGTAAAGATGTAATGTGAGACTCCACAGAGCCGGGGGGGTGGGGTGGGGGTACGTGCTTTAAGGACACAGGGGTTTGCCCCTTCTGTTCCTGCTCATGCTCCCTTGTCTGAGTTGAGTGTTTTCATGCATCTGTTTATATGTGAAGTTGACGGGTGGAAGAGGAGTCAGGTGTATTACAAGAGGCACAGTTTCAGTAAGGAGAGGGAGGAAGATGGGGGGGGACAGGGTTCAGACTTGCTCCTAATGAGTTGAAAAGATGTTGTGCAATAGCCGCATATTCAGCTGATTGCTCCTGTCCTTTATCGTCCTCATCTTCTCTGCCGATGGATGACCTGAAATCAGTGATGGTCTTCATCTCACTCCAAACCTCTCTCATGTTGTTTTGATGGAGTTTCCACTCCAGTTTTCTCCTGTACTTGTCCAACTCCGCTCTGATTTTTTTACTCCCAATGAACTTTGGATCGTTCTCACATCCTCTTTGTTGTGTCCCTAAATGCCTCTTCTTTTTGTTGAGAAGTGATTTAATGTGTTTAGTTACCCACAGCTTGCTATTCAGGTAACAAAAGACTGTTTGCACTCAGTAAGCCTAGTATCAACATCATCTGCATGGGACTTACAAAGTGCCAGACAATCTGTAACTTCAAAGGAGAACTGTAGTTCCTGTAAGACCTCCTCCAACCATCTCCTAACAGTCCTTGTAGTCACAGGCTGCCTCTTCACAACAGGCACATTGCATGAAGATAACTTAATGAAGTTGTGGTCTGATGGAAGAATTGTAGGCATCCTCAAGGTTTGTGTACAGCAGGTCTAAAGTTCTTTCCTCTTTGGTGGGGCAGTCCACGTACTGCACAAAGTTCCGCAGTGTAATGTCCATGGCGAAATGGTTGAAGTCACCCATTATCACAATGAAAGTACTCAGGTGTTGAGTCTGTAACCAGGCTATGGTAGTAAGGGTTGGCAGAAGGAGGAACATAAACAGCCACTATGATCATACAGGAAAATTCCTTCGGCAAATAATATGGCCTAAGTCCAACAGCACACAGTTTAATGTCTGGTCCACAACTACAGTCTTTGATGGCTATGTGGGTGGGGTTAAGCTGCGAGTACTTGGAAAGAACAGCAACCCCCCCCACCCCTCGTATCTGCTTACCACTCGCGGTGAAGTCTATGTCAACTCAAACGGTGTAAAAGCCGCAATGGATCCATGATCATCAGGAATATCCTGACTCCACAAACCACATGAATCTACTGGATACTCGCGATACCACCGCCGACTTCGAGCCGGCGCTGCCAGCTCATCTATTTTATTCATCACTGACCTCACATTCCCCATTAGAATAGACAGGAGACACAACTTGTAACTTTTCTTCACTGTATTCCTCCAATGTCTCACTACCACCTTCCCTTTCCTCGTCTGTCCTCCACCTCTGCATCCACATTTCCACATCGTGCTTTTCTCCAGAGTTCAACCGGTTAATCCCTGGGTCTGGTCGCTTATCTGGCCGGCAAACAATGCGATCAGCTGTGATCCTGGGAGAAAACTAAACACGGTGTAGATGCCATGCTCCGGAACATGAAAGTAAAAGTTCCGCAGTGATAAAAAGTGAAAAGCTCTCTCGACCCACATATTTCGAGGGCAGCTACTTACAAATAATAAAATAATTGATTGAAATGAAATGTAAAATAATGTGCAATTTATTTGGAGCAATTTTGGAAGAAGACAAACAGTTAATAAGACCTAATGTTAAGGGGTTTTTTTACACATATATAAATTAAAATGTAAAAAAAAACACATAAAGGGGTTTACTCCCTTTGCTCTGAAGCCTCTGAATAGGATTTGGTGGTGATGCCTTTAAAAGCCACATAATTAGTGTAATAAAGATCAGCTCTGGGCAGTGACAATCTCTCTCTCTCTCTCTCTCTCTCTCTCTCACACACACACACTTTTCCAATTTCTATGAATCCTTTGTGCACTGCCAAGTTATGCATGAATATACAGTACAAGCAAAATTGGGTTTCTAAAATTGTGAAAATGAAATGTATACACTTCACCAGTACTTTTAAATGTCGATCAGTTAAAACAAACAAACAATCAAATTTACAACTACACCAAAACCCAAGCGATCGAATCTTACACAGATCTGCTTACATCTGACATATTACGGTATGACATTTATGGATTGACTGGTGGTCACAAAGCAATCATACTAGTAGATGAAATCCATGGGTCCAGGCATGAACACCAAGTGCAACATTGACATGTTTTGTTTTGTTTTGTTTTGGGGGTTTTTCTGGGCATTGCACACCCACAATATTTTCATATAATATAAGGATATAAAATGAAGGCAGTGGTAGCCCGGAGGTAAAAGGTGCCAGATCACTGATTCTAAAGTTGGGGGTTCAAACCCCACTCTCAACGGGTTGTCACTGTCTGCCCAGTACACTTACTGGGTTATCGAAGGCCGGCCATGTCTCTCACTGTCTATGGTGGGAGGTTCATGTAAAAGAACCATTGCTGACTTTCAACAAGAGTAGCTGCATAGCCACCAGCGTGTTTCCAGCCTGCGATGGCCTGGGAAGCTGTCCAGGGTGTACTCTGCCTTCAGCTGGGATGCGTGCCAGCCTCCTTGTGACCCTAATTATGATTATGGTTACAAAAAAAATGAATGAATGAATATGGATATAAAATATAATCTGCTTTTCTGACTGTGTTAAGGATATGTAAGATACAGACGTTCCCCGACTTCCGTTTTTAATTCGTTCTGGACAGCCGAACGTAACTTGAAAGTGAATGTAAGTTGTTACAGTGACGTATGACGTATGACGTGTGACATATAACACTCAAACTGTCCTATACATCCATAAATAACATTACGGTATCTCATAAAACACCCCTAAATCAATTATTATAAACATAACATTGTAAAATTATATCAAATATATCAAATAATATCAACATTAATTTCAAATAAGTCACTTATTTATACCGAGTCACTTTACATGAAGCTTAAAACAGTCAATCAACGTTTACAATATGTGAAGCTCTCAATACCGTAAGTAGTGTACTTGCTGTGGGTTATACGGACTTCTGGTCTTTCAAGTGCACAAGGGTGCCGTTAAACTCGTTTAGAACACAGCCTGCACTGATGCAGTCTCCCAGCAAAGCGGAGAGTTCTTTCTTTTGTGTAAGTTAGTTAGTAAACTTTTTTCAAGAGATGCATACAAAGAACAAGTACAAATTAATATAAAAATAAGTATACACTCTTAGGATTTTGCTAAAAGATAATAAATATAAAGATTGTGTCGATCTGAGCAGATAGTTAATTCATCTCTGTGTATGAGACTTGCACCCATGCTAGTAGGCTTACACCTCTGACCAACCAGATTTGCTTAGGGTTACAAAAGTCCACAAAACAGTGTAAACACAGAGATCACAGAGACGACGTCTTAACACAAGGGTAACACGATATATAACTGATAGATATATATATATATATATATATATATATATATATATATATATATATATACACACACACACACACACACTCAGTCTGTAGTTTGTAAACAATGAATGCAGCGTCATTACGTCATTATGTCAACGTACTAAGTAGGTAGTCTAAACTCAAAATTTGACTTAAAAAAACAAAAACGTAAAATTGAAAAAACGTAAAATGGTTGAACGTAAGTCGGGGAGCGTCTGTATATCCTTTTTTCTGTGTGTCCACTCACAGATAGGGCTCTTCCCCTTCCTTCCCATTGCAGTGAAAGATTAAGCAGACCTGTGCTCCATTTGTTCATCATGACCTGGTAGTTTAAGGATAGCGAAAGATATGCGAGTGAGGGAGTGTGCTGTGAGCAGTCATGTCCCTGTGTGGAAAGAATATTCAATGAATGAATTGCTCAAATGTGTCAGAGAAGTCATGGAGTGTTTCTCACAGTGAGATGTTGGATTGAAAATAAAAGCAACCGAGCACTGCTTAGTCTGAGATAAGTTGGAGTGAAAAGGAATTTTTTAAAAAATGGGTTACATGGATGCTTGAAAGTTTGTGACCCTGTAGATGTTTCTATATTTATGAATAAATATAACATTAATTAAACAAAATGCATCATTCGATTTTCCTGAAAGAAGAGAAGCCCTGAATGCTTTTAAATAAACCAGACAAAAATATTATACATCCAATATTATGTATAAATTATGTGAGTGGCATAAGTATTGAAAAACTATAAATCATTATTTTCCCCTGTGATGGCCTGGCAAGCTGTCCAGAGTGTACCCCGTCGTTGCCCAGAGTCAGCTGAGATGGATTCCATCCTCCCGGTGACGCTAATTAGGATTAAGCAGTTCAGAAAATGAATGAATGAATCATTATTACAGTCTCTAGGATAATGCAGGACTAATCAACTGTTTCAACAGTTCATTATAAACATATTTATCGGCTGTTTCATGGTGAGGGTTGTCTTATTTTAAAATTATACAAGGTCTTATTTTTACTGTATTTGTCTTATTTTGAAATTATACAAGCGAGCTCTTTCTGTAGGCACTTGCAGACTTTATTACTGTCTCCTGTTTGTTGTATAGAGGAGGCGGAGCCCCAGCTACAATAGTGAAATCTTTGCTCAGTTCCGATAAACAGTGTTCATCCGTTCATTTTCTGTAACCGCTTAATCCCAGTTAGGGTCGCAAGGAGGCTGGCGCCCATCCTAGCCGACTCCAGGTGAGGGCAGAGTACACCCTGGACAACTCACTAGGCCATTGCAGGGCAGAAACACGTTGACGGCTTTGCAGCTACTCTTGTCAAAAGTCAGCAATGGTTCCTTTACATGCCTCACACCATTAACAGTTGAGAGACATGGCCGGCCTTTGATAACCCAGTTAACTGCACTGGGGGGGGACAACCTGTGCCCCAACCTTAGGATCAGTGATCCAGCACCTTTACCAACAGGCCACTGCTGCCAGATAAACGGTGTAATCAGAAGAAAATATTGCTCATATTGTGATCAAGTATAAAACTCAGTTCTCTTCACACTAATAAAAGTAGCTATTACCTGATAAAATTCTGAATTGAACACCTAATTACTAACTGTAACCTTTGGAGGGGTATTTTCATATAATCTAGAAAGATGTGTGCTGCTTGTAAGCTCTATTTATAATCTAAGTGGCTTTGTTGGGATCCTTTGTACATTAAAAAAAACATCTCTGGAAAGCAAACAGCACATGCGGAGGACAGAAGTGCTTTTTCCAGATATTAATTGATTTTTATAAAGCAGAATAGTACTACAGCTTGCTGAAAAATATAATTATGATTGGATGTGAAATACATTCTGTACAGAGCCCCACATCAGGTTGATAAGTATGTCCGTCAAAAAGTGTCTTCTCCGGAAAACCACAATGATTGTCATTGATGCTGTTGTTACTGCAGGTAACAGTACATACAAATAATGTTTCTTGAAGCATGCTCAGATAATATGCTCAATGAGATTTTGTTCTTGATGTTGGGAATTCTTTGCAAGTGGTGCTAAATTATAAATTCTCATGATTCTCGAGACCCTGTATCTTATACTGTAACCAGTGTAATTTAGACACCATTAGACCTGTAGCTCTGATACTTCACAAAATATTCTAGTCTCATTCTAGTTGACTGATAACAGGAAACCACAGAAACTGAAAGTTTTACTTTTGACCTACTGTGAACACAAAAAGTTTACTCTGATTGTAAAACAAACCTTGTGGGTTTTACTGCACAAAAAAACGTCTAAAAGCGATGGTTCACATGCATACATATATATATATGTATATATATATATATATATATATATATATATATATATATAAATATTTATATATATATATATATATATATATATATTTATATACACACACACACATATATATATATATATATATATATATATATATATGTTTACAAAATGTGTGTGTGTGTGTATGTGCAGCTCATCAAATGAACAGTGAATCAGAGAAACAAACTGACATCAAATGATTTGATTGATTGATTGACTGATTGATTGATTGATTGATAATGCACAGTGGTGCTTGAAAGTTTATGATCCCTAGGGAATTAATGTTTTTGCATATGATATAAGAATTATAAGAATTCAATGAAACTAAAATATTAATCATACCATATTTATTAAATTATTTTTCAGATATACTATTTGGTTTATAAGTATTTACTCAGTATAAAATTCTAACATTTTCATGCGTGTTCTTGAGCTTATTACCTGTAACATTTAGAATCTGTGTTTTTAAAACATGTTTACTTACTACTGTTTGTTCATGCATCTGTTAACCCTTTACACCCTGAATTATTTTCTAGCTGTAAAACATATATAACTTAAAGGACAGGACAAAGAATATATATATATCACTGTCCCCCCCAGTGCGGCTAACTGGGTTATCAAAGGCGGGCCATGTATGTCACTGTCTATGGTGAGAGGCATGTAAAAGAAGCATTGCTGACTTTCGTAAAGAGGAGCTGCAAAGCCGTCAGCGTGTTTCTGTCCCCTGCTAAAAAGGGTTGTGACAGGAAGGGCATCCGACGTAAAAACCTCTGCCAAATCAAACGTGCGAATCAGATGATTCGCTGTGGCGACTCCCGAGTAAAAAGGGAAAAAGATGAAAGGAAGACAGACAGACAGTTGTAAGTAATGACTGTTGACAGCCAAGCTTGTTCATACACCTGATGTGACGAAAAAATGTCACTCATATAACATGTGGGTTTTTTGTTTTTTGTTTTTTTTAGTAAAATGAACTCAATAAACTATTTCTACCTCATAAAATTACAAAACTATCATTATTCTTCAATGACGATTATTTATGTGCATGAATCTCACCTGGTATTTGATCCATTGTGCTTTTAGTACTGACAATTTGAACGAGTACTCACGAACATCACTCACTCACGATGTCTCGGGCCTAACTGAAAAAAGCGCGGGAAAAGATGACGTAATACCATTCTCCGCTTCAACAGGAAACGTACCGCATTCGTCACAGGCGTTCCCCAGGTGCCTGTAGTGATATCAATTAAATTTTTAGGCTCTTAATTCTTGTGTGACGAATTCGTCACCGTCGGGCATAAAGGGTTAATGTATTCGTGATGATGTTCCTAAGTTTGCAGTTTTATTACTTTTTAACGTTATTTTATATTTTCAGCACACTTTTCCCGATGCTAGTATTATGCTTTTAACAGGAAAGACTAGCGGAATCCAAGCTGAGCGGAGAGGTGGTGATCTGTGAACAGCATTATGGTTTCATGCCACAGAATAGCGCCACAGATGGTGTATCGGCTTTGAAAACGTTGCACTGTGTGTTTGTTGACTTGTTGTAAGCATATGACTCGGTGCCAAAGCAGAACTTGTGGTACTGTATCAGGAAGTCAGAAATGGCAGAGGAGTGTGGGAGGGTGGTACAAGATATGCACGCGGACAGTCTAGCAGTGGTGAGGTGAGCGGGAGGAATGAAGGATTGCTTCAAGGTGGAACCTAAATGAATTTCGGAACAGCAATACTGAGACAGATTTTATGAAATGACCCTTAATCTTTTTTTTTTTTTTTTTGCAAAAATCCTTGATACAATAACAAATTCCACTCTTTCGGACTCTATATGAGTAGTAACCTGCCCAATTAATAATGTTATGAGCTCAATAAGTGATCAGAGGTCACGGAATAACGAAGTGAATATACAGTATTTTGGTTTCATCCACAAAACACTAAGTTGTGAACTGTAGAAATACTTCTCGGACAGTTTTTTTTTTTTTTTTTTTTTCTAATTGTGTGTTCAAGAATACATTGACTAAAGTGACAGAGTAATTCATTCATTCTTTTTATCTTCTTCTTTTCCTTTCGGCTGTTCCCTTCAGGGGTCACTACAGCGAATCATCTGTCTCCATCTCATCTTCTTCTCTTACACCAACGACCTTCATGTCCTCCTTCACCACATCCATGAATCGTCTCTTTGGTCTTCCTCTAGACCTTCTGCCTGGTAGTTCCAACCTCAGCATCTTACTACCAATATACTCACTATCCCTCCTCTGCACATGTCCAAACCATCTCAATCTAGCCTCTCTGACTTTGTCTCCAAAACATCTAACATGTGCTGTCCCTCTGATGGACTCATTCCTGATCCTATCCATCCTCGTTACTCCCAAAGAGAACCTCAACATTTTCATCTCTGCTACCTCCAGCTCTGCCTCCTGTCTTTTCCCCAGGGCCACTGTTTCTAAACCATACATTCCATTACATCAAACCATCATTCATTCTTTTTATGAACTGCTTAAACCTACTTATGGTCGTGGGGAGGCTGGGGCCCATCTCAGCCCACTCTGGGCAAGGACAGAATGCACACTGGACAGCTTGCCAGGTCAATATTGTGCAGCCGACTCTTTTCAAAAATCAGCAACGGTTCTATTACATGCCTGTCACCACAGATAGTGAGAGACATGGCTGGCTTTTGATGTCCCAGTTAGCAGTTAGCTGGGGACACCAGTGACACCTGGTGACAGCAGGGATTGAATTCCTGTCCTTTCAATCATTAATGTCTACCTCAGGCCACCATTGTGTGAAAGAGCAATTTACTTGCTTACTTTACCCAGGATTCGTTTTTAGACCTTAAGGCCATTATAGACCTTGCTTTAGGACTGATCTTTGCTGGTCCATCACTCCAGGATGGGCTGACTATTGTTTGGATTTTTTTCCACCTGGCTGACCATGGATTGATGAAATTCATTCATTTATTCATTCATTCGTTCATTTTCTGAACTGCTTACTCTTAATTAGTGTCACGAGAGGTCTCAGCCGACTCTGGGTGAGGGCAGAGTACACCCTAGATAGCTCACCAGGCCATCGCAGGGCAGAAACATGCTGACGGAGTACGGAGCTACTCTTGATGAAAGTCAGCAATGGTTCCTTTACATGCCGCTCGCCATAAGTAAGAGACATGGCCAGCTCTTGTTAACCCAGTTAGCTGCACTGAGGGGGACAATGGCAACCCGTTGAGAGTGGGGCTTGAACCCCTAACCTTGGGATCAGTGATCCAGCACTTGTACCACCAGGCCATCACTACCCAGATTGGTGAAATCTAGAGAGATTGTAACTTTTTCCAGCCTGATAAGCATCAGAAAATCATTCTGTGTGCTCTTCATATGCCTGCCTGGACCTTCTCCTGAGCTCGTCATCGGATTTTCCTTCAAATATTTGAAAACCTGACACTTGATTTTAAATTCAAATGTAAACTAATCCATGAGGTTCACATATTTTTGCCCCACAGAGATAAGTAATATTGACTGGGTTTTCCATAAAAAATAAATGATCAATAAATTAATAAATTCCACAATAAATAAAGGATCTCTGTGTAGCACCAGAACATGCTTATGCTTTCTAATATTAATTTCAGAGGAATTTTTTTTTTTTTAACTATTTTAATAAATGTCACACATCTGCAGCATCCATCCTGTTCGCTCAATTTAATGAACAGAATTTTAATATATTAATTAATAAAAAAAAAAAAAATAAAAAAAAATTAAAGTGTGTCGCTGGAACACAAGATTACAAGCTCAGATGCCAAATTAGGCATGGAGCTATCACTTGGCTTCTGAGCACGGACTCGAGCTTTTGAAACGAGTGCTTAATAAATAATATGAATGTGATGATAAATAAAGATCGCATAAAGAGACGGGAGAAACAGGAAGTGCACAATGAGAAGCTCACACTCTTCTTTTCTTCCTTTATATACAGCTGTCCAGCAGTTACAATAACTCTTATTGCTGGCTCAGACCTATTAGTAAAACATGTCAAATAGATTCAGTGTGGCCAAGCCAAGCCTTTTCCTTTCTTTCTTTCTTTCTTTCTTTTTTTTTTTAAAGACCTTTTTGTTAAAGGTTTGAATAAGCAGAATGCTTTATTGATTTGCTGAACTCAGCAGTGAATTTACATTTTCTTTCTCCCTCCGTGCAAATCAGGCTGATGTGCCATGTGTATGGTAGTTGTCACATGTAGTCTTTGGCAAGTTCTCTTTAGAAGCAAACATCAAAAAGGTTTTATAATAAAAAAAAATTATGATGGATTGCCGACAGTTTCTTTCTGGTCATCACTTTGAAGACAAGCTATATTAATTGGATTTTGCGCAGGAAAAACTGAGCAACCTTTGCCATTAATGGTGTAATGTGCAATAAACATAACAACATATATGTTTACTATAGTACATCACAACCTAAAAATCCCAAAATTAATCTGATCTGCACTGCGAGAAAAACTGCCATTGAATTACTACATGAATTGTGTTTACAAAGAAATAATTAAGGAAATAATTTACTACTACATTAATAATAATAATAATAATAATAATAATAATAGGGGGCAGTGTGGTGGATCAGTGGTTAAGGTGCTGGCCTACTGATTCTGGAGGTTCAAGCCCCACTATCACTGAGTTGTCACTGGTGCCCGCCCACTAAAGCTAATTGGGTTATCAGAGACCTGTCTGTGGTGAGAGGCATGTAAAAGAACCATTGCTGTCATTCGTAAAGAATAGTCCATTGGATTGCCATCAGCATACTGTAGTTCTGTCCTGCGATGGCCTGGCAAGCTCTCCAGGGTGTACTCTGCCCTCGCCCGGAGTTGGCTGAGAGGGGCACAAGCCTCCCCGTGACCCTAATTAGGGTTAAGTGGTTTAGAAAGAATGACTGAATAATAAATAAATAATAAGGGACCCAACCAGTAACTCGGAGTACTGTTGCCTCACTCCAAGAAGGTTTGAATTTGAATAATTTGATTATCGCTGCCAACATGGACATGTCTGTGTTTTACTTTCTCATGCACTGGCTTTCCAACTGCAGCTCAACACATGCACATAAAGCTACACTTAAGTAACCATAGATGGAAATGTTTATTCATCCATAGGTGTAGGAACAGGGGGGGGGAGTGGCCCTACCACTTTAAAATCTAGGGGGCCAATAGCCTGTTTGGCCCCCCCAGTTTTACAGTTCAATACAAAATTAGTCGAGGCTTTGACAGCAAAGTCACGACTAATAGCAGACACTAATTGATTAATTTGTTTATTGGCCTACTGGAGACATGCTTAAAGAGTTATATAATTATATAAACGAGATATTAATTCCAGTTAATATACATTATGCTGTTCTGTCTGTTTGTCGCGGGGCAGTGGTGGTCTAGTGGTATAAGGCGCCGGATCACTGATCCAAAGGTTGGGGGTTTGAGTCCCACTTTCCACAGGGTTGTCACTGTCCCCCCAGTGCAGCTAACTGGGTTATCAAAGGCCGGCCATGTCTCTCACTGTCTATGGTGTGAGGTTCATGTAAAAGAACCATTGCTGACTTTCGACAAGCGTAGGCTGCAAAGCCGTCGGCGTGTTTCCGCCCTGCGATGGCCTGGCGAGCTGTCCAAGGTGTACTCTGCCCTCGCCCTGAGTTGGCTGGGATGGGCACCAGCCTCCCTGCGACCCTAATTAGGATGAAGCGGTTACAGAAAATGAGCTGAACTGTCTGTCTGTCTTCCTTTCGGCCTTTTCCCTTTTACTTGGGAGTCGCCACAGCGAATCATCTGATTCGCACGTTTTTTGATTTTGGCAGAGGTTTTTACGTCGGATGCCCTTCCTGTCACAACCCTTTTAGCAAGGGACAGAAACACGCTGACGACTTTGCAGCTACTCTTTACGAAAGTCAGCAATGGTTCTTTTACATCAACCTCTCACCATAGACAGTGAGAGACATGGCCCGCCTTTGATAACCCAGTTAGTGCACTGGGGGGGACAGTGACAACCTTGTGGAGAGTGGGACTCGAACCCCCAACCTTTGGATCAGCGATCCAGCACCCTATACCACTAGATCACCACTGCAATATATATATATTAATATTAATATATATATATAAATGATATCAAATAATTTGAAATTAAATATTATTATTTTATTTTCAATGTTCCAGACTGTTACTTTATATTTTAATTATTCGCAAAAGTGAAGCTCGGTTTAAATTCCAAATATATTCTTGCGATGATCTACATACTGCATGATACATCTACAAAACATTATTGGTGATTTATACACAGAAATTGCACCAAAATGCACATCTGGGCTTTAAAAACTAAAAAAAAAACCTTTTTTCTGGGGGAGCATGACCCCAGACCCCCGTAGTAGGCGACTGCCTACTGCAGTCACCTGGTCAGGCTTCGGCTGACTTTGTATTATCAATGCATGTTGCTTTATCCCCACCCCCATCCCCACCACCACCACCACCACCACACACACACACACACACACACACACACACACACACACACACACACACGTTTCAACTGCTTCCTACGCCTATGTGTTCATCTCTGTTAACCCTGCAGTCAACCACCCTGGTTGTGGTTTTCATCAACTCTTGCTCAAAATCAGCTTTAATTCGTTTCCAATTTCCAATGTAACTTTGTAAATAAGTATAGATTATGGACGGATAGATGAATAGCTGGATGGTAATAAAATAAGATAATAAAAGTATCTGTGTGTGTGTGTGTGTGTGTGTGTGTGTGTGTGTGTGTGCGCGCATGTGTGTGCGTGTCTTTGCAGTCATAGCATCGGGTCAGGTTAAACAGATATAGACAGTACTAATGGTCATAAGACAGTTACCAGGTTACTGCCTATTTATGAAATGCTCAAGATGCGGCGATATGCAAATACAGTACCTGACGTGAACATGCACTGTGGATAGTGCCATTGTATATTAACATTTTAAAGACGGTAAAAACATTCTTTAAAAATGTAATGTTTAATTTCTTTCAGGCACCACTAACATTTTAAGGGTCCCTTTGGAAGGCACCATTGCACACTGCAGTACAGTGTCTTTGACGACACACCAGGACCTGCTCATGCAGTGCTTTTAAAGGGTCATTATTACTCATTGCAGCCCTCCAGTCAGAAGCACACAAAAGGTCTGCACACAAGGAAGACCAGCAATGCTCTAATGTCATTCTCAACCACGAAGAAAAGTGAACCAGTATATTCACTGACTGAGTACCAACTGAACCCATTGAAAACCAAAAAGACAATCTTCACATGACACTCTCTTTATTTCCAGTTAAATAACCCCTCACACCCTATTTTTGTAGATAGAGACACTCTGTGGAGACTGACTGAGATCAGTGAGGCATCAGCTGGCCTATTCAAATCTCTACTTTTATGCAACTGCTTTGTAGCTCGCGGTGTGTGTGTGTATGTGTGTGTGTGTGTGAATGACTTCTCATTATCCCATTTCAACCAAAGTTTGGTGTTTTGCAAGGTTCTATTTTGGGCCCTGTGTTTTTTCTCCATGCATCTTTTTTCCCTTTGGTAATATTATTCATATATACATGCATAGTATTCACTGTGATGCTGATGACACAGTTGTATGATTTAGCAAAGCCAGATGAGGTACCCCAGCTTAAAATTGAGTTAAATTTTGACAAAAAAAAAAAAAGAAAAAGAAAAAAAATCTGGGCATATGCAGCTAGCAGTAAGCTTTTACATTTACATAGTAGCTGTGGATGATCTTTTAGTTTCATCATGTGCAGACCTAAACGACTTTGGTGTGATTATTCAATGCAATAAAATGAAAAAACAAAAAACAAAACTATGGGCTGTAAACAAGGGACAAACAATCCAGTGTTGATTTTTGGCAGTCATTTCTCCAGACCCTTCAACTCTTTTGATGATATATTGAAGTTTTTGCCATTTTATGATGATCAACGTTGTTCTGAAATTGTAACACAGTTTGCAGATGCAGTTTTTGTTTTTTGGGTTTTTTTTTTTTTTTCAGTTCAGTTCATTTTCTGTAACCGCTTAATCCTAATTAGGGTCGTGGGGAGGCTGGTGCCCATCCCAGCCAACTCAAGGCGAGGGCAGAGTACACCCTGGACAGCTCGCCAGGCCATCGCAGGGCGGAAACACGCTGACGGCTTTGCAGCCTACTCTTGTCGAAAGTCAGCAATGGTTCTTTTACATGCCTCACACCATAGATAGTGGGAGACATGGCCGGCCTTTGGTAACCCAGTTAGCTGCACCGGGGGGGGGGTTGGGTGGGGACAATGACAATTTTGTGGAGAGTGTTTTTTTTTTTTTTTTTGTTTGTTTGTTTGTTTGTTTTTTGCAGTATGGTGAACCTCCACCAAGATGCTTTCCTTATACCTGGTCATGTTACTGAACTAAACTGAATTAAACAAATTGGCTGCATAACAAAGGAAAAAAAATATTTTGTATTCTTTGCATTTACAGCTTTTTATTGATCTGTCCAAACTTTTTGACGCATTTTGCTGATAGAAAATTTTAAAATAAGCTAATATTTTCATTCACCCTTTGTCATTTTCTGAACCGTTTAATCCTAACTAGGGTTGTGGGGAGGCTGGCGCCCATCTCGGCCGACTCTGGGCGAGGGCTGAGTACACCCTGAACAGCTCACCGGCCACCACAGGGTGGAAACATGCTGACGGCTATGCAGCTGCATGCTCTTGTCAAAAGTCAGCAATGGTTCTTTTACGTGGACGTCACACCATAGACAGTGAGAGACATGGCTGGCCTTTGGTAACCCAGTTAGCTGAACTGAGGGGGACAGTGACCAACTCTTGAGAGTGTTGCCTGAACCCCCAACCTTGGGATCAGTGATCCAGCACATTTACCACCAGGCCAACACTGCCTTCCTAATATTTTCATGTAATCTGAAAACGGTTTACTTTTTTATATTTGATGTTATCTACTTTCCATTGTGAACAACTGGTACATTGAATGGCCAAATTAATTCAGCCATAATCCAGTCATGGCATCCATGCTGAAAGTACAAATTCAGCCATAGTTACTGCCTATAGCAATAGAATTGATGTTATTAAGATCAATGCACAAGAGAAATATAGTACAGTATAATCTCGCTGTGAACATGAAGTTGTGGACTGATTTTATGGAGTTTTTGAACAAATTACCGTACAGGGATCCCTCACTTTCCACCGTTAATTGGGACTGAGATCCCCTCGCAACTGCCGAATTCCACAAAGTAGGATCGACCCCCCCTGACTGACGTATACATTCATGTAGATGTGTATATAATATCAATAAATACATATTCAATGCTATAAATGCTTATAATAACAACTAAACATTAAAAAATAATGCATAAGATGTAAATAAAATATACACACACAGATGCGCAACACATCAAAATGTAAGTAGTTTTGATGGGGGGTTTTGGGTTGGGTTTTTTGTTTTTATTTGTTTGGTTTTGTTTTGTTTTTTTTTTTGCATAATTGGCCTTTTTTGCAGCATTTTCCTTAACTTTTTCCATATTTTTCCTTAGTTTCCTTATTTTTTTATTTTTCAATTAATATTTTTGAGGTTCTCTCTGGGAGTAACGAGGATGGATAGGATCAGAAATGAGTACATCAGAGGGACAGCCCACGTAAGATGTCTTGGAGACAAAGTCAGAGAGGCTAGATTGAGATGGTTTGGACATGTACAGAGGAGGGATAGTGAGTATATTGGCAGTAGGATGCTGAGGTTGGAACTACCAGGCAGAAGGCCTCGAGGAAGACCAAAGAAGAGATTTATGGATGTGGTGAAGGAAGACATGAAGGTCGTTGGAGTCAGAAAAGAAGATGCGGAGGACAGGGTGAGGTGGAGGCGGATGATTTGCTGCGGCGACCCCTGAAGGGAGCAGCCGAAAGTAAAAGAAGAAGAAGATTTTTGAAAAAAACGTGATGCACTGAAGCTGCAGAAACTGAAGCACAAAGTAGCGAGGGATTACTGTATATTATTCACACCAAAACACAGTATTTTTAATGATATGAACAAACAAACAAGCAAACAAAAACATTAAAACAGAGTAAAAATTGTGGTAAATATGCTTAAATCCTGACCATGTGTTGAACTGTCTCCATGGAGACATGTGCAATCTTTCCATGTTCAACCAGGTGTCCTCCAATGTTTTTTTTTTTTTTTTTTTTTTTCATTCTTTTCATCTCCAAAAAGCACACTGGTGTGTGTGTGTGTGTGGGGGGGTGGATTTATGGGTGTGTGTGTTGCACCAAAATGCTTTATATAAAAGCATATCTTGGTTCATTAGTTTTTGAATGCACTCATTTGGTGTAACAGGTGTAAAGTATCGATGCTTTTGAAGAGTTTCAAGATCGCAACGAAGTGTTTGTAAGAGATGGACCAGCTAAACAAACTGAATACGAAAGCTGAGACGCCATTTGCTTTAAATAGCAAAGCTATTACTATTATGTGCATTAATATACACCAATGTACAAGAAATGCATGTAAATGTGGCGTTGTTGTTAATGTAGAGTAGTAAATGACCTGTCTGTCTTCCTTTCGGCTTTTTCCCTTTTACTCGGGAGTCGCCACAGCGAATCATTTTGATTCGCACGTTTAATGTGGCAGAGGTTTTTACGTCGGATGCCCTTCCTGTCACAACCCTTTTTAGCAAGGGACAGAAACACGCTGACGACTTTGCAGCTACTCTTTACGAAAGTCAGCAATGGTTCTTTTACATGCTTCTCACCATAGACAGTGACAGACATGGCCCGCCTTTGATAACCCAGTTAGCCGCACTGGGGGGGGGGCAGTGACAACCTTGTGGAGAGTGGGACTCGAACCACCAACCTTTGGATCAGCGATCCAGCGCCCTATACCACTAGACCACCACTGCCCCGAGAGTAGTAAATGACCTATCAATGTAATTTGCAATACCATGTCAAGCATAAACTCGTAGAGCACTCCAAATTTAAAGCCCAATGCTTGTATCATTGTCAGTGTCTTTCTCATTCTTTCTTTCTTTCTTTCTTCAATTCATTGATTTGTTCACTCTGTAACTACATGTACTTGGCTAAAGTGCATTTAGAGCTTGGAAGGCAGAAATATACATATATAATATGTTAGTCTTTCACAAGGAACAATCTACAAAATCAAAATCCACATCAAGTTACTTATTCCTCACCATTCTGTCATTGTTTGCATGCTATCCTGATTAAAATATGAAAACCTATCAATGTTTGGGTGGTTTTAGTTAAAGCAGACGCTGTTTTTTCATCGGTGTGATTTTGACAAAGATCAGGTCACATTTGATGGTGATTTTATGCAGAAATGTGAGAAATTCCAAAAGGTTCAGATACTTTTTCATACCACTGTACATGTCGCAATATCACCCCTTAAGTGAATCCTGAACCAGACGAGGTGAGACAAGAATCTCCCTGGACTATGATGTTTGCAGATGACATTGTGATCTGTAATGAGAGCAGAGAACAAGTGCAGGAAAATCGAGAGAGGTGGAGGTATGCCCTGGAAAGGAGAGGAATGAAGGTTAGCCTCAGAAAATCAGAATACATGTGTGTGAATGAGAAGGACCCAGGAGGAACGGTGATGTTACAGGGAGCAGAGATAACGAAGGTGGAGGATTTTAAGTACTTAGGCTCAACAATCCAGAGCAATGGAGAGTGTGGAAAAGAGGTGAAGAAGCGTGTGCAGGCAGGCTGGAATGGATGGAGAAAAGTGTCCGGTGTGATGTGCGATAGGAGAGTGTCAGCAAGAATGAAGGAAAAGTGTACAAGACGGTGGTGAGGCCAGCGATGTTGTATGGATTAGAAACAGTGGCGCTGAGGAAAAGGCAGGAGGCAGAGCTGGAGGTAGCGGAGATGAAAATGTTGAGGTTCTCTCTGGGAGTAACGAGGATGGATAGGATCAGAAATGAGTATATCAGAGGGACAGCCCACGTAAGATGTTTTGGAGACAAAGTCAGAGAGGCTAGATTGAGATGGTTTGGACATGTACAGAGGAGGGATAGTGAGTATATTAGCAGTAGGATGCTGAGGTTGGAATTACCAGCCAGAAGGCCTCGAGGAAGACCAAAGAAGAGATTTATGGATGTGGTGAAGGAAGACATGAAGGTCGTTGGAGTCAGAAGAGAAGATGCGGAGGACAGGGTGAGGTGGAGGCGGATGATTTGCTGTGGCGACCCCTGAAGGGAACAGCTGAAAGTAAAAGAAGAAGAAGAAGAAGAAGAAGAAGAAGAAGTGAATCCTGAACCAATACCTAATCATAGTGCTTGCAGAGTACTGTATTGTTAGCCCTTGTATGCTAATTCTTCCTATTATAATAGCCACTGCTGGAAAAAGAAAAACAACTACTGCGGTTATTAAAGGATTAAAAACAACTTGTTAATTTAGGCAGGTGAAGCTAATTAAATTTTCCATTGCACGCCAAGATAATTAGCTGCTGCCTGTGATCAACTCTAATCTTTCTGTTTAGCATAAAACTGATTAGCATACAAACAGCTATTCCTCATATCTTTTCCAGTTGCGATGTAAGGTTTGAAAATGAGACAAAATATATTGATCATTCATTTACTCTGGGGAACAAAATTCCACTGTGAACCTTTTCCAAATGCTTTTCAATCGTTGAAACTTTTCTGTCAGACAATGAGCTGCCAAATGTACACATAGTATTGATAAAGGAACAACTGTACTGTGTGTCTACAGTTATTAATTTTCTTGCCTACAAGCAGCGATTCTAACTAGCTATTTCTAATTGCTCACTGCAAAGGATGTTGCGATGTCCATGGGCTGTTATGGATGGCCATAATTTTTGGCAAATGAAGCGGACGAAATGGGACCACTTATGGGATAGATCATCTTGGCGTTCTCTTCCTGCAGCCACCCACTCAATTAACAAAGAACATTTTACAGCGTTCACTATAATTTATCATCCACCATTTTCCCTTGGCATATCAATACACCGCCTACAAATTAGGCATGTAATAGGATAAGTGATAAAATTGCATGACACCACTACTTTAAAATAGGTTTCCACTTTATCAATGTTGCATTTTATAACACATTGGAAAATATATATTTTTGTCTGTCGGAGGAATACAGCAACCATATTCTAAGTTAATGTTCACTATGTTAAGTGCAGAAGAAAATGAAAGCAGAGATTGGGAGCGTCTCAAATGAGAGAGGCCAGAATGTACCGAGGTACAGTATTGGATTTGCATTCATGAGGCTTCACACACATCCTGCACTCGCCAACCAGCCCTCCTGGTACAAACCCTCTTCATCTTCACGGACGTGGATTACTAACCTTGGCCGGTTTCTGGTATTGGGGATTTGAACCTACAGAACCTTTTCACAAGTTTTTTTCAATGTAACATTAATCGCGATGCTGTTGCTATGCTGAGCGAAAAGGTAAACAAAGCAAGCATATGTTCATATAAAAAGGAAGGATGATGCATCCGTATTAGAAAAGAGACACAAACGTTCATCATTTCAGTTCATTTTCTGTAACCGCTTCATCCTAATTAGGGTCACGGGGAGGCTGGTGCCTATCCCAGCCAACTCAGGGAGAGGGCAGAGTACACCCTGGACAGCTCGCCAGGCCATCGCAGGGCGGAAACACGCTGACGGCTTTGCAGCCTACTCTTGTCGAAAGTCAGCAATGGTTCTTTTACATGCCTCACACCATAGACAGTGACAGACATGGCCGGCCATTGATAACCCAGTTAGCTGCACTGGGAGGACAGTGACAACCTTGTGGAGAGTGGGACTCGAACCCGCAACCTTTGGATCAGCGATCCGGTGCCTTATACCACTAGACCACCACTGCCCGAGACACAAACGTTTTTTTTTTTTTTTTTTTTCTTTTCCTTATTTGCTGCAAATTTATAAGTTATAGTTTGTCAGTGACTGCGGTCACTACGAAACCGGAAAGCAATAGCAGCATCCCATATCCCGGAGACGATACATAAATATTTTTGGTGTTGAACTTTAGTTTAAAGTTATTCAGCCTGTCTTCTTTCTTCTTCTTTTCCTTTCGGCTGTTCCCTTTTTCTCAGGGGTCGCCACAGCGAATCATCGCATGCTTGATTTGGCATAGGTTCTTACGTCGGATGCTCTTCCTGACACAGCCCTTTAGCAAGGGACAGAACCACGCTGATGGCTATGCAGCTCCTATTTACAAAAGTCAGCAATGAAAGCCTGTCTGTGTCTGATATCTCACCCTTGTTCACATCTTTCAAACAGCAAGAGTCCTTGACACCAAGTGGTGAAACTATCAGTATGAGGTGATGAGGTGATGAGGCAGGCGGTCGTTGATTCAGCCACATTGAGTAGCACTGCACACACGCTGTTATAACACAGAGCATTTGGAAACACAAGTAAAACGAATGCCCTGGAGATCGAGAAGGAACATTTAGGTACATTCTTTACTGCTACATGTTTGTTGTCATCCCCCTGCCCACACCACCACCACCACCACCACCACCACCTTGCTCAGTCAGCTCATTCATATTTCGGATGTCTAAGCATCATAACTCTATCCTTTATACATTCTGCTTAACACCTACAAACACAGCAAGCCATACCAAATAAGAGACATAGGGTAGAGACGGACCAGTGAGACCCTCTCCCCCTCTACCACCCTTTCTCTCAAATACACTGTTTCCCTGGCAACCATGCCAGTAGGAAAAAAGAGGTTGCAGGGGTCACAAAGAAGAAGTGCCTGACATGAAGGGAATAAAACAAACTACTTCTGCTGGTTCAAATATAACCGTGTACCTTTTGTCTTAAAATCTGACTCATTACTGCTCACAATGTATGATCTGATAGTTTTGCATATAATAATAAATAATTTAATAATTCTGGATTCATTCATTAACCCATACTATGAGGGGATTATTATTATTAGTAGTAGTAGTAGTACTAGTAGTAGTATTAGTATTAGTATTATTGTATTAACATAATTAGAATTACTAGATAAATTATCATTGGGTTGTGATTATCTCTAAATGCTGAAACAGTGACAATAAATGTCAAATATTGTTGTGTTGTGGTTAATGCTATTCGTTCCACTTTCCAAAGAGTCTGTAATGTCTTCAGTATTTGGCATTCGGCTTTGCCTGGCAATGAAAATGGAGCAGTGACACAGGCTGTGTTGCATTTCAAATTATGCAGCTTTGCAGAAACTAACTAAAAGCCTGAGAAAATATACAGGCATTAATGTGACTAAAGCAGAGTTCAATGTGCCTAGTGTTCAGATGGGTGGTGTTCACATGTGATGTATAAACATAAAGTGTTGAGTTCTAATCTCTTCTTGTTATTTATGCTCAGTGTCTCAGAAAGGATGTTTTTTTTCCATGATATCGCACATTACATTAGTCAATGTAGACCATCTTACTTGATGTATTTGTAGTTCTATGAGCTTGATTTATATATCCTTGTGGTTATGCTACTGAAAGTCCCTCTTACACTGCACTAATTCGCTTACTGTATCCAGAAGATACATCCAACAGAAGATCCTCTGCCCAGTTTATTTTATCCACCCTTCTCAAAACAAAGGGTGACCATGTATTTGCAGTGGCAGCACTGAGTGTATATCCCGCGATTAATGCTCAGCTTT
>CM045731.1:6980000-7002500 GCA_024760905.1 Plotosus lineatus | reverse complement strand
TAACGATTTACCTACTTTTGCCATCCAAAGATCGATTGATCCAGCTACCAGCTGTCCAAAATATGACTCCATGCTGGTAGATGGAAGTACCATATTTTCCAGACTAGAAGTCACACTTTTATTCATACTTTGGCTGAAGGTGCGACTTATACTTCAAAGCGACTTATATGTGAAATTATTACATATAATTCTGTTGGTCATAATTATAACAAACATAATTTCACATTTGTTATTTTTACACTCACAACCACACAAGGGCATTCTAGGCTTGGGTACCAGTACATGCTCCACATCCTCCACCACTGAAGATATGTCCCCAAAAAGAAAATTCTATTCTGGGGATTACAAGCTGCAAGTAGTGAAATATACAGCAGAAAATGGTAATCGAGCAGCAGAAAGAAAGTTTGGAGTGAACAAGAAACTTGTGAGGGACGGAGAAAAGCGGAGATTATTATTACTGCAATGAAGAAAACAAAAAAAGCTAATCGTGGGCTAAAAGCTAGATGACCACAGTCAGAGGAACGAGCACGCACATGAGTGCCTGAGCAACGTACTGCAGGGAGGGGCTTGTCAAAAGTGCAGTTGTGTCTCCAAGTCTTGGCGGTTGTCAAGGAGATGAATAGAAATGACTTTTCATGAGGACTTTCTTGGTGTTACCACTTCATGCAATGCAGCCGCTTCTCTATCAGAGCGAGGACCACAACGTCACAAAAACTGCCAGCAGATTTACAAGCCAAGGTAGACAGTCTCCATAAGTTTGTGACTTATAGTCCAGTGTGACTTATATGTGGGTTTTTTTCTTCTTTATTATTCATTTTTTTTGGTCAATGCGACTTGTAATGACTCCGGAGTGACTTATAGTCCGGAAAATATTTATTTATTTGTTTATTTAAATTTTTTTATTGCTGCTATTGCAACAGTCTAAACATTCGTTCTTTTCAATCAGTTTATTCAAGTCATCAGGAAGCTGGAAAAAAATCTAATTGATCAGCTAATGCTGAGTTTTGGAAGCTGGAATTTTCCAAGCGGGTGGTCTATGTCTATTCATGGATAGCTGTAGGACCCTTTTTTCATCAGAGCATGCTCATCATCAGTAGACTGTGGTCATCAATTAACTCTAAGGGGGGAAAAATCTAATTTTAGCAAAGTGTCAGACATTACTTTGACCTGACCATCTTCTAACCGTCATGGGGTGCTTGCTCATTTCACAAATTGACCTTATTTGGTTGGCCTACTGCTGCAGGGGGAATAGGCATGTAGAAATGTTCTATAGGTTTGACTGCTGCACAATGTCAGTGGTAAATCAATGTAATGAGTGATACTTCTATAATTACTACTACCACTGCTCCAAAGTCATTACAAAATATTACTAAACATATAACCTAACTTAACTACTATTACAATTACATGTTAATTGTTTTGAGGTATTGCCGCTTGAATGAGACACTGAAATCCTATATAGTTATGCTACATCGCAATGCAGTCTCAGTCTGAGCAATCAAATTGTAATTCACCTATCATTTATAACAATCCAGTGTGGCATTGATTGTACATTTCAAGCAGACTGGAATTAATCTCAGGTGGAATTAATTTTCTCAATCAAGGATGTCATGTCTAGTTGCAGTTCCTTTCACTCACCCCAAAACAACACATCGGTGTAAAAATGAACACAGATATGAGCATGCAGATTGATGAATGAACAAATCTCCATCTGATTCATCAAATCCTCATACAACATGAAAACAAGCAGTAGTTTAAATGAAGGTCAACTACAGAGATTAATTAACAAAGCCAAAAGTATCTTATTAAACATAATTTCAAATGAGATTCTATATGACAAAATGAAAGCCTGAAATAATAAATACTAGTTATTAAGTGCCAGAAATACAAGTATGCATTTTTAAATTTCAATGCAGCTCCAAAAATATGGAATAAAATTTGAAATTAGCTGGCTCACAATTTCACGGAGGACGAGTAACTACATATGTGGGACTGGTGGCATAGTGGGTAGGGTGATGCGCTCATGATCGGGAGGTTGTGAGTTCAAATCCCACTGAGACCCTCACTGTGCTAAGAGCCCTGGGCAAGGTCTCAACCACAAGTGTGCCTCTGTTCACCCAGCAGTATAAATGGCTACCAACAAAAATATACTGGGAAGGTAACCTGCGATGGACTAGCGTCCCATCCAGGAGGAGTTGAACTCCTGGTCGCTTCACGCTACGGAAACCGGGGATAAGCACCGGCCTGATGAGCCACTATGGCTCGGGTGTAAAAACCCAACAGAGTAACTACATAAAGTTGGCAGATTACACCTCAGGAACACCTGAATACTATACTAAGATCCTGATGCTTCTGAAGACAATGTCTCAGCTCAGCAAATGTTGGAGGGATGTTTGAGTCTATTCATTTTGAAAATAGAAATGGATAGGGATCCTCTGACTCATTTTCATCCATATAAGTTTGTTCCTTACAACAGCGATGAAGATGACAGAGTCAAGAAAACAATGATTGAATTTGATCACAGCTATTCTACAAACCAAGGCCTTTAATGCAATTTTTATTGTTGCCATTTCACTGAGTTTTTTTTTCCCCCAAAAGTTCTTGTCTTTTCATTGGTATTTCATGTGAATGCTCAGCTGCTTTTTTTGCAACTCTGCACATGCATGTCATTTTTCACTTGACCTAATAAAGCCTGTCCAGACATTTCTAGTAATCTGTTATAGACAACGCTTATATATTGTCAGTGACTGATTAGAATTTCCTTCATATTAAGGAAAGTGAGAATTTCTGTCAAAAGAATAAAATCTCTATTTTACATGTTTTTATATTACTAGCCATAGGTACTACAAAGAACTTAGTAAATTTTGCACAGCTCTTTTATGTGCATGGATATTTCATATTATGACTCATGCTGTGGTCTCACTTCAAACCAAATTATATTTTGGGGGGAAAATTAGCATGTTATTCATCACTATTTATTTGCATGATAATTAAAAATGTAGTTCAGTCCAAATCTCCCTAATGCTAAGTGCATTTAAAAGTATGTGTGATAAACAGTTTTAATCATTGTACTGTATTATTTACAATATTGTTTGAGACATGCCAGAGATCCATTTATATTTGATGCAACGTACTTTGATATAAATAGAAACTAATGCATAACCGCAGAAATGTTTGTACTGCATCTGGTCATTTTCTTAAGTTCTTATCAAGCCTTTTTAAATTTTTTTCATATTACCTGGTAATGTCATTTATTCATTCATTTTCTGAACCGATTAATCCTAAGTAGAGTCGCGGGGAGGCTGGTGCTCATCTCAGCCAACTCTGGGCGAGGGTGGAGTACACCCTGGACAGCTCGCCAGGCCATTGCAGGGCAGAAACACGCTGACGACTATGCAGTCTACTCTTGAGAAAAGTCAGCAATGGTTCCTTTTACATGCCTCTCACCATAGGCAGCGAGAGACATGGCTGGCTTTTTAACCCAGTTGGCTGCAGTGGGGGAGACAATGACAATCCATTGAGGGTGGGGCTTGAAGCCCCAACCTTGGGATCAGTGATCCAGCACTTGGTAATGTCTGATATCATTTTAATGCTCATTTCATCACTTACTCACTGCTGGTGCCTATCTCAGCCTACAATTCACCAGACCACAGCAGAGCAAAAATATAAGCCATTTTAACTCTTGCAAATTTAGCTGAATAACAAGCAAACAGCAATTACATTGTTCATCAACAAATGCACATATCTTAGAATATCCAATGTTTTATTTTCCTTTGCATTGAAAAGCCCAAGTACAAGGATATTCAAACGAATTTCAAAATAAGTGGAAATAAAATATAAATAAAGAAAATTTCTGAAAGGAAGGTTCACCATGCATTTTTAGGTGCTAAACAGCTCAAGGACAACCATAGTAGAAATGAACAAAAGAGACTGGAACACATTGATAAATTAACAGGCTTTGTGAAGCAAACACAAGTACACTAATGTTTCAACACTGCTGCGTCTTCATCAGAGTCAAACAGGATGAAGACATAGGCAAAGAACACACAGTACAAATGTACAATTACATTTACATTTACAGTATTTATAGCAGATGCTCTTATCCAGAGAGACTTACGGAAGAGCTTTAAAGTCACTATCAGTGAATATATGCTTATACTGGTTTGTTAGAACACAGACTAAGCATACTGTCTGTCAGACTCAGTCAGTAGCTGTTGTGTGTGTGTGTGTGTGTGTGTGTGTGTGTGTGTGTGCGTGTGTGTGTGTGTGTGTGTGTGTGTGTGTGCTCGCGCGCGTGTGTGTGTGTGTGTGTGTGTGCCATAAAAGGTAAGTTTTCAACCATTGTTTGAAGACACCCAGTGACTCAGCTGTTTAGATGTCCGGAGGAAGTTCATTCCACTACCTTGAAGCCAGAACAGAGAAGACTTTAGATGCATCTTTTCTTGTCCCCTGGTAAAGGGAGGGACTGGTTTAACAGTGATAAAGGATCTGAGAGAACAAGAGATGTGAGAAGTTCTTTGAGGTAAGAGGGTGCAGGTCCATTTTTGGCTTTGTTAGGCAAGAATTACTATATTAAATCTAATGCGAGCAGCTACAGGAAGCCAGTGGAGAGATCATAGCAGTGGTGGGATGTGGGGAGAATTTGGGAAGCTGGTGCAGCTGCATTTTTGAGGAGGTCAAATGGTGCTCAAAGGTAGACCTGCCAGGAGTAAGTTGCAGTAATTTAGTCTTGAGAGGACAAGGGATTGAACAAGTAGCTGAGCGGCCTTACTGTAAAGAAATGGACCAATCCTTCAGCTGTTGAAGAGAAGAATTCAACATAATCAAAAAAGATTAGTGATTTGTGAAGAGAAGGAAAGGAATTTGTCCATGGTTACTCCAAAGGCTTGCAGTGCCTGAAGAAGAGATGACAGCATTGTCCAAGGAGATTGCAAAATCTTGAAGTGGGGATGAGTTTGCTGGAATGAACAGTAATTCAGTCTTGCCCAAATTAAGCTTCAACTGGTGAGCTGCCATCCATGAGGAGATACTTGCCAGACATGCAGAGATCCAGGCAGGAACATCATTGCTTGAGGGAGTAAAAGAGAGAACAAGTTGAGTGTTATCTGCATAACAGTGGTATGAGAACCCATGTGAGGCTATGATATCACCAAGGGACTGAGTATAAAGAGAGAACAGAAGTGGACCAAGACCTGAGTCCTGGGGAACACCAGTGAAAAGTTAGCGTGGAGAAAATGTGGATGCCCTCCATGTAACCTCATATGAGCCACCTTCCAGGTAGGAACCGCTGCCATGCTGCACTACAAATTCCTAGACTCCTGGGAATGGACAAGAGAGTCTTGTGGCTGATCATGTCAAGTGCTGCTAAAAGATTGGATGATCTTGCAGCATGGGGCTTCTCTGTGACAGCCAATAGGGCAGTCTCTGTGTAATGTGCTGCTTTGAAGCCAGATTGATTGACTGACTGACACTTGGCCATAAATAGTGTATTTAAGAATTTTAGAAAGGAAAGAAAGAAGTTATACTGATCTGTAGTTGCTGATGTCTGATGGATCCAAAGAGGGTAAAGAGTTAAAGAATTAAATACTTAGGATGAGTAAAAACCCTGGCTCTTTTGAACGCTTAGTTGTTACCAGACCAGATGATATGGAGTTAGTGATGACAGTGGATGTAAAGGGAAGAAGGTCTTGAAAGATAGTCTGGAGTATTGCGGAAGGAATTGGATCCAGTGAGCAGGTGATAGGATTGCATGATGAGAACTTGCTGGACATCTTCCTGAAATTGGAAAAACTGTGTTAGGGAAGGAGAAGTGGAATGTATAACATTGTATAATGTAGGCGTTGTGGTGATGGTAAATGTCTGATAGATTTGTTTAATCTTCCCATCAAAGAAGTTGGCAAAGTTTTCAGTGGTCAGGGAGGATGGGGCAGGTGGAGCAGATGGATTGAGTGAGAATGAAAAGATGTTGTGGAGTGTGCAAGTGTCCAACTTTTTCTAGTAGAGGGTAGCCTTAGCAGAAGTTGCATCAGATGAAAATGTGGGTAGGATCCTGTTGAAGCACTGAGAATTCTACATTTGTTTCAGATTTTTCCTATATTTTGTTTGCCTATGTCTTTGCCCTACTTTATGCTGATGAAGACACAACAGTGTCAAAACATTAATATATTTATAATCTGTTAATTTATCAGTGTGCTACAGTCTCTTTTTTTTCATTTTAACTAAAATTAATTTTATTGAGCATATTTCTTATTAACTTCAATAATTTGAATAATTAATTTGTAATGTTGATATTTATTTATATATTGATTTTTGTTAAATAATAATACAGAAAGAATGATAAATGGGGGGGGGGGGGGTAACCCATGCAAAAACCCTGCTATTTTGTTTTATTAGAGAATACAGTACGTACTTAATTCATTATTTCATAGAATGGACAGTTTAATCTAATAATAATTTCTCAACAGTTGGCTATAAAGGAAGTAATTGTAATTCCCTAGTGAGGACCTTGTTAGGCTTATAAACACATGATACTCTTTATTGTAAGGGTTGTGATGACGAGAAACACATTTTTTATTCATTTTAAACATATGTTCTGCAAAGTAAAATTATATTTCGTTCATTTATATATATATATATATATATATATATATATATATATATATATATATATATACAATATACATATATTATATGGTGCATTGTTTTCCCCTTAGTCATAGATTTCTATGTCCCCAAGTTAAAAGTGTTCCATTATAAAAACAAACAATAACAACTGTGAATTTTGAGAAGGTAAAGTTATAATTCTCCGCAAATTTAAGTTTTTAATTTTCCTGATTCATAGTAGATCAGGCTGTTCACAAGGTTCAAAAAACAGTATGAACACCTTCCACATCAACCCCTGGTAGAGTTGAAATTTGAAGATTTTTCCACAAAACTTGCAGGACTTGATACATGAACTTAGAACCAGTACATTGGAAATCATAACATCAGAAATGAATCTTTGATGCAATGATTATTCTGAGATGGCAGAGTTAGGTGCTATGTTCCTAGGAGCTAATGTACAGTTCACTTTCAAGCAACCTGATGCACTACACAAGGCTCGATGGATGGCCAAACTGCTGTATGCGATTAAAATCAGTCTTTTCAAAGAACAGATTAGCAAACTGCCTTCCAGCTCTGTGACAACTACAGCACAAATAAACAAGGTTTGAGATTTTTGTGAACTTTTTTTCACAGTGGTGTATTGCCAGTGATGTTCAACAGGTGTTGCTGCTCCCTGGAATGATCTACTACTACACAAGACACAGCTTGCATATAATACCAATTAATCCTTGTGTCTCAAAGAGGGCTATCACAGCACTGAAAAGACACCTTTGGTGCCTTACTGGTGATATGATACCCCCTTCACTTTTAAGTGGCATTGTAGAAAAGAAGAAATGCAAGGTCTGGCTACCAAGCTAATTGTTGTGAAACCATCAGAGATCGTCACAGTACGTGTACAGAAATTTGATTCGGGGTTTGGAAAACCAAAATTTCCAACAGAAATCAGCACTGAAACATCTCTTGCTGACTTTGTAACCCCAGACTCCTGGTTCACATTCCATACCCTGAAGCTGGACCAAACATTTCTGTTTGAAGATGGTGAAAACTGGGTTGAGATGGACACTTACCAGATATCTGTGGATAACATTGCTTCTATGAACATCATAAATGATGGTGCTGAAAGAGGAGTGAAACTGTGTGCAGATTATCTAAAAGCAGCCCGGACTGAATAAACTTGTCAAAACATTTTGCAGGTTGTCAAGAGCAGCAGGAAGGAAATTCCTAATCTTCGCAAGAAAGAAGTTAGTTAAAGGAACTTTAAACAAAACTGTGAAGAGATCAAATAGCGTGATAAAACATAGAGCTGACTTTTGTATATATCGATTTACAAAATGTACATTAAAAATGTATATATATATATATATCCAGATTACGAAAAAAGATTTTCCTAAAATTTTTGTCTCTGGATACGAAACAAGTTCATGTTACGAAAGCACCATCTCAAAAATTCAAACAATCCACGAGTTGCTCTCCCATTGACTGTCTCCCAACATCTCGCCCCGCTGGCCTCCCATTGGCTATCTCCCAACATCCCACCTCGCTGGATTCCCATTGGCTAGGAGGGATGATGCAGCTCCCTTCCATTGGTTGTCTCCCAACATCCCGCCCCACTGGCCTCCCATTGGCTAGGCGGGATGACGTAGCACCCTCCCATTGGCTATTATGGAGCTGTATCTCCATAATACCCATGATGCTTTTCATGTAAAGGACAGCGGTACTGTTGTTTCATGAGTTTTTCGGGTGTACTCATTGCAACTTTATTTTTTAGCTCAGGCTTTTAACCTTACATCAACATTTGTAAGATTATAACTGTGCGAAGAAGACATGGTCAACACAAAGTAATTATCTTATAAGGTATGCTTTTATAATTTTTAAAGGGTTTATGGGGTAGTGTTGGGGGCCCTGGAACGAATCACGCGTTCTACATGTAAAATGCGGTTCTACATACGAAAAATCCAGGTTAAGAAACTACCTCTGGAACGGATTAATTCCGTAAGGTGCGGTACCACTGTATATATGCATATATAGGCAATACAGCAAGCAACAGTAATTTCTGAATTGGTTCAATGCAACAGAATTAGATAAATATTAAATAGTTTACTCAGCCTCAACCTAATAAATATACAGTATATTAATTTTGACAATGGTGAAAAATATAGGATTAAAAGTTAGGTAAGCCTTGTTACGGCATTTGAACGTATTGGACTGAAGACAATTCTGAGTCAGAAATTCTTCTTGAAATAATTAACTTTTGAAAATAAACATTTTGATAGAGAATAAGCATGTATTCTGCTTTGATAGTACACGTGAACTGTTTTTGCATGAATCATGACACAAACTTTCTATTTATTTATTTATTTATTTATTTTTCAATTAATCCATTACCTTACCTTTGAGCAAACATATGTCCTAACTCACGTTCTGGACATTTTTATAATAATCTAGTTGACAGAGCTAATATCATCATAATAATTATGATCATGCTTCCTCTTTTCCCTCTCTTGCTGCCATAGATCTGCTGCAGTTTGGTTGTAGATTCTAGTCGAATGCATATTTCTATACCCACTATCACATAAAGGGTTCTATAACGTTAGCATGAAAAATATTTTAGACCACTGTCCCAGACCAAACTGAAGATTGCTCAGCTTGGCAGATGTTTTTTTGCTGTCGGCGAGCTCTTGTTTTGCAAAGTGATATGGAAATTGCACTGAATCAACTCTGTTATTTTCTGAATGCGCAGTCACTTTGTGGTCAGTAAACTTACTTTTCATTCATAGTGTTCCAGGGCTTGCAGTTGTATACTAAAATCTACCAACGAAATGAACATTTTACCATTTCCCTTATTTCACACTTCAAAATTTTAACATACACATCACTTTTCAAAGCATGTGGTTCAGTTTGGTAGCAAAGCTAAAATGAGTGGGTAATATTACTGAGCACCTGCAGTCTTTTCATTTTCTAAATTGACAAGGGAAATATTTTCCTGTATACGCAAAGTACTATGCAGTAATTTGAAAGGTAAGAACTGTACATCATATTAATGATATTTTTTCAATAAAGTAAACAGTTGCTTCACACCTTAACTGTCCATTTATTAATACACCTTAAGACTAAACCAGTGTCCAAACAGGAAGCGACAAGTATGAATTTCCACATGCCCATTGTTATCATTCTGTATAGTTACAATCAAGTAAAGTCATAAAGTTTGGCTCAGTTGAACGGCAACCCACCTCCTTGGGTCACTTGAGAAAATTTCACCTCCCAACATTCATTTCTTTTGGTGGCTTGTCATTCAACGCTTCCTCTTAGGATACCCTCTGAGGACTTTCAACTATTTTTCATCAGTTCATTTTCTGTAACTGCTTCATCCTAATTAGGGTCGCGGGGAGGCTGGTGCCCATCCCAGCCAACTCAGGGCGAGGGCAGAGTACACCCTGGACAGCTCGCCAGGCCATCGCAGGGCGGAAACACGCTGACGGCTTTGCAGCCTACTCTTGTCGAAAGTCAGCAATGGTTCTTTTACATGCCTCACACCTTAAACAGTGAGAGACATGGCCGGCCTTTGATAACCCGGTTCGCTGCACTGGAGGGGACAGTGACAACCTTGTGGAGAGTGGGACTCGAACCCCCAACCTTTGGATCAGCGATCCAGCACCTTATACCACTAAACCACCACTGCCCCTTCAACTATTTTTACTTTTAGTTATTTTCTTTAGTTGCTAATATGAAAACAGGAGATTCTACGCTATACCCTTGCCTCCATCGACCGTCCCACCACACAGTGGTGTGACAAAACATTTGTGAACACCTGACCATCCCACCTATATGTGTTCTTTTGACATATCGTTCCAATATAGGTGCCGCTTTGCCGTTATAATAATAAACTCCATACTTTGGGAAGAGTTTCCAGTGGATGATTGTCGTGACTGTAGGCACTGGAATTCCTATCCATTCAACTACAGAAGCATTAATGATGCCAGGCATTGATGTGAGATGAAGAGGCCTGGTGAACATCTGGTCTTATAATTCACCCTAAAGCTGTTCATTTGGGTAGAGAATA
Source organism: Plotosus lineatus (assembly GCA_024760905.1). Classification (NCBI taxonomy): domain Eukaryota; kingdom Metazoa; phylum Chordata; class Actinopteri; order Siluriformes; family Plotosidae; genus Plotosus; species Plotosus lineatus. The sequence goes on along the minus strand of CM045731.1, from coordinate 6,991,837 downwards.
GAATGCTGTGCAGAGTTTTCACTCCAACTTATGTAAATCATATCTATATGAACCTTGCTTTCTGCACAGGGGCATTTTCATGATGTTTGAGAGGCTTCCGTGAAAAGAGAGGCCTCGGTGAGGGGCTTCAGTGAAAAGAAATCTTACAAAGCTACAGCATTCAAATACACTATAGACCTATATGGGTCTCAGCTTTTAAGCATACAGTGTATATAAAGTAAACACTGTGCATTTTAAGTCAATCATTTCACAAAAAAAGCATAAGATTGTTCGGCAATTTTATATAGAAATCAATGATATTGATTTTGATGACAAAAAATACAAATAATTACAGTACTGTATTGTGCATGATAATATCAAATTTGTTCAGACTGTGCTATAAAGACCTTTCAGATGTGATATAGGTAGTGATGTCTTAACTGTGGAAAAATAACCACAAAGATGTGTGCTAACATGCTACATTGGTTATAAAAAAATTATAAAGATAATGATAATAATAAATAAATATTTGGAATATCATGTGATTAAATGTTTGATTGTTACTGTTATGCTAATTGATAATTTAGCACAACAAAAGTAGTGCATCTACAGGACCTCCTGCAGACACGAAGCAAGAAATTGAAAAAAAAAAAAATAGAAAAAGTAATTTTGAATAAAATGTTTGAAAACTGATGAAAATTTTAAACTATGGAGGAAAAAAAATATATATATTGTAATATATCAAATAAAAAACCCTCACACACAGATGTGTGTGTGTGTATATATATATATATATATATATATATATATATATATATATATATATATATATATATATATATATATATAAATATGTGTGTGTGTGTGTGTGTGTGTGTGTGTGTGTGTGTGTGTGTGTGTGTGTGTGTGTTTTATTACTTTCACATATTTTTCCCCAAAGCAGAGCCATCCGAAACACAGAGCTAATAATAATGCACTGGCAAACAAATTATTTAAATTCATAAAATAAATTTAAAGTCACCCAAAAATATTTTTACTGACGTTATTACCAAAATGTATCCAAAGTGTGTTTCAAATGATGAAATAACAGTTTGCACTAAGAGGGAACTGTATCTTTACAAAATCTAACACTAATCGAATGTAAAATAAGGTTGTTCCTCGGTATATGTATATGAGTTTTCTGTGAAATACACTTGAACTGAAAAAGAATCCAATAAGCAACATAGACTGAAGTTGATTATAAAATATACTTTTGAAGTTTGATCGTGCAAATTGGTTGTAAGAGCCTTGGGTGGAATTAAGGGGTTGTATGATTTTGTATTTATTTTCTATTCTTTTGCTGAACTAATTCAATTTAAATGTAGCTAAGCTAAGGCTTCAGACTTTTTCAATTTTGTTTATAGTTTAAATGCTAAGTAATAATTATATATATATATATATATATATATATATATATATATATATATATATATATATATATATATATATATATATATATATATATATATATATATATATATATATATACACAGTGTATGTATGTATATATATATATATATATATATATATATATACAGTGTGAATATATATATATATATATTGTTTTTGATACTAAATAAGTCTTACCATAAAGTTTGTTTTGTTTTGTTTTTCACAGTTTTTTGTTTTGTTTTGTTGTATGTTGTAAGATGACCAAGATCAAATTACCTAGAAACAAAAAAGTTTCTTTGTCAAAGTTTATTTATTTATTTAGTTATTTATTTTTGTATTTGTATATTTGTTTGACTTATTTAAGAGCAGGTTTTTTTTGTCATTCCATGGACTTGCATACCACCTCTTGTTCAAATTAATACTTCTGTTACAATAAAATAAACACATCACTATCATCACCATCATCATCAACAACAACTATATCAATACAAATAGTAGTAGTAGTAGTAGTAGTAGTTGTAATAATAATAGCACTCCCGACTTACACCAAGAGGGCATGGGTTCGATTCCCAGTTTGGACATTTCTGTGTGAAGTTTGCATGCTCTCCCCATGCATGGGTTTCCTCTGGGTATGCCAGTTTCCTCCCACAGCCCAAAAACATGGGTAGGCTAAGTGGTTGTTCCAAATTACCTGTGAAATGTGAGTATGAGTGTGAATGCTTGTGTGAGTGTTGGCCCTGCGATGGCCTGGCAAGCTGTCCAGGGTGTACCCTGCCCTCACCCAGAGTTGGCGGAGATAGGCACCAGCCTCCCGACAAATATAATTAGGACTAAGTGGTTCAGGAAATGAAGGAATGATGAATGAATATTAATAATCATTGTAAACATAATAAATTACACGACTCTAGGAAATTCAGGAACTGAATTTAATATAGCATTATATGTGAATCTTAAATTATAATGCAAATAATGCATGAGTAGTTTTGGTTCAGCAGCCTTAATCTGAGATTTAGTACGTGGAACTGAGTGTTCAGTGTTTAGTGATAATGCTCAGATTTAAAATTTTCATAGCTTTTTCCTGAGCCTCAGAACCCTATAGCCTTGATAATAATCACATACTTCTTTACCATTCCAAAGCCACACATGCCATGTGATAGGATTAGGGAAAAAAATTATTAGTAATGCTGAGCTTACCCAATTACAGAAAGCCAAGTAATGTGAGACTCTCCAGTGTGGTCCCAAAATGACTGTTTCTGATGATGTTAAAGTATCAGTCGATGTAGTATAAACAGATGGGCTGCGATGCCATTAAGTCTTTTGTTCATAAGCTTCAGGCGCAAGCTCCTCTAAACCTGCCTGTCACGGATACACTGTGGAAGCTGAGCAATATATGCACCTTGGTTGTCTCTCTCCCCTCTTCTCTGTTATTCTCCTCCCTTTTACATACTATCCAAGTCTTCCTTTCCAGTGAGGGGCTCTCTCTCTCATTCTCTCTCATTGCCATCATTCATCTCTTCCCTCCTCTCACCCACTTCATTCTCTGCCCCCACCCCAATCTCTCTCGCTCTGTTTGCCTTGTTCTAGCAGTCTGAATCTACATGCAGCCCCTAGTGGGTATTTCAGTAGCTGTTATAGACCTCAACATTTAAGTGTGAGAAAGATTAAGAAAGAGAGAAACAAAAGCTAGATGGCTAGATCTTTTTTCACTTCTTCTCCCCCTTGTTTTGTTCTGCGTTTCTTTCCTGTAAACTGTCTGTCGTTGTATTGTGATTAAAACCAATTCAAGCCAAAGGACTGTGCCTTTGTGAAAAGAAAGAAACTCATAAATGTAATTAATACATCAATGGGCAGTTTTTGCAGGCACTTTTTTTTTTATATAAAATGCTCAGGATGTCTGTCTGCCTGCAATGGCTACATTATCAAGCTCCCATGCTAAACAATAAAGTGACCATGCAACTAAATGAGCCACTTAACTAAAAAGACTCTCAAAATTGAAACTGAAATTACTCAAAAATGGCACCTTCATTGTTCAGCATAGGAGTGAGAGTATCACTGAATAGCCAAACATCATTTCACAAAAACAGTGGCGGTGCATGATATTAATAATCGAATAACCATTATAGACATTAGTGAAACATTTTAGGAAACTACTGCTCCATGATCATGTCATATGCCTAATAAATATCAATGCTTTATAATATACTTTTTGTCACTTTTATTACCTTTAATAAAAAATAAATAAAAATGATATCTTTACATTTTGTTTAGTGGTTTGCAAAAGTATTCAACCCTTTGCATTTTGCCTATTTTTGTAGCCTTGCAACCCAGAATTAAAATTGATGTTTAAGGGGACAGACAGTTGCTTCACAAAACGTGTCAATAGTCTTGAAAACCACCATGTCTAATTTGGGTTCTCAGTGCTGTCTCCCCAGTGCAGCTAACTGGGTTACCAAAGGCCGGCCATTTCTTTCACGTTCATGTAAACGAAGCATTACTGACTTCCATCAAGAGTAGCTGAATAGCTGTCGGTGTTTTTCTGCCTTCCGATGGCCTGTCGAGCTGTCCAGGCTATACTCTGCCCTTGCCCATAGTCGGCTGAGTCGCCTCCCTGCAACCCTAATTAGGATGAAACGGTTGTTGAAAATGAACTGAACTGAACAAATTCATCTATTAATCAGGTGTCTGGGGCCAGGATCAGTACAACATGCATGTAGAATCAAAGCTGTAAATGTTCATCATTCCTCTGCTGGACGAGCAATGATTTGGTCAAGACTTGAAGAGTCCTAAGAATCAATTGACAGAGCCTTGTTCTCAAAAAGAGAAATTAAACTAAACTGAATTAATAGGAAGTGACCACTGCAAACCCTGTGATCATACAACTATAACATATGCCTGAAGAGAGAAAAGTCTATAAACAGAGCTTACACAAGTACATGTGTTTCTGTTGGGAAAAAAACCCTCAAGCAACAGATGTGTAAGGTGAAGCAACTGTAAAGGAGAGGAAAAAGTGTAGATCCAAGTAAAAGCTGTTCTATACACAACAAGCCACATTCTATAGAAAAATGTAGAAGTTTGTGGTATATACAGCAAGAGGACCACTAAAAGTTACTCGCAAACAATGACATTTGGCTCCACCACACATCAGGCCAAAAATTGTGACGTACCTGTTAAGTGCAACAAGTGTGAGAGTGACAAACATTTGCATTGCTTCCTGGTCCAACTCTTCAGTCACTTCAACCTTTCCTTCCTCCTAAAGTGCATAGTCGGGAGGACGCGGTCACAACTGATCCTAACATGTCATCAACATTTGCTCCAGAAGTTCGAATTTACCCCAATGGCTGGGATGAGGAAATCAAATCCATGTATGCAATCTGAGATGTTCAAATAAATTGTCCCAATTGTGTTTAAGGGAAAACTACTTCTTAGGTGTTGTCTTGAGACAACTTAAGCTAAACTAAACAACCAAAGAACTTAAGTTGAAAACTAAAGTTCCCTTCATCATGACATTGATGAAGACTAAAAAAGATGGGAAGATTCATTGCCAGAACTCATGAATCTGCATGTTTCCCATGCTTACTGTATCTTCTTCTTCTTTTCCTTTCGGCTTTTTCCCTTTCTCGGGAGTCGCCACAGCGAATCATCTCATTCGCACATTTGATTTTTGCAGAGGTTCTTACGTCGGATGCCCTTCCTGTCACAACCCTTTAGCAAGGGACAGAAACACGCTGATGGCTTTGCAGCCTACTCTTTACGAAAGTCAGCAATGGTTCTTTTACATGCCTCTCACTATAGACAGTGAGAGACATGGCCCACCTTTGATAACCCAGTTAGCTGCACTGGGGGGACGGTGACAACCCTGTGGGGACTCGAACCCCAACCTTTGGATCAGCGATCCTGCGCCCTATCCACTAGACCACCACTGCCCCCCCATGCTTACTGTATGGTCATTATTAATGATCATTTCTTATTGAAACTCTTACACCAAAGCAAAAACGTGGCTCCCACATCAGCGAAAGCTTTGTAAAGTCCACACGTGACTTGTGAACCTGTGTTGGTTCACACATTTTGTAAGAAGAGTCTGACCATCACCAAAATTACAAGAGCAGAGCATAGGATAATTAAGTATACACATCAGGATGTATATTCTGAAGAGATCATGTGCATCCAGGTGAGGAAAAAATGGGGGAGTTCAGGGTCTGGGTTGGACATTCTGCCTGAACTGAATAATAATGCGAATACACAGCCAACGCCTATCCCTAGGAAAATGATCACCGTTGTACCCATGGTTTGCTGTGTGCACATGCATACGGCTTCAAGTGCCACCCCCTGTTCTCACACCGTTTGCTGTAGATGTGACCGGATATCCGGCAGGATAACTGGGCGATGAGCAGACTGGGCTCACATTAGCATTGGTTGGCAACCAGTCTAGGAGAAGGAAACTCTTATTCCAATCCCTCGAGTACCTGGCCTGCTGGATTACAGAACGCAAGATAGCCCTGGGCCAAGACGCAAGACAGGACTCAGCAGCCATGCTCCAGCCTGGGTTGTTGCTCCCTTGCCTCCTGGGAAGGTTTTTTTGAGCCAGCAGCTCGGAGAAAGACACTCTGATATAAAACTTACAGCCTGGCAGACACCACAGCTCTCTCAGCCTGCTGAGCCACTGTGGAAGGACCTCCTGGCCTAGGGAGTGGAATCATTTGGCATGCACTGACTTTCACTATAAAACCACCTATCGCAGGCAGGAAGAAGAGGAAAGTTCTACAGTGGTGGAGAAGGGGTGAAATCGACAGGTACAGGATGGTACTGGGAGTCGCAGTCTCAACTCTGCATGTGGATGGCTCAGATGTATGGGTTGCTAGTCTGCTGATCTGAGACAACAGCAGCTTTTGGCAGCAATCTGGGCAACCAAGCAGCTCTTTTTAGAGATAGCAGTGCTTGCTCCACAGGGAGATGCGCCTAGAAAAGGTGGTCTAGACAAAACTCGTCTCACCCTCACCTTGTTGGCCAGCAGCGGTTAGCAGGGCATCTCATCAAGTGGTAGAAACGAGAGAAGAAATCATGAAACAATAACAAAAAGTCTCAAGCTAGCATGTTGGAATGTTTGCACCATGCCGGACTCAGATGAGAGGTGTTCTGCTTTAGTCACCAGAGAGCGCCCGACTGAACATTGACATTGCTGTAGTCAGTGAGGAATGCTTTGCTGAGCTAGGATGCCTGACAGAACATGGTGCAGGCTACACTCCCTACTGCTCTGGTAAAGACAAAGATGATCACAGGCTTCCTGGCATGGGATTCATGATAAAGAACTGCCTCGCCAGCAGATTTGAAAGTTTACCAGTTGGACACTCTGACTGACGCATGTCCCTCCGTCTACCCCTGCAAGGAAACCAGTATGCCACCATCATCATTGTCTACACCCCAATGTTACAGGCTGACCCACTTTAAAGGAATCCTTTTACAGTGAACTGAGGTCCCTCCTGCAGAATACTAAAGACACAGACAAGATCTTCATCTTGGGGGATTTCAATGCACGGGTAGGCAGAGACTACACCATTTGGCCAAGAGTGCTAGGGCAGCATGAAATCAGAAACTGTAATGACAATGGAAGGTTGCTCCTTGAACTGTGGGCAGAACACTCCCTGACCATCACCAGCAACTTGTTTCAGCAGAAAGCCAGGTTCCAAACAATTTTATAACATCCACGCTCCAAACATTGGCCTTTTCTGGACTATATCTTAGTGCGCCACAAGGATTTGAAGGATGTACTACCCACTCAAGTCATGCCAAGTGCTGACTGCTACATAGTCAATTTGACTGTCAAGTCTGCAGTAAAGAGGAAAAGCTCACAAATCAAGACTCTGCAAGTGGATCATCTCCCTCTGCTGGAGGAAAAGTTCCAAAGGGAACTTGAAAGCAAGTTTGCCCCCTCTGAAGCCATAGAGACAGAACCAGAGATGGTGTGGCAAGATCTGAAGAACACACTGCAAAATACTACAGCAGAACTAGTTGTGTTTTCATCTAGGAAGAACAAGGACTGGTTCGATGAAAATGACGGGGGTATACAACAGCTCATAAATGATAAGCTCTCCTGTCCCCAGAGAGTGCTGTCCAAGTCCAGGAAACCAGGCAGCAAAAGCTAGCTACAGAGAGGCATTCAGCACTCTACAGGAAAAACTCTGCGAAATCCAGAACGATTGGTGGCTGGCACTTGCTCAGAGAACACAGCGCGATGCAGATGCTGGAGACAGCAGAGCTTTCTATGAAATGCTTCATGCAGTCTATGGCCCCACACACCAGATACAAGCTCTGCTTTGCTCAGCAGATGGGTTGATACTGTTGACTGACATAAAAGACATCTTGAACTGCTGGGCCAAGCACTACGGATCCTCGCTCCGTAGATGACGCCTCCCTCAACAACATCCAGCAGCAGCCGTTTCAAACCAGAAATGGACGAGCCACCCTCACTTGAAGACGTTAAGACCGCAGTCTTAACTGAAGACACACAAGGCTCCTGGCATAGCTGGCCTCCCTGCAGAGATGTACAAGTATGGCGGTGATCAGCTGCTTTAGAAACTCACAAGCCTATTCCCCTAGTGTTGGATGAAAGGAGAAGTGCCAAGTGACCTTCGTGATGCAGTGATAGTGTCCCTGTACCAGAACAATGGAGAAAACTTAGATGATCAAACTGCAGAGGAGTGACCCTACTGTCCATTGTGGTAAAAATCCTGGCCTGTGTACTACTGGACAGACTCCTACTCGCCATTGCAGAAGAGGTCCTCCCCGAAAGCCAGTGTGGATTTCATGCCAACCATGGTACCACTGGCATAACCTGTGTCCTTCATCAAAGCCAGGAAAAGTGCAGGGAACAGAATATGGCCCCGTGCATAGCCTTTATAGACCCGACAAAGATGTTTGACATGGTCAGCAGAGAAGGTCTTTGGAAGATTCTCGGCAAGCTGGAGTGTCCTCCACATTTCTTCACCATCCTGCAGCAGCTCCACATTGGATAGAAGGGCCAGGTGAAGCACAAACATTGGAAGAACTCATCCTTGACCTGCTCTCTGCAAATGACTGCACTCTCCTAGTGCACACAGAGGAGGCCCTCCAGACTGTGGTTAACCGCTTCACCAAGGCAGCCAAGACCTTCGGACTCACAATCAACATACAGAAAACAGAAGTTCTGTTTCAGAAGCCTCCACACAAAGCATACACCCTACCCCGGATCAACATCGATGGACATCAGCAGTTATGGTGTGCAGATTTTATCAATAGTCGTGTTGCTAGTAAACTTTGCTTCAGTATTAAATAAGAATGTTGTCTTCTATGTTGGAGAAATATTTTGCTCAAGCAACATCAAGACCTTTTCTATAGTTAAGGTGACTCTACTTCCATGCAACACTATTAGTTCAATGCTAGTTTTACTTTAATTCCCAGGTGTTCCCTTATACAGGTCCTTCTTAAAAAATTAGCATATTGTGATAAAGTTCATTATTTTCTGTAATGTACTGATAAAAATTAAACTTTCATATATTTTAGATTCATTGAATGCAGCCATGAGGCGGGGGGGGCACTAACCAGTGTCTCTCCCCCTTATGCCGGTCCCAAGCCCGGATAAATGCAGAGGGTTGCGACAGGAAGGGCATCCGGCGTAAAACTTCTGCCACATTTAAAAATGCAAATGATCAAAACAAAATTCATACCGGATCGGGTCGAGGTCTGGTTAACAACGACGCTTATCAGTGCTGTCAACCAACAGGGTGCTGATGGAAATTGACTACTGTTGGTCGAAGACGTCAAGAAGGAGAGGCGGAGGCGGTCCGTAGGCAGAGAGAGAAGAGGAAATGCGTGAGCCTCGGACTGAGAGTAGGGACTTTGAATGTTGGAACTATGCAAGGAAAAGATAGGAGCTGGCTGACATGATGCAGAGGAGGAAGGTGGACATACTGTGTGTTCAGGAGACAAGGTGGGAAAGGTAGAAAGGCTAAAGCTTTAGGAGCAGGGTTTAAACTGTTTTATAATGGTGTGGATGGGAAGAGAAATGGAGTAGGAGTCATCTTGAAGGAGGGGTTTGTCAGGAATGTTCTAGAAGTGAAAAGAGTGTCAGACAGAGTGATGAGTCTCAAGTTAGAAATTGAAGGCGTGATAGTCAATGTTGTTAGTGCTTATGCCCCACAGGCAGGATGTAAGCTAGAAGAGAAGGAGAGATTCTGGAGTGAGTTAGATGAAGTGATGCAGAGTACAATTCCCAGAGGTGAAAGAGTGGTCATTGGAGCAGACTTCAATGGACATGTTGGTGCAGGCAACAGAGGGGACGAGGAAGTGATGGGCAGGTTTGGTATCCAGGACAGGAACACAGAAGGACAGATGTTGATCGATTTTGCAAAAAGGATGGAAATGGCTGTGGTGAATACTTCCTTCCAGAAGAAACAGAAGCATAGGGTGACTTATGAAAGGGAGGCAGAGCACACAGGTAGACTACATCTTGTGTAGGCGAGGTAATTTGAAGGAAGTCAGTGACTGCAAAGTAGTAGTGGTGAGAGTGTTGCCAAACAGCATAGGATGGTGGTGTGCAGGGTGACACTGATGGTGAGAAAGGTGAAAAAGGCAAGGGTAGAGCAGAAGACAAGGTGGTGGAAGCTGAAAAAGGAAGAGTGTCGTGTTGTCTTCGAGGAGGAGTTGAAACAGGCTTTGGGTAGCCAGGAAGGGCTTCCAGAGGACTGACAACCACAGCCAATGTGATCAGGAGACCGTAGGGAGAGTATTTGGTGTGTCCTCTGGAAGGAAAGTAGATAAGGAAACTTGGTGGTGGAATGAGGAAGTGCAGGAGTGTGTACAAAAGAAGAGGTTAGCCAAGAAGAAGTGGGACATTGAGAGGACCGAAGAGAGTAAACAGGAGTACAGGGAGACACAGCGTAAGGCGAAAGGTAGCAGTGTCAAAGGCCAAACAGAGGGCGTATGATGACTTGTATGATAGGTTGAACAGTAAGGAGGGAGAAAATGATCTATACAGGTTAGCACAGCAGAGAAATAGAGATGGGAAAGACGTGCAGCAAGTTAGAGTGATAAAGGACAGAGAGGGAAATGTATTGACTGATGACAGAAGTGTGCTGGGAAGATGGAAAGAGTACTTTGAAGAGCTGATGAATGAGGAAAATGAGAGAGAAAAAAGAGTAGAAGGGGTGACTGGTGGGGTGCAGGAAGCAGCAAAGATTAGTAAGGGAGAAGTGAGGAGGGCATTGAAGAGGATGAAGAGTGGAAAGGCAGTTATTCTGATGACATACCAGTTGAGGTATGGAAGTGTCTAGGAGGTAGGCAGTAGATTTTCTGACAAGAATATTCAAGAAGGTCTTAGAAAGTGAACAGATGCCAGAGGAATGGAGGAGAAGTGTGCTTGTGCCCATTTTTAAGAACAAGGGCGATGTACAGAGTTGTGGCAACTACAGAGGGATAAAGTTGATGAGCCATACAATCAAGCTATGGGAAAGAATAGTGAAGCAAGAATAAGGGCAGAGGTCAGCATTTGTGAACAACAGTTTGGTTTCATGCCAAGAAAGAGCACCACAGATGCAGTGTTTGCTTTGAGGATGTTAATAGAGAAGTACAGAGAAGGTCAGAAGGAGCTGCATTGTGCCTTTGTGGATCTGGAGAAAGCATATGACAGGGTGCCGAGAGAAGAACTGTGGTATTGTATGAGGGAGTCTGGAGTGACAGAGAAGTATGTTAGAGTGGTGCAGGACATGTATGATAGATGTAAGACAGTGGTGAGGTGTGCTGTCGGTGTGACAGAAGAGTTCAAGGTGGAGGTGGGACTACATCAAGGGTCAGCTCTCAGTCCCTTCTTGTTTGCTATGGTGATGGACAGGCTAACAGATGAGGTTAGACAAGAATGTCCATGGACTATGATGTTTGCAGATGACATTGTGATCTGTAGTGAGAGCAGAGACCAAGTGGAGGAAAATCTAGAGAGGTGGAGGTATGCCCTGGAAAGGAGGGGATTGAAGGTTAGGGTCTTAGTAAGACAGAATACATGTGTGTGAACGACAAGGACCCAAGAGGAACTTTGAGGTTACAGGGGGCAGAGATAAAGAAGGTGGAGGATTTTAAGTACTTAGGCTCAACAATCCAGCTAATGGAGAGTGTGGAAAGAGGTGAAGAAGCTGCAGGCAGGTTGGAAATGGATGGAGAAAAGTGTCCGTGTGATGTGTGATAGGAGAGAATCGGCAAGAATGAAGGGAAAAGTGTACAACACGGTGATGAGGCCAGCAATGTTGTATGGTTTAGAGACAGTGGCCCTGGGGAAAGACAGGAGTCAGAGTTGGAGGTAGCAGAGATGAAAATGTTGAGGTTCTCTTTGGGAGTAACGAGGATGGATAGGATCAGAAATGAGTACATCAGAGGGACAGCACATGTTAGATGTTTTGGAGACA
>CM045731.1:6957500-6975000 GCA_024760905.1 Plotosus lineatus | reverse complement strand
TGCATCATGTCAGCCAGCTCTCTACCTTTTCCTGTCATAGTTCCAACACTCAGAGTCCTTACTCACAGTCCTAGACTCATGCCTTTCCTCTTCACTCTCCGCCTACGGACACACCTCTCGCCTCTCCTTCTTCGACCAACAGTAGTCCAATTTCCACCAGCACCCTGTTGGTTAACAGCACTGATGGCGGTTGATGTTAACCCGGGCCTTGACTGATCCGATATGAAATTCGTTTTTGATCATTTGCATGGTTTTCGTGGCAGAAATTTTACGTTGGATGCCTTTCCTGTCGCAACCCTCTGCATTTATCCGGACTTGGGACTGGCGTGAGGATGAACACTGGCTTGTGCCCCCCCCCCCCCCCCCCACCTTCACGGCTGCATTGGATGATGCTCCACCTTTAATCCTGCCTTAAAAATTTAATATGCGTGCATTAATGAGTAAGGCTTCCCAATATGCTAATAAAAACACTAAATGCACTTCTAAAGTTTATTATGTGTATTTAATATGTTTAAATAGCTTATCTTGCTCACTCTGCAGTTCTATTTCAGTGTTAATGTTTGTGCCAAAGTTTAAAAAAGATTAAATTTTCATTGGTAGTTTTTTTCTGATGCTTAGATTTTTTATTTTAATGACTAAAAAGAATGTTTTTAATGTTTTTGATTTCTGTTTTTGAAATAAAGAATAAATACCGTTCAGAACGGGCTCTCTTTTAACTTAGAATTCTTCTTGCAATATATCGCAGTACATATTGCAATACATGCTAGAAATCGCAATATATCGCAATACAACAAATCGAGGCAATTCCCAGCTCTACTAGCTATACACCCTTATATATAAGGACATATAACTATATACTGAATATATATATATATATATATATATATATATATATATATATATATATATATATATATATATATATATATATATTCAGTAATCAGCATTGCACTCTGCGGGATCGGGCCACGTAGGCTACGCTTTCATTTTTCACATGAAGCCCTGTATACCTGTGAATCTGTTCCTGGTTCACAGTATGTATTTCCAGGTTCAAGTGAACAGTTTCAGTTACAGTGTCATTGTATTAATTATAAGAAAAACTATTTTTAAGTTGCTTTACAGAAAAATACAACGGCTTTTAATATAAAGGTACTGAAAAAATATGTTTTTCTCATAATTAAATCAATGGCATTTGTTTGTTTTTGAACTCAAACTCTACACATTTTGGGTGGTACTACCACGGAGCCAGAAGCACCAAACAAGGTCTGTGATGATACTTTTGTCATTATCACAGTCACTCGGATCCGAATGGTCTCAATTTTTCTGCTTTTAACCTATTATCTTCAAGATTGATTAATGTTGGGTTTTGAGTGGAGCATTGACAAGGTCCTGGTCGATCACAAGTTTGAATCTGGTTCCATCTGGGAATTGGTTGCAACTAAATTAGGAAGAAAATGAGAAAAATCCAACAAAAACAGACTAATGTTTGACTAACTGGGGATTATGATTATTTTAACATTGTAAGATGAAACAGTGGTTTTTGCCAGAGGTTTGCGATTTCTGAATGATCTTAATCTCTCTTGACTATAAAAATAATTTAACTATCAATTACCTTCCACTTCTCTAAATATTTTATTGACAGAACCAGGCTAGTGGGTCTCCTGCGTAAAGTGGGTTAGGCTAGAAATGTTCGGTCAGCACTTTGACATCAAAATAGAATTGTTTGAGTGTGTGTGTGTGTGTGTGTGTGTGCGTGTGTGTGTGTGTGTGAGAGAGAGAGAGAGAGAGAGAGAGAGAGAGAGAGAGAGAGAGAGAGAGAGAGAGAGAGCACAGATGTGCTTACTGGTATGGCAGAGTTTTTCAATGGATTGTAACTGAAAGATTCCTAAGTTCAAGCAAAGCAGTCATGCATTATAGGTCACTAATGAATAAGTCAATATTGACCTTCAGAATGAAATGAAATTTGCTTTTATAAACACACCAGAATAAGAAAAAAAGCAAGCCATAAATACTCAGCACAAAACAATTATGAATAAGGACCTCTCTCTTTGTCTCTCTCTCTCTCTCTCTCTCTCTCTCTCTCTCTCTCTCTCTCTCTTTCTCTGTCTGTATATATATATATATATATATATATATATATATATATATATATATATATATATCCCTATATATATATATATATATATATGGGGATCCCTCACTTTCCGCGGTTAATTGGGGCCGAGATCCCCCCCGCGACCACCAAATTCCGCAAAGTAGGATCATCATCCCCCCCCCCCATCCCAACTGACGTATACTTACATGTATATCTACTCATTCCTGATCCTATCCATCCTCGTTACTCCCAAAGAGAACCTCAACATTTTCATCTCCGCTACCTCCAGCTCTGCCTCCTGTCTTTTCCCCAGGGCCACTGTCTCTAAACCATACAACATCGCTGGCATCAACACCGTCTTGTACACTTTTCCTTTCATTCGTGCCGATACCTTCCTATCACACATCACACTGGACACTTTTCTCCAACCATTGCACCCTGCCTGCACACACTTCTTCACCTCTTTTCCACACTCTCCATTGCTCTGGATTGTTGAGCCTAATTACTTAGTATATTTACATGTATATCTCTATATAATATCAATAAATACATATTCAATTCTGTAAATGCTTATAATAACAATTATACGTTCAAAAATAACACATCATATGTAAATAAACTATAAATACACACATATACAGACATGCGTGCATGCACACGCAGATGCGCACCTCACATAAAAATGTGAGTACAGACGCTTCCCCGACTTACGTTCATCCGTTTTACGTTTTTTCGCTTTTACGTTGTTTTTTTTTTATCAAAAAAAAAGTCAAATTTTGAGTTTAGACGTACCTACGTAGTACGCTGACGTAATGACGTAATGATGCTGCGTCCATTGTTTACAAACAAGCCTGAACATGCCCCTCCTTCTTCCCAGTTCAGTTATATGTATATACACAGAGATGAATTAACTATCTGCTCAGATTGGCACAATCTACCATGCATACTCAGTTAAGCAAAGAGAGTTGTAAAATGAATGAAAACCCAAGAAAGAGAACTGTCTGCTCTGCTTATTCACATCAGTGATTCACATCAGTGCAGGCTGAGTACTGAACCAGTTCAACGGCGCCCTTGCGCACTTAAAAGACCAGAAGTCCGTATAACCCGCACTTTGTTTCAAGCAAGTAAACTACTTTCGCTATTGAGCGCCTCACATATTGTAAGCGTTGATTGGCTGTTTTAAGCTTCATGTAAAGTGGGTCGGCTCAGCTTCATGTCATGTGACCATCCGTCGACCATCAGAACCATTTACAAGCAGAAAGATCGCATCATAGAGAATGTTAAAGGTTATATTTGATACTGTATTTGATATTTGATGAGTGAATTTGATTAAAATTTATCAATTTTAAATTATTTTGCTTGAATTTAATTTATTTGAAATTTATGTTGATATTATTTGATATATTTGATATTATTTTA
Source organism: Plotosus lineatus (assembly GCA_024760905.1). NCBI lineage: Eukaryota > Metazoa > Chordata > Actinopteri > Siluriformes > Plotosidae > Plotosus > Plotosus lineatus. The sequence goes on along the minus strand of CM045731.1, from coordinate 6,971,486 downwards.
CAACGTTATGTTTATAGTAATTGATTTAGGGGTGTTTTAAGAGCTACTGTAATGGTATTTATGGATGTCTAGTACAGTATGAGCGTCATACGTCACACGTCATACATCATACGTCACTGTAACAACTTACGTTCACTTTCAACTTACGTTAGGCTGTCCGGAACCAATTAAAAACGTAAGTCGGGGAGCGTCTGTATTTTTGTTGGGGGGGATTTGGGTTGCTTTTTGTTTGTTTTTTTTTGTTTTGTTTTTTGCTTTGTTATTTTCCTTAACTTTTCCCCTAGTCTTCCTTAATTTCGTTATTATTTTTTTTAATTTGATGAATATATATATAAATATAATTTTTTTTATTTTAAATGTGATGCACTGAAGCCGCATGAATTGAAGTGCAAAGTGGCAAGGAATCCCTGCATATATACATATATGTATATATATATAATGTGTGTGTGTGTGTGTGTGTGTGTGTGTGTGTGTGTGTGTGTGTGTGTGTGTGTGTGTGTGTGTGTTTGTGTGAGCAAACTGGATTCCAAAAACGTCGGGCACTGTACAAATTGTGAATAAAAACTGAATGCAATGATGTGGAAGTGCCAAATTTCAATATTTTATTCCTATAAAAGATAGATTGACAGGTCAAAAGTTTAAACTGAGAAAATGTCTCATTGTAGGGGAAAACATGTTGATTTTAAATTTCATGGTGTCAACAAATCTCAAAAAAGTTGGGACAAGGCCATTTTCACCACTGTGAGCCATCCCCTCTTCTTCTTACAACAGTCTGCAAACGTCTGGGGACCGAGGAGACAAGTTTCTCAAGTTTAGAAATAGGAACGGTGTCCCATTCTTGTCTAATACAGGCCTCGAACTGTTCAACTGTCTTGAGCCTTCTTTGTTGACTTTCCTCTTTATGATGCGCAAAATGTTCTCTACAGGTGAAAGATCTGGACCGCAGACTGGCCATTTCTTGCGCAGCCATGACAGTGTAATTAATGCTGGATGTGGTCTGGCATTATCATGTTGAAAAATACAAGGTCTTCTCTGAAAGAGAGACGGCGTCTGGATGGGAGCATACGTTGTTCTAGAACCTGAATGTACCTTTCTGCATTGACAGTGCCTTTCCAGATGTGTAAGCTGCCCATGCCACACGCACTCATGCAACCCCATACCATCACAGATGCAGGATTCTGAACTGAGCACTGATAACAACTTGGGTTGTCCTTGTCCTCTTTATTCTGGATGACATGGTGTCCCAGTTTTCCATAAAGAACTTCGAATTGTGATTTGTCTGACCACAGAACAGTTTTCCACAGAACACTTTGGCACACTCCATATTAAATGACCCCTGGCCCAGAGAAAACGCCTGTGCTTCTGGGTTCTGTTTAGAAATGGCTTCTTCTTTGAACTGTAGAGTTTCAGCTGGTGGATTGTGTTCACCGACAATGGTTTCTGGAAGTATTGCTGAGCCCATTCTGTGATTTCCCTTACAGTAACATTCCTGTTTGTGGTGCAGTGCAGTTTAAAGGCTCTAGTGGGCATCCAGTATGACTTTTCGGCCTTGACCCTTACACTCAGAGATTGTTCCAGGTTCTCTGAATCTTTGGATAATGTTATGCACTGTAGATGATGATAACTTTAAATTCTTTGCACTTTTTGCTGGGAAACATCTTTATTATATTGCTTCACTATCTTTCTGTGGAGGAATTGGGGGAATTGGTGAACCTCTACCCATTTTCGCTTCTGAGAGACACTGCCACTCTGAGAAGCTCTTTTTATACTCAGTCATGTCGCCAATGGACCTCATTAATGATAATTGGTCTTCCAGCTGTTCGTTATAAGTACAATTGACCTTTCCAGTGTCTTGCTACGTGTCCCAAGTTTTTTGAGATTTGTTGACACAATGAAATTTAAAATCAATCTATTCTCCTGTAAAATGATACACTTCCATATCATTACATTGAGTTTTTATTCACAATTTGTATAGTGTTACAACATTTTTTGAATCCTGTTTGTGTGTATATATATATATATATATACACAAACAGGATTCAAAAAATGTTGTAACACTATACTATATATATATATATATATATATATATATATATATATATATATATATATATATATATATATATATATATATATATATATATATAGAGAGAGAGAGAGAGAGAGAGAGAGAGAGAGAGAGAGAGAGAATTTTCTGAGTAAATCCTTCCGTAGGAGAGTGCTCAATACTTTTTGGTAGAGCAAATAACAATAAAAATAAAAGGACAGGACAAAGACTTTCTATTGAAACTCCATTTATCACTACAGATCTGTTTTGAGGGGTGGTGAAACCATCCTCTCTCTTCAGGTGATTATAGAAGAATATATAAGAAAATATAGAAGAATTCTTCTATAATCACCTGAAGAGAGAGGATGGTTTCACCACCCCTCGAAACAGATGACAAGAGTAGCTGCAAAGCCGTCAGCATATACTAGATATAGACAGACAGACAGACAGACAGACAGACAGACAGATAGATAGATAGATAGATAGATAGATAGATAGATAGATAGATAGATAGATAGATAGATAGATAGATAGATAGATAGATAGATACCAATAATATATTTGGAAATCTCACCAATTTATAGGAACCACATTTATTTATTTATTTATTTATTTATTTATTATTTGCTTGTTTACAAGTAAGGTTAGTCACAGTTTTGTTTTTGAACACAGTTGAAATGTATAAGTTTATTTTCTGACATCAAAAGGGGATTTAATTAAATAGCAGGTGTTTTTGACACCCAATCTGTGTAAGAATTTATTGTGATTGAATGATCAGATATAAAGTCAAGGGAATTAATTATACTAACTAAAAACACTACAACTACTTATGCTGAAATGGATGAACTGCCAATAGGAGTACTCATACACCATCAATATCTGGGATCCCAGGGGGAAGATCATTAAAACACAACTCCCTTTATGTATGAAACAGTCAGATATTGGTCCCATATTCAGCCACATCACATCTAAACAAGACCATAAAGGCACAATGCTTTATAAAATTGGAAAAATATGTAGTTTATTAGTTTAAACTATATCCTTGCTGCATTCATGCTTTATTTCTAATGATTTAACATCTTACCACTCATGTTCTTTTTCACTAAACATGGTGTCATGTGCGTTCTTATTGCGTTCTCATTGGGACAGATTGCACTATGCACCTACCAGATGATCACCACAACCTGATTGTCTGTCTGGTCCCTATAAATACTGTGCCATGTGCTGCTCCTGTATCATTAACAAGTCAGTAACATGTGTGTACTTAGTCAATTCAGTCCCTACAAGAGTCGTCCTACGATTTGGAAGGTACCAGACCAGACCAGACCAGGTCATGAATTTGCTCTGTAAATGTTGTTGTTACTTCATCTCTATTAAGTGTTGACTGCATCCTGATTTGACCATGTTTGTTTTTAACATGTCCACAGCTCAACCACATCTTCCACATGCACAGATAACATTCCATGTTCTTATCCATTTCTCCTGCGTAAGCTACGATGTGTTTACTGAATTCACCAAGTTTTTCTGAAAATGTAATAAGAATGTGATTAAATGTGATGAAACCATACATCAAACCCCTGATGTTGGGACACGCGTCTCATTTACATTGAATGCTTCCATTATATGTGCATTGGTGCTTCATTGATTTGCTTTGCTTGCAGTAGGAACTACGGATTGAAGGTACCATCCCACTCAAACAGGCAAGTGCTGTCCTCAAAACCATGATCAATAAAGATTGCACTGTTTCCTCATGACCTAGCAGATTAAAAACCAAAACCTGTAGTAAACTACATTGCATTGGGGTAGGGTCAAAGCATGTAACATCATTGGATATTCTCTATTTCTCAAAAATAATAAAGACTGATTGCTTCACGGGGGCAGTGGTGGTCTAGTGGTATAAGGTGCCGGATCGCTGATCCAAAGGTTGGGGGTTCGAGTCCCACTCTCCACAAGGTTGTCACTGTCTCTCTCCCCCCCAGTGCAGCTAACTGGGTTATCAAAGGCCGGCCATGTCTCTCACTGTCTATGGTGTGAGGCATGTAAAAGAACCATTGCTGACTTTCGTAAAGAGTAGGTTGCAAAGCCGTCAGCGTGTTTCCGCCCTGCGATGGCCTGGCGAGCTATCCTGGGTGTACTCTGCCCTCGCCCCGAGTTGGCTGGGATGGGCACCAGCCTCCCCGCGACCCTAATTAGGATGAAGCGGTTACAGAAAATGAACTGATGATGATGATGATGATTGCTTCACCAACCATCAACATCCTTTTCCCATATACAACTGGTCTGGTGCCCTGACTCCTGGTCTACCTAGGATACTGATTGAAGTTCCTACTGCCTCTAATAGCCCAGCTAATTTATTATGCCTATATCCTTGATAACTAGAGCACTTTCTTTTTTTTTTTAATGCACTACTGCAGTCAGCATATCCAGTTGGATTGGCGTTCATGCCTTTGTTGGGTGGTACTAATAATGGATGTGCTGTGTAACTATGTCAAGTTTCAGTTATTGTTTATGATGTCCCAGGATAATCAGACAGTCAGTTGATCTGTGAATAAATGAGTAAGGTATGAACAGTAGATGGCACAGGGAGTTTTTCAAGGCTCCCACAATTTGTTCATGTCATTCATTTTAAAGAACCGCTTAATCCTAATTAGGGCCGCTGGGAGGCTGGCGCCCATCCAGAAACGCAGAAACAAATTGTGACGGCTTTGCAGCCTACTCTTGTCGAAGGTCAGTAATGGTTCTTTTACATGAACCTCACACCATAGACATTGAGAGACATGGTCAGCCTTTGATAACCCAGTTAGCTGCACTGGGGAAACAGTGACAACCCATGGAGAGTGGGGCTTGAACCCCAACCTTAGGATCAGTGATCCAGCACCCTTTACCACCACTGCCCTCCCACTATTTGTTTTGTTTGCTATTGTTGTTTTGTTTCTATTGCGCCAATGGTTTGAAATGGTACGGGATTCTATGTTGTAATTTTATGGTGCCCGTTTCGTTCCCTCCGGTGGACATTATTCCATCAGCAATCCTTTACATGTGTGTAACTGCACTGAAAAAAAAAAAAAAACAACAACAACTTAAATTCTGAAAGACATGATGTATTCTGCGACCCACAATGTCTGTGCTCTATGCAGCACAATTTATGTGCGAGGGTTCATCAGCCTACAGTATAGTGCAAATTAAACAACTAGTGTCTGTATTGGCAACATGTACAAGGTCACAGTTTTAATGAATGTTTAAATGTGCATCGGTTGCTTAAATGTCCGGCTGTATTGAGTGGAGGATCAATCTTTGATTTTTCCAAAGTAGCTTCAGCACCAGTTTGCTGCATGTTCATTGCCCCTGCTGGACTCTATCCTCTTTTTCATTTCAATCCTCATCAGCTCCTATGCTAAGCTAACACTAAGATGAGCCTCAAATTCTGAAAATAAGGCAAAGTCACTGACAGCACATCAGGATTTGTCTCTTTTCAAGAGATTACACGACCATCAACTCTTCATTTCACTGCGTGCCTGCTGTCTGCACCTCTAAGCTGCATTTCCCTGTTTTTGAAAGCACTCACTATTCTCTTTCTTTTTGGACTGAAGAGTCAAGTCATCTTCCCATTTATCTTCCTGCCACTGCAATAAAGGCACTTACTCGACTCTACTCTACCCAGTGTGTTCTGTAGCCATATTTGCTGCAATGTTAGCTCCTTGCTGTGGTAGCAAAGCACGATTTGAATAACCAGCATTCTTTCCATGGCCTGTGAGTTGCTGGGTACTAATGGCATTATGCGGCAGAGGTTCAGAAGGCAACTAAGCAACCAGTGGCAAGAAAAAGTACTTAATCTTTGTTACAGTCTCTTTCATGATTAACTGACGAGGAAATATTGAGTATCCTTGAATAATTTCTGTTGTGTGCATGTTACTTGTTCAACTCTGAAACAAAGTTTTAGTCGAATTTGAATCTTGGTAATGAAATGGCCAAAAGCTTTATCTATGGCTATCTGTTGTTATTTATCTTAAAGTTCCTGTCCAAAAGATTTCTTTGGCATTCGCTTATGAAGCCAAGCTACAAAACCGTCAATGATCCACTTGCTCAGCAAAGAGGTGTTTTTTCTTGTATGTACAGTAATTACATTTATGTCACTAAACATATGTGTGTACTAAATACTTTGCTTTTCTTCCACCTTGGCTTGTCTCATTCAATTTGCTTCTCAAGATATCTGAAAGCATGGTGCTCATTGGCCCAAAACCATACAACTTGGGGCAGCTGTAGCCTAATGGTTAGAAAGGCAGCTTTGGCACCGAAAGGGCACTGGTTCGATTCTTGAACCAGCACGAATAATGTGGGGAGTGAGTTTTGTTTCTGTTCACACTATACAGTAGAGAGTAGCTCAGGACAGGTGCATAATCATAAAGCATAAAGTATCGCAAATCTGAATCGAATCTCATGAATTGGTGAGACTCAAAATGTTCCAAATAGATAAAATCCCCCGTTGTTGCCAGATAGTGATGTTTTCCAAAAGTTCATTCTGCGTATGTGGATATGGTCACAATGTTCATGGCTAAACACATTTAAAGTTTGAGGTCTATGATGCCATAGAGTAAGCCCCCGCCAATTCGCAGCTCACCGTTCACGGCCCCGCATACTCAAGGATTTTGCTCTCAAAGGCTTTATTTCATAATGTTTCTAAATTAGCACAGTGCTTCTTAATTATTTTCTGTGATGCCCCCTCTAGGAAGAAAAAAAAAAAAAAAACACCCCCCCTCCCCAGCGCCCGCGCACAACTTTATATAGTTATATTTGTCTATAAAATTGTTATTAATACACCTCTGCATAACATTGAATCTTTATTAATAAAAATACTGTAAACACTTAATTCTAGTACAGTATGGCAAGAAAGCATGTTCCCCAGGGTCATACGCGCCCCCGCTGGCATCACACTGCCCCCCCCCACCCCACCCCCCAACCCCAAGGGGGCGTGCTCCACTATTTCAGAAGCACTAAATTAGTGGCAGCCCCGGCAAATTACACATATGCATCATCATGACATTACTGACACGTGATTCAAATTTAGCCAATGCCTGAGAGCTTATGTTTCTTTCTCCTGCCGACTGGTTGCAAATGATGTGTACACCTCTTTTTTTTTCTCTCCTTCGCACACATGTTATCAACTTGATTGCTTGAATTGCGAATTCAAGTTTTTTAGTGTGTTTTTAATTATTATTTAAGCCCTATGATGTCACTCGAACATCCGGCATCTTCTCTAGCTTCTGGTAAGGAGTCTAAGCATTTTATTTATTCATAAATATTATCACAGAACAAAATTAAAAAGTTTTTATTAATCATTACTACATTTTACTGAATTAATACTGTATTAATGAGTAAGACTGTCTATAGAATGTGTTTAACAAGCATATTTTGGCGCGTGTGATATCATACATAGGGTTTTAAAACCGCATCAATAATTAGCGGATTTCCGGGATCCGTGGGTGGAGGAGGAATGTAACCCCCGCGAATAATGGGGGCTTTCTGTAAATGTTATATGTCTCCATTTCCACACTGTGGAAGATATCCAAAATTTTTTCAAAATAAAAACTTCAAGAATATCTTGTCATCAAGGAGGAGTATCTCTGAGATTCATGACTATTTTTGTGGCAAGCTTGTGGCATTATACCAGGCTGTTAGTCTGATCATATGGATCTTGTAACCATAACAACCAATACCTACAGCAAACCTCACATGTATCCAATGAATTATCAGAGTTCAATATATCAATTAATTATTTATGTTGCATGATAACGACACTATAGAACAGTGTTTCCCAACCCCTGTTCCGCGGCACATTAGTTTGCCGTGAGAAATCATCAGGTGTGCCGTGGAAGATGAACCAATTTCACTTAGTGTGTAGTAACAGTGCTGTTCTGCTAGAGGGCAGTATCATTTTTGTTCCGTGGTGTGCCTCGTGATTTTTCTAATGTAAAAGGTGTGCCTTGGCTCAAAAAGGTTGGGAAAGACTGCTATAGAATATAGCATTTCTTAAAATATCGATATGATTACAAATATCATACCTAAAAATAATTATAAAGTTTAAGGGATCTGTCGTAAGTACAGTTGAACGGGCCCTCATACACAGTTGGAGTAAATATGACGAACTCACCAAGAAAAACTATAAGTAATAGCATGCTATGTTGCCAGTTCATGTCACTATTACTTTACATAAATATTATCAAGAAGATTAGTTTAGGCTCTAATAGTTTTCAATTTTTTTTAAATTTGGGGCATATATGACTGCACATTATTCCTTTTGAATCTACATTAGATGTATAGATTACAATCTACCTCGGAATTCTCTATGCTGTCATGTAAAGGGAGTTCAGTACAGACTTTCAGTAATCCTAATAAAGCATCATTACAGTCATAATGTTTGTCTGACCAGATATATGGTGGATCTGATCAACCTACTATAAGAACGTTTTAGTATAATATGTGTTATTTCCTGCATCCAGTAACCATGGGCTTACTCTGGGGCATGATGTCTGTGATCTCTGCAATTTTAAAAAAATGTGGATCCTGCATGATGTGGTGATGATTTAAGAGAGTTGAAGGAATTGTGTTGCCAGGTTCATCAGGATCCACTACAATGGCGCGTCAAGGTCTGTTGGTCCTTCACAGAGTGCGGCGATCATCACAAATCCATCAAGTTCCCTTAAAATCAGTACAAATACATCTGACTTCCTCAAGATCATTATCATTCTATACCAATCGTTTACAGCATTTAGTAAATGCTCTGATCCAGATTAACTTATAATTATCATTTTTCTGATACAACTGAGCGGTTGAGGGCCTTACTCAAGGGCCCAACAATTACTAGTCACAATTACTAGTGTAAAGTGTAAATACTGTTTATAAATAAAGGGGAAAAGTCACACCATTGCCATTTTTACTGTATAATAACGATGGCTTGTTGAATTATTGTTATGTGTGTAATAGTCGACAAAAGACTGCTTCACATCATTGAAAAATATCCAAGTACAGTGATACCTCTGCTCACGAACATAATTGGTTCCCAGAAAGTGTGTGTGAGGCGAAAAGTTCGTCTTCCGAACATTTATTTCCCATAAGAAACCATTAAAATGAGAATAATCCGTTCCCAGGTCCCCATAAAACATAATTTTCTACTAAATAAGCCTTAAAACTACACAAAAATATACCTTATTTTATGTACAATAAATGTCTATTGTATTGTAATTAAAGAAATAAACTGTACTGTATAATAAAGTGGTTTTATTTACCTTTGTGATGGTAGTTGATGGCTTGATGGAATGGAGTGGGAGGAGGAGGGAGGGAGGGACTTACTGTTTGGAAGGAGTGTTTGGAAACGCCTACTGTTTGGAAACACCCTTAGCCACACACGCACCCTTAATAGCTTCCTTGTTCTTAAGGATGGGAGCAATGGTAGACTTAGCGTACTGGTACTGGGACGCTGAGTCACACAAACGCACACCTCGTTCGTGTTTTTCAATGATCTCCGCCTGTGGTGGGGTCTTTTTCGGTCCCATAATAGCAAAAGTACACTCAATATGGTCCAAAATGTCTAGCAAACACAAACCACTTCCGCACTCAAAGAAAGGGGTGTGACGAACTGTGACGCCGTGAGCGTGCGTCAGCTTCTCGTGGCCGCCACCGTGGCGCTGTTCGACCGCGTGGTTTGATTCGTCCACCGAAAACTAGTTCGTCAGCAGAGACTATATGCTCGCAAATTTAATGTTCTTCAGGCGAAAAGTTCGTGAGCTTAAGCGTTCGTCAGCGGAGGTTTCACTGTATGTTCATTATTTCAACAGCCTTTATTTCTGTGAAATTACTATTATATTTATAGTACTGCCCTTCACTACAAATCCGAGCTGTTGACATTATTAATCTAATATACAACACTGAAGTCAAAGATTTAAACGTTACCTATAAAGTGTTTTTAAAAGATTACATTTTTAAGGCATTACTGTATACATTGCGGAACAATGAATGCTGAACACTGAAAAAGGCGCGATAAAATCCGAATGCTATGTGTGAATTGAAACTATATAGCTGAGGCTATTTCTTTGTTATATTTGTTTGGAATATTTCTATTATGTAAACCCTCACCAGGCGACAGGAAAAATATATAGAGAACATTAAGGAGAAGTTACTTTATTTGTTTTAATGTACAGGTGTACAGGTACACATTATGTAGATGTATATACGGTGTAGTTGTAATAGTAGCTGCCCTGAGGGAGCAGTGAAAGGACAGGCTTTCCACAATAAACGTTCTGGTTTTAAAATTCATTGCAGACTCTGCAAGGTAAGAACAGCAGGAATAAAAAATATACTTTTCACAATTTTATTATTATTTTCATTATTATTTGTAGAATTAACAAATATTAATATTGTCATATCTGGGGGAAAGAGAATAAAAAGAATGGCACAGTTGTAAGAGTATGGTCTCATATCGACAAATTGCTAAATCAGATAAATATAATCAAAATATATTGGGGGGGGGTTGTTTTTTTTTTTTTTTAGACTTTTAACATTTTCATAAGATAAAGCAATATAAAGCAATGCAGTTTGATCACCTGTAATTGTAAACTGTAAAGGTCATTTGTTGAACTGTGTATATTCAGGGATCCCTCACTTTCCGCTGTTAATGGGGACTAAAACCCCCCGAACCCACAACCGCCGATTTCCGCAAAGTAGGATCGAACCCCCCTCCCCCACCCGACTGAAATATACATACATGTATATGTGTATATAATATCAATAAATGCATATTCAAAACTATAAATGCTTATAATAACAATTAAACAATCAAAAATAATGCATAAGATGTAAATAAAATATAAACAAACACACAAATATAAACACGCGCACACACACAGACGCGCACCTCACATAAAGATGTAAGTTGTTTTGTGGGTTGTTTTTTATGTTTGTTTGTTTGGGGGGTTTTTCATAATTGGAATTGTTTTGCAGCATTTTTTATTTTTTGATGAATATTTTTGAAAAACCAGCGATGCACTGAAGCAACAGAAACTGAAGCAGAAAGTAGCAAGGAATCACTGTACGCACATACATACATGCATATATATGTGTGTGTGTGTGTGTGTGTGTGTGTGTGTGTGTGTGTGTGTGTGTGTGTGTGTGTGTGTGAATTGTAATTTTTATTTGTTCCTTGTATCATTCCATTTTTCGGTGTAGTTATAGGCGTCTGAGCGTCTCTTGAGCGATCTCTTCTTTCAGCTAGCCGGACGGATCTTAATCTCTGTATAGTCCAAGGACATGAGGTGGCCCTTCCATGGCTCCCAGTTTACCCCCTAATGATAAAGGATAAGGAAAAATTCAAATTTAGCCTCTTAATGACATTCAGTCAGTGGTTATATATACTGTATATACTAGTCCTTCTCAAAAAATTAGCATATTGTGATAAAGTTCATTATTTTATGTAATGTACTGATAAAACAATTTACCTTTCATATATTTTAGATTCATTGCACACCAACTGAAATATTTCAGGTCTTTTATTGTTTTAATACTGATGATTTTGGCATACAGCTCATGAAAACCCCAAATTCCTATCTCAAAAAATTTGCATATCATGTTCAGGTAGTCTAAACGAGCTATTAAGCTAATCATCTGAATCAACCAATTAACTCTAAACACCTGCAAAAGATTCCTGAGGCTTTTAAAAACTCCCAGCCTGGTTCATTACTCAAAACCACAATCATGGGTAAGACTGCCGACCTGACTGCTGTCCAGAAGGACATCATTGACACCCTCAAGCAAGAGGGTAAGACACAGAAAGAAATCTCTGAGCGAATAGGCTGTTCCCAGAGTGCTCTATCAAGCCACCTCAGTGGGACGTCTGTGGGAAGGAAAAAGTGTGGCAGAAAACGCTGCACAACCAGAAGAGGTGACCGGACCCTGAGGAAGATTGTGGAGAAGGGCCGATTCCAGACCTTGGGGGACCTGTGGAAGCAGTGGACTGGGCTACAGGTACCGCATTCCCCAGGTCAAGCCACTTTTGAACCAGAAACAGCGGCAGAAGCGGCTGACCTGGGCTACAGAGAAGCAGCACTGGACTTTTGCTCAGTGGTCCAAAGTACTTTTTTCGGATGAAAGCAAATTTTGCATGTCATTCAGAAATCAAGGTGCCAGAGTCTGGAGGAAGACTGGGGAGAAGGAAATGCCAAAATGCCTGAAGTCCAGTGTCAAGTCGCCACAGTCAGTGATGGTCTGGGGTGCCATGTCAGCTGCTGGTGTTGGTCCACTGTGTTTTATCAAGGGCAGGGTCAATGCAGCTAGCTATCAGGAGATTTTGGAGCACTTCATGCTTCCATCTGCTGAAAACCTTTATGGAGATGAAGATTTCATTCTTCAGCACGACCTGGCACCTGCTCACAGTGCCAAAACCACTGCTAAATGGTTTACTGACCATGGTATTACTGTGCTCAATTGGCCTGCCAACTCTCCTGACCTGAAGCCCATAGAGAATCTGTGGGATATTGTGAAGAGAAAGTTGAGAGACACCAGACCCAACACTGTGGATGAGCTTAAGGCCGCTATCGAAGCATCCTGGGCCTCCGTAACACCTCAGCAGTGCCACAGACTGATTGGCTCCATGCCACGCCGCATTGAAGCAGTCATTTCTGCAAAAGGATTCCCGACCAAGTATTGAGTGCATAACTGACAATAATTATTTGAAGGTTGACTTTTTTGTATTCAAAACACTTTATTTTTTATTGGTCGGATGAAATATGCTAATTTTTTGAGATAGGAATGTTGAGTTTTCATGAGCTGTTTGCCAAAATCATCAGTATTAAAACAATAAAAGACCTGAAATATTTCAGTTGGTGTGCAATGAATCTAAAATCTATGAAAGTTTAATTTTTATCAGTACATTACAGAAAATAATGAACTTTATCACAATATGCTAATTTTTTGAGAAGGAATAGTATATATATATATATCTATATATATATATATATATATATATATATATATATATATATATATATATATATATATATATATATATATATATATCTGTGTGTGAGGGTTTTTAATTTGATATATGTGTACATATATATATATATATATATATATATATATACATATAACATGCTTACTGATTTATCAACTAAAATCACTAAAATCATGCTTTTTCAGTGAAAGAGTAATTGCAACAATTAAATGCAATAAAACTTGTATGATATCTTGAAAGATGTGTTCCTGTATATCCTGGAAGGTTAGCTGTGAATTGCAGCACAAAAATAAACCAAAATTTTTTCAGAAAGAACCTCCAACCAAAACTCTGTGAATGGTAGTAAAATAAAACAATAGTCTATATCATGCTAGTGTTATACAGACTGTTAACTCCCCAAGATGTTTTTGCTGTAAGAGCTGGTTTTATAAATCTGGGTTTGTGGCACTGTTGCTCAATTGCAATTCAAAATCACCTCTTTTAACTCATATGCTTTCGGGTTAGTGATCATGGTAATCGAATAATTGGAACACAGTCCTCCTTATTTCTCCATATTATCACATTGTCCTTTTATCCAATGTATCCGTTCTCTCTTGCTGATGCCCTCTGTTGACCATCAAACTACCTGTGTATTAAAATGCTCATTGATAGAGGGTTTCATTTGGTTTTTGTTTTTGGGTTGTTGTTTTTTTTTGTTTGTTTTTGTGGTGGGGTTGTTATTTTGCTTTCATTTTCCTCAATTGTTATCCTGTGTGGAAAGGAGCGATACACCTTAAAAAGCTTACCAGCCCATCGAAGGACACATAACCATTCACGCTCGCATTCACACCTCAAAGCAATTGAAAATATCTAATTTACCTAATTTGAATGTCTTTAGACATTTGGGAAGGAATCAGGGCAGATGGACTACACTCATGCTAGCACAAGGACAACATAC